>JARVJO010000180.1:11758152-11780980 GCA_031762555.1 Cynodonichthys magdalenae | reverse complement strand
CCCCCCCCCCCCCCCCCCCCCCCCCCCCCCCCCCCCCCCCCCCCCCCCCCCCCCCCCCCGCGGCGGGCGCATTAGCACTCGGCAGAGAGCAGCAGATAAAGCCTGTGCTGCATGATTGACAGCTCTAGAACCACACTGTCAACTCTGACCAGTCTTCCATGGTTCCATCCAGATTTCTATTTTAATTAGAATGAGGATGAGTTGCTCTCAAATGACTTTCATTACAGGAAAATAGTTCATTTTTTTATTTATTTTAGCATAGTTAAAAATATTCTCTTAATCTAAAGTTTTATTTTTCAAACCTTTGCCATTATCAGATTATTCATAGTTGAATGTCGGTGTGTTTTTATTTTCTTCTTTACATAAATAGCAGATGATGGACATATGCAGCAAATAAATTGCTTAAGATTATGTTAAAAGATATGTTTTTTCAAAGTGAAGTCTTAATTTTCATCCTAATTCATTGTTATTAAATTTCTAAATTAAATTAAAGTCAAATTTGAATCAATAAAAATAGCATTGAGTTAATTATTACTTATTCAAAGCAAATTGTAAAGAAAAAGCACAAGAGAGTTCCTGTTGAATTGTTGATTTTTGCATTTAATTGTTAGAAAAATGTAACATTTTTTTGCTTTATTTTCATTAAACTTTGTATCTTTTTTGTAAAACCTGACTTGGGTTTGCTTTTAATTTAATTACCTTAAACCAAAACAATAAAAACACAACTTCTACCTTCATAATAAGTCAAATTAGCAGTCAACCTGTTTTTTTAGTGGTGAGCACTTTGAATAGTTAAAGGTCATTAACCCTTTTTGAGCTGGGTTACATCTAGATTGTGTGCAAATGTCATTAATAATCATGAGCTCATGGGACAGATATGGCCCAGGGACCAGCACTTGCCAATCAGTGCTTTAAAATAACCAGACTTCAGCCTGGTGTTTTGCTAAAAATACATACAATCTCTCAGAATGCCACTGGGAAAACCAGTTTTGAGGAATGCTCCAGCTCAAGGTCTCTGGGTGCCTTTAGCCTGTGGATAAATTAGCCCACCTTGGAAATGGTGCAGCTTCAGCTTATCTCCATCCGTTTTCAAATTGAGGTGGGAGTTGGTAACAGCAAGAGGTATAAAGAAGATTTAGTCAATCCAGCAGGACATTAATCTCTCTATACCTCCTCAGCATCCTGCAAATATCCAAGCCACGATCCCTCTGGCCACATAAAGATTTGATGTTGACGTGCATCTTATTAGTACCAAACCCCCGAGGCTGAGTTCATGAGACTCTGTGCCAGTGTTAATATAATGTATAGCGCTAGTGTGAAAATAACAAGAAAAGAGCATTAATTCCTCTGCTACTTAAAAGAAAAGTCTCAAGTTCCTATTTTCAAAAAAAACTTTTTTTCAGTCATTAAAGGCTGTTCAGTTCTTTAAAAAATTTGTTTTCCTTAGTTTTGTGTCTTGGAGTAAAAAAAACAAAAAAACCCATCTGCATTATTCATAAGCTGTTATACATGCTGGCTGCAAGTTCCATAGATCTCTTTAATTGACTTTGCTGTCACCAGTAATAATTTCCTTACATAGAGAAATACACATGATTTTTCATATAACTTAAAAATTAATCTTCTGAGGTGACATCTCTGTGTGTCTTGTTTGTTCTAGGTCAATGTGTTTCTCAGTCCTGGTTCTTGGCACGACTGTACGAGGTCTGATTTCAGTTGAAATCCTCAACAGATTTCTGCAGCTGAGGAGGAAACTGAGGAACAGACGACCTGAGAACATTGATATGCCAACAACTTCTTGGCTAGGTAAATGCATTTTTTTAAACATATCAGTTAAAGGGTGGTGGTGGTGGGTATTATATCATGTTATGTTGTTCCCTTCATCAAAAACATCCCCAGAGTGTTACTTTGACTCATTCATGCATGTTTGAGAAATCCTTGAATCTCCTGTGGTAGCCATGTAGAGCTGCCTAAATACTTGCTGGCACAAAGCTCCGCCTGTATATTCAAAGCTCCTTTGTGGAGATCAGTCTGCAGCCAAGCTCCCACCCTATAGAGCACCCCTCCATTGTTGTGAAAAGGTGCTGAAGTGGGAGTGTCAGAAACAGTAGGAGGTAGTAAACAATAATAATCTACATTCTTCATTCTTCAATCTTCATTCTCTTAATCATAAATATTGATCTGGCATCACTCACCAGATTATTCCATAGTCTTATTCCTTGTAGTATCAAAGTACATCGCTCCTTCAAACTAGTTCAAAATCCAGATTTCACAAACGTCTCTAACCCCTTCAGATTATAACAACACGATTGATGACTATAGTGTTTTCTAGTGATAATTCTTACAGCTCTTTTCAGTAAAACAAAAATAGGATTTGTAATTGTTTTACATGCTTTTGCCCCCAGACTTCAATACAATAAATTAAGTGTGGAACAATTTTTACATTATGCAACATATATAGAGTTTTATCGTTGAATAACTCCCTTACTTTGTAAAGTTTGTACAATTTTTGTTCTTAAATAATTTATGTGAGGTTTCCATGTCAGCTTTTCATCAATGATAACACCTAGGAGCTTCACCTCTCTGACTCTACAAACCTAAACACCATCAACTCTAAATGGAACATCAATAGTTCTAAACAACATATAGTTAGTTTTATCTAAATTTAATAATTTATTAAGTTTAAACCAATTTTGTATTTTCACAAATTCTGTCTGCATTATCTCCAACATCCGTTCTATATCTTTACCCAAACAAAAAAATGTAGTGTCAGCTGCAAATAAAACACATTTAAAAAAACGACACATTTACTATATCATTCACATGTAAAATAAATAATTTTGGTCCGAGTACATAACCCTGAGGAACTCCACACGTAATGTTACAGAGTTCAGATCTTACTTCATTAGTTACTTATATATATATATTTATAATTCAACTGTATACCTGGAAATACACAATACCCCTACAATGATGTCTATAATTTTAGATAAAATGACAGGCTAGCACTCCTTATAGAAATGCATGTTGTTTGAGTTAGAGCCATTTTGGACAAACCTTGAAAATAACATTATGTCTGAGCGATCTAGTGCTCCTCTAACACATCAAAGTTCAGCTTAATATCTTTGAAAGTGAGTTATAGTTTTTACTGTTCTGAGTAAGGTCAATTAGCTGTGTTCCTAACTTACTCTCTGAGAATTTCATTCAAATTCTTCCAGTGTTTTACAAGATATTTTGCTAAAATACAGACAAACACAGACACATTCAAAACCTTATCACTAACCTTTACACGATGTATCTTTGACATGACGCGTCGTGCTTGGTTTCCAACAAATATCATATCTGCCAAAATAACACACTGAAACAGCCTTATTGTGAAAAGGGCATAAGGATAGTAAAAGCTGGATTTTTTCATATTTGCAGCTTTGTGTGTTATAAAGATCATTTCAGCTTGGTGCCGCTGAAAGAGTCAAAACAGAAAGTTGATACTCTGAGGTAAAAAGTGTGGAAAATGCACATTTAATGGACTGCCTTCCAATGTCTGCGAGTGAGTCATGTCAATCGTGCATGTGTACATTCATCCATTGTCGTCACAAATTGTGGAGATGCATGATAAATATAAACCCGTCCATTTAGATCCCAGCTGGTACCCACCAACGTACTGTAAGGGCTAAATGAAACATTGAACAGGTGATGACTCACCTCTGGTGTGTAGGAGCTGTTCATTCATGGGAAAACAGCTTGCAGGGTACAGTCTGATCCGCAGGATTGTTCGTATTAAAAAAACTACCACAAATTAAAACAATTATTATTAAAACAATTATTTTACTTCTATAAGCTTGAAAAGTCCTCTTGACAAACTTTAAACTTCAACTATTTCCTACTCTGTCATATAATCAACCTTGCACTGAAGTTGGGTTTCGCAGAAAGCTTATAAGCCATTAATATCTTACCTAAACAGCCTTAAATTGGAGAAATAGAAATAGGTTATGATTGGATTGATGAGCTAACGGCTTGTTTTAATAGAGCAAAGTCGAAAGTGGACTATTGCCATTTGTAACACAATTCTAATCTCAAATGTAATAATGGTACATTTATTTTTTAGTCAGGGGTTTCAAACTCTGTTACAAAGGGGCCAAAATTGGCATGGCTCGGTCCAAGCCAAGAGCCAAATCCTGTCAATATTTATTGAACAAAAAAGTTATATAATAAATTATTCTTACAGAAATACAAATGACCTTTTCCTAATTATTTTATGTAACATTTAGAACACACATAACCTAATGAATAAAGAAAAAAGATTACATTAAGAAAAGCACATCACGTATTTCCATTTTTTTACGGTTCAAAGAGCTATCTAAAACAGGTAAGATAGTAGTTGTTAATAATTTTCTACAGAAGCCCACTTCACCAGATCTGTTGTTTCAAAGTAAGTTGATGGAATTTACTGAGGATGCCAAACGGGCCTGAAGACAATATTTCAGTGAATTTGTTTGCACCAATATTCATGCAGCCATCAGGGGATGTGTGACAACTCTACTCCTGTTTTCTTCCTGGCAAATGTTCCCTTGCATGTATTTAACCACCTGTTTTCATTTGGACGTCAGATTTGTCTGCAACCATGAATCACTGTAACACAAGAATGAGCCATACCTGTTGGAATCAGCAGCAGTGTATAAATGGCAACATTTACATTCAGCCTCACATCCTCCACTGGGTTCTCACTCGAGTGATTCACGACTCCCCCCGTCCCACCACACACACACACACATTCCTCTGCTTGCCATGTAAATCAGCTGAGCAGCTGAAGAGGCCTGATCTTAGTGACACTTCTCCTTCTAACCTGTTATTACCACATGTTCCTGCTGCCACTGTCAGTGCCTGATGATAGTACTGCTGCACACACCAGCTAGAGCCAAAGTCAAGCTTTTTGTGTCAGAGATGCTAACAGTGCTTTAAAAAATGTTCCTTTTGAAACAGAGCTGTATTAAAATTAGGACTGCACAATATATCACTCATTTATCGACATCGTGATAACAGCCTGTGCCCTAAAAAAAAACAGTTATTGGATACCAAATTGTGTGACAACTAACCAACTATTCCAAAACCTCAGTGGGTTTTCAAAATGTTCCAAATCCTTTAAATAAATGTTCCCAACATTAATGCAAACTCACAGAATCTTAATCCCACTGACTGAGCAGTATTGTTATTTTTTGCCTGTTTTTTTTTCCCGTTTGTTTGTTTTCACCCAGTTTTTTCAAATCGAAAATTGTTCTGTGTCCAGTTTGGAAGTTCTATATTTATCATTGGTAGCGAAAAATAAACCCCAAAAACAGTTAATAATGGTTTTGCTTGTCTGTCTGTCTGTCCATTTTCTTCCGCTTATCCGGGATCGGGTCGCGGGGCAGCAGCCTAAGCAGAGAGACCCAGACTTCCCTCTCCCCAGCCACTTGGGCCAGCTCGTCTGGGGGAATCCCAAGGCATTCTTGTTCTTGATCTTGTTCTTTCAGTCACTACCCAAAGCTCGTGACCATAGATGAGGGTTGGAACGTAGACCGACCGGTTTATTGAGAGCTTCGCCTTTTGGCTCAGCTCTCGTTTCACCACGACAGATCGGTACAGCTCCCGCATCACTGTTGACGCAGCACCAATCCGCCTATCGATCTCCCGCTCCATTTTTCCCTCATTCGTTAACAAGACCCCGAGATACTTAAACTCCTCCACTTGGGGCAGGACCTCCTCCCTGACCTGGAGGCAGCACTCTACCCTTTTCCGGCTCAAGACCATGGTCTCGGATTTGGAGGCACTGATCCTCGTCCCGGCCGATTCACACTTGGCTGTGAACCAATCCAGTCTGCAAAAAGCAGAGATGCGGTCCTACGGTCACTAAAATGGATTCCTTCAACACCTTGGCTGTGCCTAGAAATTCTGTCCATAAAAGTTATGAACAGAATCTGTGACAAAGGGCAACCTTGGCGGAGTCCAACTCTCACAGGAAACGAGTCCGACTTACCACCGGCAATGCGGAAGAAGCTCTGACACCGGTCGTACAGGGACCTAACAGCCTGTATCAACGAGCATGGTACCCCATACTACCGGAGTACCCCCACAGGAGTCCCCGAGGGACACGGTCGAACACCTTCTCCAAGTCCACAAAACACATGTAGACTGGTTGAGCGAACTCCCATGCACCATCCAGGACCCTGCTGAGGGTGTAGAGCTGGTCAGCCCATGGGAAGGGAGACCCACGTCTCCTCTTTGGGCCGTGCCCGGCCGGGCTCCATGGGTGAAAGCCTGCCCACCAGGCGCTTGCCAACGTGCCCCACCTCCAGGTGGGGCCCCGGTGACCCATGTCCGGGCGAGGAAACACTTAGTCCATTTATTGTGCTCATCTTTGGGGTGCACTTTGTCTGATCCCTCACCTAGGACCTGTTTGCCTTGGGTGACCCGGGGGCATGAAGCCCCCGACAGCATAGCTCCTAGGATCATTGGGTCACTCAAACCTCTCCACCATGATAAGGTGGCAGCCCAGGGAGAGGTTTTGGTTTTGCTTGTGTGTGCTTGTACTCAAGCAAAATATTTCACAAACTACTCAACTGGTTTTAATCAAACTTTTGAATTAATGGACTTATCAAGCTCAAAGGTAGCATGACCCTGTTGCAGCATGACCTGTTCACCTGTTCCCCCATGTTTTGTCAAGTGTGTTCTTGAATAGGTGTTCTTAACTGCATTTCGTTCCACATATGTTGAATGACAAATAAAGCAACTCTCTCACTCACTCTTATAATTAACTTTTGTCGATAATCCATTTTAAAGTGGATGCCACAGTTAAGCAAATTTAAACATAAAAGTAGCTCTGAGAGTTAATTAGAGTGAGATCTTGCACATTTTTAAGGTTTGACCAAAACAGCTACAACTTTGTCTTCTCACACTATAAACTTATTTTAGTTTAAAACGCTTAAAAAGGCAGCAGGCAGATGGATTCCTTCAAGGAATGCTTTGTTCAAATACTTTCATTAATTTAGTTCAAAACCACTGTGTTATACTATTAAAGCTATCAACATGCATGTTGACATGCATTTTGATGTACAGTAAAAATAATCTGTAGCTATAGGTTTAGAGCTTATATGTTCGGCCTAAGCACAGATCTACTTTATGGTTTTTCAGTAGCTGGATGTCAAGAGGCATCTGCTGAAGAAGGATGAGTAATGACACAGGATTCCTTTGCTTTTTACCCACAGGGCAAAACATCTTTTTATAGCCACTTCCATCAATACATTTCCTTCTGTCTAATGCTTCATAACCTTTCATCTCCTCACCGCTTGTAATGGTGATGACTGTTTGGTACGAACATCCAGCAGCAATAGAGATACTTTTTTTTGTCCTAATGGTCAGCATTTTGAAGATGGAAATGAAAAAAATCTTAGTGGTAGTTTGAAGAATTTGTAATTTTAGACAACAAAAATCTAAACTAAACTTTAAAACTTTGCTCTCCTTATGCAGACCATAGCATCAAAATTGAAAACACTGATTCTCAAGTTTATTGAAGCGTTTCTGTGAATGTAATTATTTTTTGTCAGCTTCTCAGATTATACATTACACTTTTTGCCACATGGCGGACTAGATTTTAATATGTTAAAAGTTAGAGTTTAGCTTTAGCTTCCTTTTATTTTTAATCAATTTAGCTTTTTATTGATAGCGAAACTAAGGAATTTGTGAAGCTTAGATGTTAGCTTTGTCCACCACTAATTATAAATTATTTTTATTTGTATATACCTCTCCAAATCCATTATTAAAATATGTTGATAACTTCATTTCTCAAACCTTTATGTTAGATTGACTTCCACATTAATTACCAGCATCACAGTAATCAACATTTGATTGTTAGGTTTAGGAAAGTTGAGCAAACTACTTCTAAGGTGCTTCTCAGGGCAAGTATGTTGTTTATGATTTTATTTTTATTGTAAGCTATTTGTTTCCTTCCTAAACAATGTACGTTTCTGATTTAGTTATGTTCTCTGAAACACATCTCTATCCGTACCATGCTAACATGAGAGTGAAAATGTGGGCGAGTGTTTGATTTCCTGCCAGAAAAACCGTCGACCAACAATGCATCCATGTGTCACTTCCATCTGATGCTCTGCAGGGTTTACACTTGTTCTGTCAACAAGGGATTCACTTGAGACTGATTGTCAATAACCGTAAAAAAAAAAAAAAAATTGCATAGGTCTTTGGAAAATCGCAACATTAATGTGATTTATTGGATTATGCAATCCAGCTCCTTGCTGATGCCTTTCTTCCCCATGGTGAGGCACTGAAGGCCATAAAAACCATCATTAGGCTGCAATGGGCGGTGGTATTACATAACTGTCTGACCACTTACCCCTGTAACTGTGATTGTTCTTAGAATAGAAGCAGCAGTCTTTCTAGCTCACTGTTAATGAGATGACTCTTGACCCTCCAATGCACCATGGGAATCTGCACTAGAATGGAACAGGTTTATTTGTGGAACAACATATCTTTGGCTTCTTGTTGGATAAATACTTTCATTTAATGCAGCAGAATTCGACTTTAGTAAAAGATCTTGCGTGCAATTGACTGAATATTTCTTATTAAGTAGGAGGATTTCAGAGATTGAGGTAATGAGAAGGATTAGATTCTCCCCAAATACCAAGTAACCCTGCAGGTGCACCGCTGATGTTCATAGTGTTAAATACCCAGCTGAAATAACACTCAGGAAACAGTGAAGCCTTAATTACATGCATCACCACATGCAGCTATTAGGCAATGCTAACCAAAGCTACAACTCTCTAAATATGGGCTTCGCATACAAAGAGTTAGCCATCATTGCCAAGGAAACTAATGCAGCACCCCCCGCTTTTGTGTGTTTGTCCTGCGCTGCGGATCAAAAGGAAGTTGGGCTGCGCGTCACGCTGCACAAGAGATCAAAATGTTCTCCCTATCAAAAAGACGCGACAAGCTTTCTAAGGCCCTAAAAGCACCACTCCCCTTGACTGAAGTGGTTTGTGCAACGTTTATCATTTGGTGGTTGTTAGCAAAGGTTTGAGGAGCCAGTGGGGGGCAGCTGACTTTAGAGATGAGAAAAATTCACAGTAGTGCAGAGAAGACAAGACGAGAAAGTAAAAAAATAGTTTTTTAAAGCAGGCTTTACATTTGAAACCAAACAGGCGAACATGGGGGTTTATTTTTATTTTAACATTTGGATGCTCATCCTTAAGGCTTTAACAACAAAACTAACCTGCTAGCAACTTAAAGGGATAGTTCAGTCACTTTAATGTGGTGGAGCAGGTCCCTGTTTGACATATGAGATCAAGTATGTTGAAAAAAACTTCTTAGAGATTAGTGCCTTTAGAAATATGGAAATATGCTAAAATACATAGTTTCTGTTATCCTTCCTTCTGAGACCTTCTGTCATGTTTTAATGTCTTAAAAAAAACATCTCAAAGAGATAAAACTGATGATGTAGCCTAAAACAAAAAACAACTATTTTAAAGTTTGTTTATGACATTTACAGAATATTTTTTTCCTTTAATTAAAATCACTGAACCTAAACAGATTGCCTTGACATTTTTAAATCCAGCCTATGAGCATACCTCGTGTCTGCATCAAATTATCCGGTCAGTTCCATTTCTTACTCTCATCCACCTTATAACAGGTGTGAAAAAACTAAATTAAAGGGAGGGTATTCTGCAAAATTGACTTTTTCGAGCTTTCTATCATGTTATAATGTCATTCCCTCATCAAACAGTGTTGCTCTGACTCATTCATGCATGTTTGACAAATCCTTGAATCTCCTGTGGTAGTCATGTGGAGCTGCCTAAAGCTTCCTGCTACAAAGCTCCGCCTATTAACACAAAGCTCCTCCCTTAAGCTCAGTCTGCAGCCGAGCTCCCACCCCACAGAGCACCTCTTCCCCAAAGCATTGTTGTGAAGATGTGCTGAAGTGGGAGTATCGGAAATGGTAGGAGGTTCTTAAAGAGACAGAGGCCAATTTTAAGGCATTTAGATAGACTATGATGTGAAGTCTTTGTCATAACAACTGAGTAACATAGTTACTTGAATGTGTTATAGAATTGAAGTTGTGCATCTAAAATACATGCAACTCTTTAAATTACTTATTAACCAAAACACATTTCCTCTATCAATTTAAACTCAAATGTCAGAAAATAAACTCAGATTTACAATTTATTGGATTGAATGTTAGAATCTAAAATGGAAGAGTAGTTTGCCCAGAACTCACTCACACTCTAATATGATAGATTAGTTTAATTTAAGCCAGAATTAATAAAGAATAAATCAAACTTACTTTAATACAAAATTTTGTTACATCATATAATTTCATTTACAGTGACTTATAAATACAAATAAAATTAAATTAATTAATAAAAATAAAAATTAATAAATAGTTTTTTCTTCAAGATTTTTGTACATGACAGTGAGACACAACAACCTTTAAGTGCAAAGAATTTGGAGTTTAAAAAAACAACAAAAAAAACTATACTTTTCTAAGTAAATTGGAAACTGATTTTCTTTTGTGAATATTCATTATTAGAATGCTGTTTGAATGTAGACAAAAGTGCTTGCTCTCCGTTCCAGGAAAACGTATTTATTTCCATCGCCCCGACAACATATTAACAAACCATTTATAAAAGCCTTCTTCAAACAGACACATTCAAAGAATAGAGCAGCAAAAGAAAAAAACAGAATATGTAACATAGCTGTACTTAAACTGACCCCTGAACAGTTTGAGACACAGTGATATCTCACACAGGTTTTATGATGTGTTGATGTTTGCCTCAGATTTATTTGTGGTAATTTCATTGGGTGTTTTTGTTTTTTCCATTTTTCCTCAAAAGCAAAGGAAGTTGACCATGACCCTTTTACAGTTACTAATGTGCATGCTTAAAATTTGACACCAGGCCTCCAAATACATTCATAGCTACCTGCTTTTATATTGACTTTTCTAAACAAACAAACTTATAAATTAGATTTGTTAGTTACGTTGCGATAGTGAAATGTCCTTAATACAATGTTGCCAGGTGTCAGAATGGCTGCAGAGCACAGCTGAAACATCTGCACACTTTTTACACTAAATGTAGTAGGCTTTAATATATATCTAAATGACAATACATTGTAAAATACTAACTAAATAATTACCTGTAAAAAGGTCAGAGTAGCTTGCTGCGGTTGTACTATGTGCTCATGCAGTTGTTCACAAAGTGTTGAACCTCGCACCATCCTTGCTTGTGAACAACTGAGCCTTTCGGGCATGCTCCCTACCCAATCATGACACTCAACTGTTTCAAATAAACTGTTTAATTCTCCCAACAGGTGTTTTTGAGCATTCCTCAACCCCGTCTCAGCTTTTTTAGAACGAGTTCAGGCATCGAAATTCAAAATGAGTGAATATGTGCAAAAAAACCCAAAAAACTTATCTATTTAAGCATTTAACATCTTGTTTTTGTAGTGTGTTTAATTTTGAAAAGGATTTACAAATCATCGTATTCTGTTTATGTTTTAGACACCCCAACTTCATTGGAATTGGGGTTGTAAATTTGCTGCTATAATTTGAATATTTTTTTCTCTTCTTTTTCAAATTTTGGGACAAAGTCTTTTAATTGAAGCTGAAATCTCCATTTTTTTCCCACCTTTAACTTTCATGACATGGTGTTCTCTTAAAATGCTATGTTCTTAATCTTTTATTTAATTTGTTTTCTCTCCAAATTATTTTCTATAGTCTAGTAAATTAAAAAAATGATGGTTTAGTATAAAAATTTACCAAAACCACAATTCTGATGCAGCAAGCTCAGAAGTTGGGTATTTAGGTCAGTAACTGCATGGCCAAACTAACTTTTAATAATTTTTTTTTATAAGTAGTTTTTAGCCTTGCTTGTTTCCTCTGAAACTGAAGATTTTTGGGTTTGGGTCACTGTAAGGTTTTGGAAGGTTTTGCATTTGCGCACTACAGACGGCTGCAGTCTTTTCTGAGCTTGAGCGAATTGATGAACAACAATAACAATGGCAAATAGCAGAGTGCTATTTGTGCTGCTCACCCTTTTTAACATGTAGCATCAACCCAACTTTATCCTCGGTTCAAGCGAATGTTCAGGTATTCAGAAGCTTAGCTGCAACTGTCAAATACAAAAATAACAGCTCTAGATAGTGATTTGGCCTCAGTATTGCAAAATGTACAATTTCTGTTTTTATAGGATATTGGGAGTCAAACCCCCTCCTTTTCTAGTCACATGTTCACCCTGCCTTGCATGTAAATCATGGCAGCTTAAGTATTTTTTGTAATATTTATTTTCCACAGTCAACTTTGGGAAAAACGCTAACGTTACCAGAGATCGTCCACGTTTCAAAATGCTTCAAAAACAAAAACATTTAAGAAATTTCCTTTTATATTCTCATTGGAGTTCTTCACATGAACACAAACTAACAAAAGACAAACCCGTCATTTTTTTATTTATGTTCTTAAAATACATATGAAACAATTACAGTAAATTATATCCCAAATGCTTACATTATATAGTTACAAAAACGTATCACAAACTGTACACGTCATGACGGTGGTTGTGTTTTGTTCTCGCTTCATACAGATTCAACAATCACAGCTCAAAGCTCTAGTCTCCTACAGATTCAAAAACTTGAAGATGGAGGTTTTCCAATTTCACTACCTGTTCACAACTATTACAGAACATGTAGAAATGTGATACTCGGTTTACAAGTCAGAGCTCTTCAAAGTGCCACCAAACGATAGAAATACATTGTGATGTCTTTTGTTTACATAAATTCACGACAACTTCTTAGGTTTGATGTCTCAGTAAGTACAAATAGTGTCATAAAAGAACAACCCCATTTCCAAAAGCATCAGTACTCTGTGTAGAATGTAAATACAAACAAAATACTTTCTTAGTTTTCAATTAAATTAAGAAGGGGCACTCAAACTGTGTTTCGGTGGTTTTAAAACTCATTTAAGCAATTCAATTCAAAACGAGCATCCACCTAACAAAATAATTAAAAAAAAACAAGAAAATTCAACATTTTATAATTTTGTCTTCAATTTCAAATTATTGCATTCTGCTTCTGTTGGCATTTTACACAGAATCCTCTTCCTTTATGAAACAAAGCTGAGTACACAGGTTTATATACAGCTGTAAACACAGATACTCAAACATTACACACATTTTCACCCAGTAAGTGCTTTTGTTAAAGTGGGGACAGGCATGCTACGAGTAAAAAAAAAGAAATTAATAAAACTGCTAATATTCAGGGGAAGCAGCAGGGAAAGCTTCATTTGCTGCATGTGCAAGATAACAGTACACAGCCTTTCTCTAATTGCTATGCTGATTAGTTTTATTACTCACATGTAAGAAGTTCTGTTTGGAACTTAACATGGCTAAATGTAAACACAAAAAAAAATTAAATAAATAATTGTGTGGAGGTGGAGCTCCCTGAATTTAAAACCATGAATAAAATATTCAAAGAAGCTGTTTTTCGTCAAATATTCTAGGAATGTGGCAATGATCCCTTTTATTGCACGTTCTAATTGCAATATTTAAAGTTAAACAATATTTTTTCTTAATTCCAACGTGCAAGTTCAATTTGCTATGAAGTTAAATTCTCCCGCATGTAGAAAAATAGGTACAAATTTAATTTTAGCTTTTAGCTAGAATTTTTTAAGATCCCACCTATGAGGAGCAAACGTGCCACAATATAAATTGTATCCTCAGTATTCTGTACAATACACTGCTACATGTATCGGCTACCATTTCTCTAATCACTACTTTGCTGATGTTTTTTTATCAATGACAGTTGTTCTTGCACATGCTCAGTTACCTATTTGAAGCGAAACCTTTAATTTATTTACTGCTAAACGTTTTCATGGCACAGAGCAGCGTAGCCCTTTTAACTTGTGCCACATTGAATTAATTCTGTAAAGCACCAAAAAGCTTGTGGACCAAAAGAATCTGAAGCTTGCTGAGAATACTGGAAAGGTTGAAGCGGTTTAATGTGAAACATGATTTTGTCCTTGAAGGTTTTATTCATGTGGTAAATGCTTGGTAAATCCAAAAACCTTCCTAAACTCTTGACCTGGTTGACCATGAGTGCTGTGCATAGCTATCTCTTTAGAGCACTTAAGAGAAGTTGCATTCAAATGAATAACATTTCAATACAACCATAGAAACAAACTAGGACTGAATTCAGTTTCCGTACAACGTGCTCTTGATAAACAAAACAACTTCTTAAATGTCTGGTGTCTTTCAGACGTGATTGTATCTATGATCATCAGGGTGTCTGTGGAGGTTTGGGTGAAGAACATGAAGCTTGGCTCTCGAAGCTCGCAGCTCTTCCGGGCCACTAAAAAGATAAAAATGTCACAAAATAGACCTTTCATTTTAGTTTTAGAAACAAAGCAGGGTCAGAGCTAGATTTTGTTGCAAGGGGTGGCACAGAGGAGGCCAATGTGTTATTTAGGGGGCACACGTAAATAAAGAAAACTACACTGGATTTGTTATTTTAACAAATATTGAGCAGAAATTTTGTGATAGTAGCTAAGAATAATCCAAGAGACATGTTGAATGCTATGATTTCAAGCTAACTGCTAATGCTAATTTTAAAGCTAAAGAGCTATAATTCAGCCTTTTTTAGACAGAAAAACACCTACAAAATAGGGTATTAGCAGCCAAAAATAATCTTTACCAAATTAAAAATGCTAATAAAAAATTCAAGCTGTCCATCACAGCTAACTTTAAAAGCTATAATTCAGCCTTTTTAGGACCTATTGAGCACTGCTTGTCCTACTTTAAGCTAATTTTACAAAGGGTTATAATTTAGCCAATAAATACACAGCTGCTTGACATAAATGTTTTTGGGCTAACTGACCTTTTATTGCTACATGTTATCCCCACCTTACTTGTCAATCATTTGTAGGTGGCACCTGAGGTGGCCATTCATATGCCAGGGGTAGCACTTGCCACCCAAAAACAAAAGATAAAGCCTGACCACTAAAAAAAAAGAATAAAAAAAGTTGTTTTTTTTTATTTTGCAACTGTGTTCTAATTTAGTTTTAAAACAAAGAAATTCAAAAAACACCAGATTTGTTTTTTCCCATTTTATTTTGAAACAATAAAACCAAAGAACAGACCATATACATATTCAGTAAAGCTAAAGCAATTTTTTTATTGTGAATTTGATTCTGTTTACCTAACATTGTCATCGTATTTGCTATATGAATTATAAAAGGACCTCAATAAAGTCTCACAATCTGTGTTCATCTTTGTTGATTAAAGTGGATAGATTAGAGTTAAAACGAGAAAAAAATCAAATCTATTCATTTGAGTTCTGCAACATGACTTGTTTCTTATTATATCATATGAAAACAGCATAAAAGAATCCTGGTTTACTTAAAATATATTTTTGTCTCATGGAAAACAGGAAAATTAATGAAGCAATAACAATTCCCACCAACGATACATAATATACCAATCAATAAAATGTCAGAGTAATCAAAATATATTTGTCTATTTAATATATACACAATTGTGGTGGGGTGAAAGGTCAATTTCACTGGTAATGACATTGTTCATGGTGTAAATGGACTAACATTTCAATTAAAGAACAACTATTAGTTGCAATGGGAAGAACCTAATTGGAGTGGCACATCTAGGTAACAAATGGTTTGAAAATTCTGTTTTTTGGATGTATGGACAAGAGAGTCACCTATGACTTCCACCTTTGATCCTTTAACTTTGAAAAAATTGTCATGTATGATAGGGATCATACTTGACAATGATCCCTATTGACGATCCTTGGCGCCATATCATAATATCTTCATGCGGTTGTATGTATATATAAAAAACCCTAATAAAATAATAAAAATGTTTATGAGGTATATTTACTTCATAAAGCACCGCAGGGACTCTAACTCACACTCAAGCTCTGTAATTCTAAGCTCTTTCTACAATAAAAGAGGAAAAGTGGAATTACAGAAAAGAACTTTTGTGTACCTCTCCCAGAGCGTGCCAGTGAGTGATGGGTTTTCGTGGATAAGCCAGCATTTCGTTCCAGTGATCTCGTCCAAGGCCCACAGCATCTGGCCCGGCTCGACACACACCGATCACCTCATTGTGTCCAACCCTGTTACCAGCAAGACGCTCGCATTGAAACACATTGAATTCACAAAGAATAAAACCCCCAAAATGATCACAACCCTGAAACATCGTAACTTTCTTGAGAAGATATTTTGTAACAGAACAACTAGAGTGCTTTAGCTAATTTAACTTTTTTTAACAACCAATAGTTTTCCTCATCCTTTTCTTGGAAACTTGTTTCACAGTAAATCGGAAGGTAGGAGAATGATTATTTTTATAGGTTAAGTGTCAATGTTAGTGGAATGGATTCAAGTTTCTCTCAAAGTAGAGAATACATATGGGCACAGAGCCATCATATGTAATTTGTCCATTTTTTAAATTCATACTCGTTTAACATTTGATTCAGAACACTGCATCTGCCTGTTTGTCTCATTGTACTGTAGATCAAGATTGTCTGCAGGAAATGCAGTTTTAATCAAAAATACATCTGTTTATGTTGGTGTCATTGGTTGGCTTTTAGAACTTTGCACATCTTCTGAGATCAGTAGCATCCTGTTTAGAAACAACCTAGATTGGAACCTAAAACATCTGATTTTCACACAAAACCAAAATGTAAATATTGAAAATTTGAGGTAAAGAAACACCCAATATTATTTCTGAGCAATATGGCTAAACATTGTATCACTATATAAGCGTTTCATATCAGTTGATATAATTATTGGTTAGTTTATTGTTTTACCCATTTGAAATAAGGAACAAGAGAAAAAGGTCTGATTAACACTGCCAAACTAGTGACATAACCTTTCCCCTTTTATCCACTATTTCCTCTCGAGCTGTTGCTTCATTTCCTCCTTTAACTGCAACATTCATGCTAATTTGTTTTGTCTTGGAGATCATTTCTGAAAAGGTTGTGCTGTTTCAACTGTGACATGTTAATGGGTTTTAAAAACATTAAAGGAGATATAGCTTGTTTTTAAATCCTTCTTTTTCACATTTAAATCATTCAGTTGGGTTCTGTATAAAGTGGAACTGTAATGCTTTGGTCTGAATTCCTTATTGTAACTCCACAAGCCCCTCTTTCACCCCTTTTCTGCGGTGTATCTCAGATCAACTCGGTTTGAGGCTGTCTCTTTAAATCCAAAGGATGTGCTTCACAACCCGGCCCTCTCCAGCTTCCAGACTGGTTTATTTGTTCTAGTTTGATGAAAGGGTTTATGACTATGTAGCTGTGCAAAAACTTTTTATTTACAAATAAATTCAAAGATGTTGGAGCCAGAGTCTGACCCAGAGGAGAATGAAGACCACCAAACTGATTCAGTTTAGTTATTTCCTAACTTTTAAACATCACAATTTGATAGAACGCATTCACTGTTGCATTAATCGTGGCAAGCTGCCTGTTTGCAGCTAAAAGTACCAAACCATTATACTACCTCCACATTTTATAGAAAGGCTGTTTTACTGGAATGTATTTTTTTTATTTTTATAAAAACTAATTGTGTGTTTTGGCTTCCCATGTGGTCTTGAAATAGGCAGCAGTCTGTGAAATAAAACTCATGAACATTATAAGTTATTGTGAGAAAATTCCTCTGTGACCTCTTGGTATGTTACACAATTTGCTCTTGATTGATTAATCAATACCCTACAGATTGTTGTCTAACCTTTATCCGTGTGTTAAGCAAAGCTCCAAGCCATGATGCACTTTTAAAGACAGTTTCAGAGTTTGATAAATCACTGTTCTTTAAAAAAAGCTCTCTCCTGGCTTCCTTTTCATTGATTTAAAAAAAAATCGCTGTACCTTGACCTTCAGATTAGCTACTCGTCTACTCATCACATTAGATTCATAATATTTGTTTGTTTTTAGTTACCAAACCTACTTCTATGACATATTTATCTCAGGATGCTTTGAGTTTGAATAATAAAGAAATTTACAGCAACGCTGTACTTTTAGAAGCAAGTGTTTTACTCACCGATCATAATCCATCACCATGATGGACAGGCTGACTTGTTCCACGTTTTCTGGGGGAATGTCGAAGATGATGGCCTCGTTGTACACAGGATTAAGTGTACTTTTTTTGATTGTTGTTTTTCTCTTTTTCAGCCTCCGTCCATTACAGACCAGGTAAACCTTCACGTACGGGTCTGTCGAAGGCAGAGTCAGTGTTTTTAATGTGTTAAATAAGAGTCACTAAAACACCACCAGCCCCATATTTCTTCCACTTTGCTCTTCTAAGAGGCCTCCTGCTGTCTTGTTTTCAGCTAAGTTCAATTTATGGGCTCAGTTTGCTTTCATCTGGTTTACCTGAGGAGCCTGTGATGTCCATGGCTTTGAGGTTTCTACATTTGATGACTGTTAGGGTCATTCTCCCCGCTGTGGGCAGGTAGCACAACGAGTACATGATTTCTCCCAAGTCGATACTTTCCTGGGGGACGAAAGAGACACAGCAGAAAAGGGTTTAGTCTGTTTTTAAATGCTTCGGTCGCGTTCAGTGAATCCAAATGTCAAAGTCAGACAGCAACCTTTTAGCACTTTAATGCACTTTGTGAAACATTTTTAAAATATTTTTTTCTACTAGTAAGCACTTTAAAGTCCAAATAAATAATGCAAGTTTTCAGCCAATTTGACTATGGATAGAAAAATACCTGCTGTTTTGATAAACGTTGACAGCTTTGTAATTATGATTAGTGTTACATAAGTTTGAATTATCTGCCTGCAACATATTTTACACAAACCAAACATGACAAAGAACCTGCAGTTGGCTTTCAGTCCAATTATTAAGGAATTTATGTTAATTAAATTTTCTGATTTTGAGTAGTTTTTTTAAAAGGATATATGTTACAAATAGAAATTTTCCAAAGAACTTATCGGTATGTCTTTTTGTTTTTTAATCCTAATGCCTTGATTCTAGGCAGAAGATTTTGTTTTATTATTGATTTTCTCAGTTTTATCTGCCTAACGTCTGCAGAATAACAGCTTCCATAACTCCAAGTCATGGGGAGGGCAGGGACTTAATTTTACTCGAGACAATCTCTCTATTTGGTCATTGGTATTTTACTGTATTTTGTAAATTTGTATTGAAATAAAAAAAAAGATCCAGGCAGTTTTGTTGCAGTTAATACTCCTAACTGTAAAAGTTGCTAATTGTGTTAAAATCTCTGCCACTCACTCTTTAAGATGATGTAACCAACAACTTAATCTCACACCATAAAGGACCAAATGCTGTCCTCAGGTGCACTTGGCATCCAAATGTTCAACAACATCATTTTCTCCTAATTTTCATTCTTAAGTTTGGTAAAAAAACAAAACAAAACAAAAAAACACAGCAAAACATGATGGGAAAAGTAAATTAATGCAAACTGCAGAAAGCCTTAATAGCTTTTTGTCTGTTGCTCAGATAATTATGAAGATTTTTATTTTTTACCAAACTACCTTTAATCTGTGTGCAAAGCTAGATCTGTAACTACTTTAGTATGCAGTGTTTATCACAACAAGTGCATTTATTATTAAAGCAGAGCAAAGTGTGATAAATGCGAGTTTCAAAGTAAATACATCTGGGCCATTTTACTAGTTTCCTCTTTGAAGTGAGCTCATATGAGGAATGGCAGTATATAGCTGTGTGGTTTGTTAGGAGTTCCACTTGAGGTTGTATTTACTATATCTACTCTGGATATTTTTTACCTTCTGTGGTGTAGAACACCCAGCAGTTTCTGGAAAATGTGCGTGGGCGTTTGGCTGATTAAATACATTTCCCAAAGCATTTGAATTATGCAATGTGCTCCACCTGCTACTCATGTGAGGCAGCCTTGATGAGATCAGACTCTGAGAAGTCAATGGGTGCGATGTTTTCTGATCTGACCTTGTTAAAAACAATATAAGTACTGTGTTTTCCCTAACTAATAGTAATCCGTGAGGGTTTATTGCTATCTTCAGTGGCGACTTACTGTAGTTGCTGCATGAATATCCTTCCACACTACTGCCTCCCTTGAAAGATCAGAGAGTTCAAAGAGGTTGTCTACCACGATCTCGCCGATCATGTCATGGCTTGTGAATCGGTCAAAGTCGTAGACACTAAAGTGCAGCTTCCGATTGCAAAGCTCATCGTACGCCACAGGGAAACAGAAGGTCTCGTCAAACGTGGGGTTCAGATTCTTGCGGTGCACCCTCGTCTGGAACTTCTTCTTCCTGTCTGGCAGCAAGTACATCTTCACATATGGGTCTGAGGTGCCCGTGAAGTCTTTGGCAGGCAGGTCTAAAGCCTTGAGGATTCTCACGACCAAAGCCTGCTCCTCGTAGTCGTAACGTAGCGAGAAGCTGAGCTTCCCGCAGGTTTCGACATGTCCCTTGGCCTCATCCTCAGAGTCCACGGACTTCTGCTTGTAGAGTTCAGGTTTTATTCTTCCAAAGCTCACTGTAGAGGATTGGCGGAGCGGCACTGCGTCCATGCTGAAGTCCACACTGGTGACATTCATCTGACGAGGCAGGTGGCGCCGGAATGAATTGTGCCTGTTGAAAAAGTTAGATAGCATCTTGTAAATATTTTAATGTACTTGGTGTTGAAAGGACATGCAGATACTCAAAGCATGGCTCATTTAAGATTGCTTTTGCTAAAAACTTTTACTTACATCATCACTAAATTATTCGAACTGTGTCAGTGTTGCTAGGCTAACAGCCTGCACTGAGACTGTTGAATGTGTCCTGCCATAATCCTCCCATTTATGACTCAGTTTCCCCTAGTCAAATCCCAAAATAACTGCAGACAGTAGGAAATAAATTATTGTAAAAGAGAAAATATGTTTTTTTTAATAAAAAGACAAAAGGATTTCTGTTTGAGCCAAATAATACAGAGGAAGATCTGTTGGTTTGAGGTGGACTCAACTGATCAACAGTTTTAATACAAGTAGATTTGTTGTGATAAAACCACTTAAACCTTGTGTTAAACTAATGGCTGCAGCTTCACTTCAGACCAATCTCTCTTTCCAGTGATGACCTTTCAAGAGCAGAAATATTGGTGTGCTTGCAGTGCCCAAGTTAAATATTGCCTGAAGTCTAAATTTGTTAAACCACAAACAAAAAAAGAGCCTTTGCTCACAGGTTTTGTTTGGCTTTAAACAGGTTCCATCCTGTAAACTGCACCAGGAATTATCTAATGTCAAGCAGATTTTTGCCTTCACTCTCTTTTGTTTTGAGAAATGCAAACCCATCTTAAGCATTCGCACCCCTCCACCATTTACCTGACTTCTGCAAATTTCAGTGAGGTTGACATCGTCTGACAAAACTCTGTTTGATTCTCCAATCTTGTCACCTAGCAACTGGCCCTCCTGCTTTCGACGGGAAGACAATCACAGCAGTGGCACAAATTATGTTGCACAGGCGGCCCAGTTGAAGATTAAATGCAACCCTAAAGTGTAGTAAACAACATAAAGGGCTGAGTTTACGAGCCAGAGAAAACTCAAAAGAAAATATGCAAAATACAAGAAAATTGCCTGAATGAATGTTTGGTATTAATAATTTGTTGTAGTCCTTCTATGCTGTTCCAATTTTAATACTATTTCAGTGTAGATGGACATAAAAGTGCACATGACTTAGTGAGAACATGATGCACTCATGGAATGCTTACTACTCAGATATGGTTATTTATATGTATAAAACTACACATACATACACTCAGAGACAGTTATTGCAAAGCCTGTTTCCTTTTCTTCCTTTTCTCATAAAGTTATGTCCTTGGATCATTGTGACAGTCACACACGTTACATCTCAGCTCCCTCATCATATCATTCACAACAATGTCTCATAGACTTGGCACATGAGTACTCTTCAAGACAGTTTTACAAGTGTCTTTAAATCTTAGTTTTAATCCTCTGACAGGTTGAGTTCCCTGAGTCGGTTCACCATACAGAAGTGCTTTTACAAGTCTGTCATCCTCCAATCTGCAAACATGGCAGAATCAGCCAGCTTCTAATCAGTTTTAGTCCAGTGAAAGTCAATTTTTTATTGGTATAAATTGGCCTCCATCTCTATCTTCTTCCGCTTATCCATAGTCAGGTAACAGAGGCAACAGGTCCAGGAGAGAAACCCTGGCATTCCTCTCCCCAGCGACACTTTCCAGCTTGACTTGAGGGACCCCGAGGCGTTCCCAGACCAGCGAGTATACATAATCCCTCCAGTGAGTCCTGGGTCTTCCGCAGGGCCTCCTACCTGTGGGACGTGCCCTTTAGAGGAACACCTCTAAAGTAAGGTGTCCATAAGGCATCCTAATCAGATCCCCGAACCACCTCAACTAACTCCTTTCGATGTGGAGGAGCAGAGGCTCCACTCTGAGCTGCCCAGGATGACAGGGCTCTTCACCCTATCTCTAAGGCTATATTATAATTTTATATTCCGGCGGCACGGTGGATCAGTTGGTAGAGCTGATGCCTCTCAGCAAGGTCGTTGGATCAAATCCCGGCCCGGGGACCTTTCTAGGTAGAGTTTGCATGTCCTCGCCGTTCATGCGTGGGTTCTCTCCAGGTATTCCGGCTTCCTCCCACAGACTAAAAACATGACTGCTAGGGTAATTGATAACTCTAAATTGACCCTAGGTGAGTTATGGTTATGGTTATGGTTAGTGGGGATGGATAAATAATCCATGTGAGCGGGGACCTCATAAGTGGGCCCATTGCTCTCCCCAAAAGACACTGGTCTTTATTAAAACCTTCGCGTCCCTCGGATGAAGGAC
>JARVJO010000180.1:11729588-11742819 GCA_031762555.1 Cynodonichthys magdalenae | reverse complement strand
AGTGTTAACGAGCAGTTGGACAGGTGTACCTAATAAAGTGGCCGGTGAGTG
This sequence comes from Cynodonichthys magdalenae, assembly GCA_031762555.1. NCBI lineage: Eukaryota > Metazoa > Chordata > Actinopteri > Cyprinodontiformes > Rivulidae > Cynodonichthys > Cynodonichthys magdalenae. The sequence continues at coordinate 11,742,768 of JARVJO010000180.1, read as the reverse complement.
TATATGTACTGTATACAGTATATACAGGAAATTGCAAAATTGGTATAATTGAAACAGGTGTAGTGATGGTTAGAGGATGTTTTAAACAGAAAATACTTCCACAAAAAATGTATGTATACAGATTAACCTAAAAAATATACGTATATATATATATGTATTTTCACAACTGATGTTCTATGAATCAAACTCAAGTCTTTTATAGAGTTCAACAAGTTCACAGCAGAAGAGAACAAAATGTATTTCCATCTGTGTTTCAGGTAGAGTTGATTTTTTAGTAAATGTCTTTCGTTCTCCTCGTTGAGCAGGTTTGATTCAATCACAGATTTCCTAATGGTTCTGCCGTTTAATTAGGCCATTTAAAGGTTAACTTCCTGGTTTTGCCTGTTTCCATAATTACCAGACATCTTTTTCTGTTTTTTACTTGGAGCTGCAAAGACAGAAATGTGGGTAAACATGCTGAATGTCCTCTCTGTGTGCTTTAATTTACATATTTGAGCATTAACTAACATTCATTTCCCCCCTGTTGTCTTAATACTCCTGTCTCCACAAGCGTTTTGTTTATTTGTTCTCACACAGACACTACATAAAATCTAGAATGTATGTCTTTTGCTACATTTTAATACCTGGATCATGTTCTATTAATAGTCAGATTGTGACAATAAAAGGTAAGCTAAAGGGGATTTAATCACATTTTGGTACATTAATTATTATTATTATTATTAAGACAATGTATTTTTTAAGGATGTTTGTATTTTTTAGTTTTGACAGTCAGAAATGCAACAACTTCTCATTAATTTTGCAGCACTTAAAAAGTATTTGCAAGAAATATGACACCAGAAATACTTTTTTTATGTGCTGTGAGAAAAAGAAGCAACATTACAAAAAAGGTAAAGAACAGCCTTAACTCATTTTGAAATGTAGGAATGCAGGATTTGGATTTGAATGAAATAAATTGAAGTAGTGCAACAAAACAATAGCTATTTATACAGTTCCTAATAATATAAGATATAGAAAAAAATCCTCACATTTTTCTTAATAAGAAAAATATTCAACAGGTATTTAAATCTGTAACAGTTCTGATCAGTTACAATTAAAACACTAATTAAAATGCTTGTTCGAAACAAAACATTACTGAATACAAAAATGGTGTAAAGATACCTTTAGAAATAAACAAACAGCATTACTTTAAAGATCATTGCAGTAACTTTACAGGAGAACTTTGTGTAGGAGTTGTTTTTCCAGTAGAAGAGTTCAGCTCTCTCCAAATGTTTTGGGCCAGTACTCATAGCTGACCTGTTTGAAATGTTCCCGTCTTTTTTTTCCCACTATTTTTTGTGTTATCCAATGTGTGCTGGAGGGTTGTAGACCTCAACCTCAAACGTTTTCAGGCGCAGTGTGACGCATTTAGCTTTAAAACAACTTGGCGGTTGGATTTCATCTTGCCTTGATACTTTCAGTGCCTCCGATAGGAGAGGCTCCGAAGAAACCTCATGTCAAAAAACATCCATGCCACTTTATTTATGGGGTTTACTTTCTAAAAGACTGAAATTTAGCTCTGCTTTGATTTATTGTGACCTTAAAGGGGACATATCATTCAAAATGCACATTTTTAGCCATTAAATGTGTGAGTGTCTATGAGTCATGGGGGTCACTGTGCGAGGGGTGGGGTACACCCTGGACAAGTCACAAGTTCATCACAGATACTCCTAGAGAAAAACAAGACAAACAACCCTTTATTCTATCAAGATTATCTGGAGTAATATTTTCAAAGTTGGCCAAAACACTTATTTCTTTGTCAATATGACAGTTTAAAACTTTAGTGTGCGATTTGCAATTTTTCCAAGGAATGCCTTTTTTTTAAAAATGGAATTTCTGCTTCTCCACTATAATAAAACCTAAAAAATACAAATCAAAAGAAATTGTCACCATGTCCGGAGAATCTATCTTATTAACTTTTAGCTATTCGCATCAGCATTTTGGTAAAACTTGTGAACTGTGTTGCAAACTTTACTCCTTTTTATTGCATGCAGTTTTTTTTTTTTATTTTATTATTTTTTTATTAGAATTGAGAAGAATGCATTCTGGTCATCCACAGTTTGAACTGTTGATCCATGACGAAAAAAAAAAATAAATAAATAAAAAAAAACCTGTGGGACTCACAGGGTGTGAATGCAGCACTGAGTTTTGTAAGTCCCTCTGCACATGATAAACTGCAGCAATAAGAAGTCACTCGTTTCCTCTCTTCATCTCTGTTTCACCCTGATGGTGACACGTAACACACTCGCACACATGGAACGAGAGGCAACTGATCAAGCTGAGTGCGCCTCACTGGGATGTTCGGAACAATTACCTCTGCCTCGCTGCCACTCAGGACCCCTCAGGTGAAGTCATTATTTCACCCAGAAGCGGCTCGCTGCAGTCACAATTAATTCACATTAACAGAGGAGCTCAGGCGACCACGGCTTTCTGAATGCATGGCTCCAATTATCATCATTAACTGGACAAGGCCACGTACTGGAAACCAGGTCTTTGTGTCACATCACACCTAGAAAAAAAAAAAGAAATTGTACTTTAGGGAGACATATTCATGACAAAACAGGACAATGAGGTTTTTTGTTAATAAGTCCAATTACACAAGCTTGTTGCTTGTTGTACATAATTTCTTTATTTAAATGTTGATCAATTTGCTAGTAGGTTTTAAACCAAGCAGCTCTGTTTATATATATACAGGTATACACATCGTCAGTGTATCAGTAGCCAAGATTATTGAGATATTGTTTAAAATGCTAATTTTCTAACTAACATTCATCTATATGTCCATTTTCTGCTGCTTATCTGCCATCAGGTTCAGGAGGAAAAGCCAGATATTCCTTCCTCCATCAACACTCTACAGCACCTCCTGGGGGATCCCGAGGTGTTCGCAGGGCAGAGAGCAATCATTCCAGTAAGTTCTGAGTCCAACCTACTATTGGTGAACAAAACTCTCAGATCCATTAAAGGGTTGGAAATTGTGGTGCATCTCCTTTTCTGTTTGATCTCTCTGGTGCCATCTCGTTGTTGCTGTACATTTTCTGTTGTTTTACAGGGCATTATGTCAAAGCCTTTTTAGCTTCTCTAATATGTCTACAAATTGTCCTTTGATCACACAAATGCATTATATTACGACAAAATTGCTCCTTCAATTGACCAGACAGTTCAAAAATATCTTTGTCTACTTCCAGCTTTGTGTTTGTTGAGCTTTATTCTTCATATCTCCTAATGCCTCCATGGATGAAATTCTCCCAGCGGATGAATGCCCAAATACATGGACAGAGTGTGTTGTTGTTCGGTTTGAGGGCTTCTTGAACTCGAATTCTGTTTAAGCATTTTGATGAGAAGCAATGTCCCAGTGTGTATGTTTGAGGGAGGCTTTATCTCAGGCAGAAATCTTGAAGTGACACTTAATAGACTGAGGAAATCAAGATTTTAATCCATTAGGGGAAGCTTATTCTGCTAAATTGCTGTTTGGGAATGAAACGGTTTCCTTTGAGACTCACAAAAGAAAATATAGATTTTTGCAGATGCAGCTTTCTGCCTTGAGGGATGTTATTTATTAAATAAATAATGTATTTTTTTAACCACACAATGATAACAGCACCTGTTTTCACAACTGTCCCTTTCTCTTTTTTTTCTAAAAGTGAGTCACGCTGTCTTGTTGGGGGAATCCACATGTCTGATTATTTTTACAGACAAGCCTTCAACTCAGACAATCCACAATCATCGGTGTTGCTCTTTGATTGAGCTGTTGTCATGGTTACTCGGACGTTAAATAGATACAGGGCCAGACCAGAAAGAAACCCACGCCCCCACCACTACCTGCAGAGCTATAATTAAACATAATTTAGAGCACACAGCATTATTCTCTACCAGCAGCTTGTGTGTTTGTGGATAAGTGCGAGTCCATCAACTCAACAAACCTCTGAGTTTGGATCTGAGATGAGTGATACCATTCAGCGTGTCATTTCAGACACAGTTTTATCCAGCAGTGAAACCTAAATATGGGTTTGTTGCATCAAAATTGTGCTAATTTACACAAAAGAAGTCCTAATTGGCTTATTTTTTTTAAATGCGATCATCTTAAAGTGCACACATTTTGGTTGAATTGATGTTGTGAATGACTCTCAGCTACCAGCACATAAAACCTTAGCTCAGTATCTGTAAAATAGACCGAGTCATAGCCATGCTTGTTAGCTAGCTGTAGAGGCCAGCTTAATAAAAGGTTGACTCTAAACATCAAGTTGTAGAGTTGCATCCAATGGTTCCAGTGGTTCATGAGATTTTTGCTAACAGATATACAGTGTTGACAGATAATTTTAAGATTTGAACATGTGTTTGGAATGATGGTCAGCTACCACACCAAATTTTAGTTCAGTATCTTAGAATATGGTAAATTATAACCAATGAAGACTGACCGTTGTGGTACAAGCCTGACGCCATATTTGAAGGGGTGGGCTATGTTGTACAACACCATTTCTAACTACCAGTAACTGTTTACAGTGTACTCTGTGCCAGTTCACAGAGTATACTGTAAACACTTTATTATGGCTAGATTTCAGCGCAGAATTTTATATAGAAAACGTTATTTTATGTTGGTTAGCTTCTGCAGACGTCTGTACCTTGTCAACATGTTTTTGCCTGATATGATAATAGGCTCTGACAACCACTTCTATCAAATCAAAACAATGGCTGTCAGTAGCAAACTTGAGTGCTGACGTACGTTTAACATCATGGTTACTACATTCAGCTTCACCAGGTAACAGTGTCTATTGAGTTTTTCTCACCGCAAACAATACGACCACTCTCTCTGATAAAGAAAAGTCACACGATAGCTCCTCTATTCATTATACCTCATAGTTTATTTGTTTGTTGACCTGTGGCACCCATTGGGAATTGGACTGTTAAAGTTTTTCGTAAAGATTGTGTGCAATATACGTTGTATAGCTTTTAGAGTATGTGCTACTACCACAGCCAGTTTTAGTTTAATATATGAATTGACTACATACCCATCTGTGTTTCCGAAAGTGGCAATTTACTTAAATTAGTTTGATTCAAAAAGTTAATGAACAACATCCGTTGATTACTTTCTGACAATTAAAATCTGCCTAGTCTGACAGCACCTTAGGCAAAAGCAGAAGTATCATTGCCTGCCTTCCTTCGATTGGTGACAATGAGTCTTGGTTCTTCAGACATCGAGTACTTTAAGTCCAATATTTCAGAAAACAAATGAGGTCTTTTGATGTTGAACTGGGAAAAAAAAGAAATAAATGACAGCAACTTGTTCAGTTGTTCAGCACTTCCATCTGCTCGCTCTCCCTGAATCGCTGTAAATGGATCTCAAGAGAGGAGAGCAGACGAGACAGGAACACATAATCCCCAGAAAAGTCACGCGGCCCCCTTTTGACTTTATTAGAATCCTCAGGTGCATTTGACAGAAATGATCTGCAGACGCCCGAGCAAACAGCCGCGCAGAGCCTCGCACTTCCACTTCCACTTCCACTTCTTTGTCAATCTACACTGACAACCCTTCGACAAACACTGGATGACCTGTTCTCAAACCCTCACCCACTCACAGAGAAAACCCTGAATGAAGCCCCCTTTGAAGGGTTTCTTATTCTTCGCCAGCTCCCCGTCTTTCATGTTCTTCCAAGGTTATTAAAGAGGATGTATGGAGGCACAACACTGGCTGGGTGGTTATTAAGAAAAGCCGAGGATCAGGTACGCTATGATGGTTACATAAGAGTGGATAGGTGCTGTGTTACATAATACACCATGTTGTGCAAAGTACACACACCTGCTGGGTTGAGGGTATAGGCTGTAAATGGCATCTTTTCTCTCAAAAAAGGCCTAACAAATCCTTCAATGGAGACAGACTTACTGTGGGAAGGGTAGACTAAAGACTTGTTTGCTCTATTCTGCTTATTTATATACTGTAGCTTCAGCTCATTCATCTCAGGACACCCAGAAAGTAAATAATTCAATTCAAATGTAATTACGAATTTTATTTCAGTTCAGCTCACTTATCTAATTCAATATATTCAGTTTCAGTGTGTTAATAATTACAAAAGCAGCAGTTTGTATTTTACCTGCAGTCAGAATGACTTCAGTTTAGAGAATCAGGGAGAAATTCTCACAGGGAAGCGAATTTTCACCACCTAAAAACTAGTCCAACTCAAACATGTTATAGTGGGTTTTCTTGTAAAATGTCATTGTAACCTTTACTCTGTGCCACCTTTGTGTTCAGACAGTTATTACGAAAAATTGACAAATGTTATTTACTCTGAAGACCGACCATGGAACACAGTCTAAAACTAAATTTCCTGTTAAAACTCTTACAAATTAAAATGTCTAATATGTCTAAATTAGTTAATGTGCCATAAAAAAAGCCTTTAGCATTTAAATTCTTATTATTTGTAATATTAAACAATAACATTAAATAGCTTTTAAAAAGTTCATGAAAGTATTGTTTGAAATAACAGTGTGTTAGTTGTGAGTAAAGCTCAAAATCCTTTGAATAATTTGTATTTCAGTGCACTGGGAATACTACACATTATAGTCCAAATTAAAAAACAGAAAAATGCATCATTTTTTTAAATTACTGTACAGGAAATGAAGATGCAAACCTTTATTTTGTAAAGTTCTCTTCTACAGGGTTTAGTTTTTTGGTGGAGGGGTAAATAAAGAGAAAGTTATCAGTAGTGTCACCCCAACAACATTCACCAACAAAAACAACAGTTTTTATTCTGACAAACTTTGCACTTTGAGAAAATATCACTTTTTATTTAGATCATTGCAAGACAAATATTGCTCCGAGAAAAGCAGCTGCAGTATGTCTTTATGATAAGAGCAGCACTTTTGGGGGAAAAAGAAGTTGAAAACTGACTTCTACATCATGCTGCCTAAAAAAGCCACATCTTTTAGTTTGTCTAAAACCAGATCCCCATCTGTGATTGATTCTTTTTTTCTCACCAACACAGATTCTGTAAAACGAGCTGACAGAAGTAGATGAGAGCGGCACCCTGTCTCGCCTGTGGCTCGGCTCTTTTTCAGGTAGGTGATGATCCTATCTCTCCGTCTGCAGCCCTCTGCAGGGGTAAGCTGCTGAGATAGGGTGATCAGTTTTTATTTTTAAAGGCTAAAGCAGGAGAACACTGTTGTGTAATTGAGGCTTGCTACAGTGTGTCTTTCTATCTGGGTGGACAATCAGACACAGGGTGTTAGTTTGGGGGAATGGATAGGACAGGGATGTATAAAGGCAACAATTTGGGCTGTCAGCTTGCTTTTTAGTTCACTTTTACAATTTTAGAGACCGGGGGGAACAAATATAAATGACTCTTGAGAGTGGCTGATCGATGAGTTGCTTTATTTTTTACTCTGTTTTTACCAAACTGTAGTGGAGACATGACAAAACTTACCAGTTTGAAATATTTCTACTATTGAACGATGATGACAAACTGATTGAAAAATCCATTCAGAATAGATTTCTTTTTTTTGAAAAAGACGAAAATATCACTTAATTTCAGGAAAATACTGAAACAAAATTATAACCTTGTTATTGTGAAAAATGAGGCTTTTTATTTAAGTGTTTGACAAATATGCAGCTGTTTTTGACACAGAAACTTTAAAACAGTCTTAGGGAATGGGAATAGTTTTTAACAAGTTGTGCTTCAATCACACATGAAGTAGTGGAAAAAATTGAAAATAATTATTAATTCAGGAAAACGTGAAGGATCAAAATATTAAAAGGGTCATTTTTTACGAACTTTTTTCTGAAGAACATTTTTTTTTTCAAAATCCACATGCTTCACCCCCTGCGTTATGCTATATCTGTTATAGTTGTTGTGTTTACATTCCAGTATTATTTTTAAATTCTCTGTATAATAGCAAGAAAATGTTCAGATTATGTGTTGTACAGTAACTTTTAATGATTGTAGTTGATATTCTGGCATCAAAGCAGGAGAACTGCATGTAACAATAGATGTGTAACCACAGGCTAGCATAGGAACGTAAGCAAATGTGAAGTTGAAAAGTGTACAGAGGTGTAAAAATACCTAACAATGTCTTTGAGGGGAAAACCTTATTTTAAGAGGTTCCTGCATTAGGTTGCTATCAGTTTGACTCATTTACAAAATTTTCTCCTTGATCGTCCCACTACTGATTACTGTCTGCTGCAGGTAAGATACTAATTACTCAAAATTACTCCATAGAAATTACTTATCTTTTTAATCTATTCAAGTGCTTTGATAAAACTTGTGTTAAATGCAGCTATAATAAATTAGAAGGTGTTAATAAGGCCCGTCTGTTAGATTACTTATTCAATTAAAAGTAGAAATGAGCACAGAGCATTTATTTATTTATTTATTTTTAATGGTTTGCTCTGTTTTAGTTGGCTTTACAGTTTGTGGTCAAGATGATATCAACACCACTGAGTGCCAGATAATTAACTGAACCCTTTGCATGAAGAAAAGTCCATCTGTGGGGGAAAAAAAAAGCCTCTTCATTTCACTCATTCGGCATCCGAAGGACAAGATTTGAATTTATAACACAGATTCGTACTGGAAACTTAAAGAGAAACCTCTTGGCAGTCCTCTAGATGTATGGAAATGGATTAATGACAGTCCTGATTCCTCCAAGACGCCAGCTGAGAGAAGAAGAAGCACTTGTGAGATTTCTCTGTTGCAGTAGTAACACGTGTGGGTGAGGGCAGGCTTCACAGACTGAGAAACTTTCATTCATAGGTCATTTTATTCTTAACAAATTCATCCAACTGTTGAGGATATATTTATTGGCTCATTATTACTTTATATTTTAAAAATGCTTTAAAATCATCCCACTGTTCATATTGATCTTATCAGCATTCCGGTAACAGATTTCAGCATCATCTAAATTCACTTGTAAGCGTCCCTGTGCTTTGATGAACGAAATGAAAGAAAAGTGACGGGTTTTGTCTCGGAAGAAAGCTCAAGAGATTGTTTTGTCTGTCTGAGGCTGAATACAGCTGTCACTTTGACTCAGAGCTCGCTTTGAATTCGCCTCAGTTCTGCAAAGTGTTGCTTGCTGAAACCCACCGAAGCATGACTGAGTGGTATTAATATAATGATAGATACAAAATGACTTTTATTGATTACTTTCCTGCCATCTATAGGACAATGCTAGCTGCTTTATGCTCCAATACACACAGATTGTCACAGAATGTATGTGGGAAAAATATACATTTTATGGAGAGTGAAGTCAGATTTATCCATGCAGACAGAAATCCAAATATTTATTTCATTTGTCCAAATTTAATATTACTTTCTGACTTCTACTGTTGGACTGAACGTAAACTTACTGTTCCTGATTTACCTGAATTTAAATCAAATTATATTTAATGACAGCATAACCAATCAAAACCCTGCACCATATGCCATTTCCAGCATTAGTGACCCTAATGCATTTAATTAAAATGTCAGGTTACTCTGCTTCCACACGTCGGTTGATGATGCAAACTTTTTACTTGACAGCTCTTCTTGGCTGCCCTTCTCTCCTAGAAGCTTTTGACTTTTGCTAATTGAGTTTGCCGGCTTCACAGGGAAAGTCAACAACAAAAGAGAGGAAAGTGGTGTGTGTTACCTTTGTGTGTCAGCTCCCTGAAAGTGTTTTACCTAAACACAGTTTTGTCCTAAATTTGTTTACTTGTGACACGTTGTGATTGTTAGGAACAGCTGGCTGTAGATTGGACCACATGTGTTGAATGGACCCGAATAATCATTTTGGTACATGCTGATTATAGAATTTATTCCTGTAAGCAAACCATATGAAATGCAGTATTTCTCAGTGTGAAAAGCTGTAGTAAGTTGGAGTCAAGGAGTTATACTGATTATTACATGTTTATCTTGTTTATTCCAGCTGTGCAATGGCTTTGAGTAAACAGCAGGAAGCCGCTGAAGGAAATGAAATGTAAAATAAATAAAATAAAGTAATATCAATGTTTATCTATATAAACATTCTTCAATTTATAGTGAAAAATACTGCCATATAATCGCATTCCTATTATTATTTTTGAACTTTATATTTCTCAAGATAATTAGGGAGCAATCCATGTTTACTTTGTTATTAACAGTTGATATATGTACAATAAAATATTTAAATTAAATTCCCTGCTGGGTAATATATAATCTGAAATGAGTCATATTCAGCAGATTTAAAGGTGTTATCATCAAATTTAATTCTGAATTTTAATCTTACTAATGAGTGAATTTACGATTTGGATCATTTGAATGATTTTACAAACATTTTACAATAAAACATATTTTAAAATGGTGGACGCAACTACTTTAAAGTTATTTTTTTAGGAAGGTCTTGATAAAAATGAAGTAAAGATACATGAAGTTAGCTGTGAGGACAAAGAAAAATACTGTAAAAGATCAGAGAGACAACATCTCATCAAACTGAAGAGCGGTTGCCATGGTAACACAGAGGCTCCTGATTGTTTCTTTCTTCACAGATTAACATCCTTTCCCTATACTTTCCGTCTCGACATCGTTTGGCGGAAGCACAAACGTTGGGCTTCATTTAACACACGAGCTGTGTATTTCACCCACCCAAGGATATAAAAACATAAAGCAGATGCGATGTGAGTAATGAGGGACCTGTGCACCAGCAGAACTTTATTTCTAGTGACGCCCCTGGGCAGAACACCATCAATCCAACAGATCGCTGCGCTGTGGTGTCAGCGTGAGGCTCCGTGTGGGAGGATGTTGGGGCAGAAAAGAAGGTTTAACGTTGATGAATTAAAGTTACCCACAGTTATTGATTAGCTGACTGCATTAGCGCTAATTTACATGCGAGGGATGGAAGTCTTGAAGCTTATCTTTTTTGTGATGGCATTGTCGCTGCCACTCGGGGGCAGACTCAGGAATATGTGCATCAGTCCGATGAGTTGATGAGTCTTGGTTGTGTTAGTCAGGCTTTTATTTTGTAAAGTTTTACAAGGATTACGAATATTAGAATTCTCTAATCCAGTCATTAATTGATGCATAGCGTCATTTTCAAGGTAATGGTTCTGGAAGACTGCAATCAAGTCCGTCTGCACTGGTTGAACACCCATAATTCCTTTCTCTTTTGAGAGGACTGACGCAGACCAGTAATTTAGTGGGACCATGTCTCAAGCCGAAGTGTTGCAAATTTACAGCCTACCATTACAACGAGATCCCAGAAATAACCGATTAAAAGGACACTCTCAAATACTTAGTAAGACATTAGTGTAGTTCTAATGAAGGGATAACAACAAATGTTCTAAAAGCACAGAAAAAAAGCAAAACCAGGCTGAATAAATTTAATAATTGCTTTCCTTATTGTTCTGTTTCCGTACTTAAGTGAGCTTAAACAGATTATTTTGACTCAGTAAGTGATTCATTCAAATAATCAACAATAAATGTTCAAGACAAGTACGAATAAAAAAGTTAGTGCCTTTTTACAAAACAACAAAAGCACCTCAGCTGCTGTAAAACCACGTCAACATCCCATCAACAGAATAAGTTTGATTATCTCGGGATAATGAGACAATTATCCCCAGAGACTGAGATGGAGCTGTGGTATTACCCAATGATTTTAAGTGTCCTTGGCATCTTTATTGCTGTTGCCCTGACACAACAAAACAGCAACCTCTCCGTGTTTAATAAGCTGCTATAAGAAACATTAGAGTCAGAATACAAATATCAACTACAAAGTCCATGAATATTAGGGGAGGACAAGAATCATATTAAAAGTAGCAATGTTGTGTGTAGCAAATGGTTTAATGTCGACAAGGCAAACACAGCTGTCAATCATTTAAACACACAAACAGAAAACCTGAACCATAGTAGCTAAAAAAGTCTGGAATTTGAGGATTTGACAGTGAAGAGATGAAACTAACATCTGTACCTGAACCATGGTGTGAAACCCACAAAAAGATAGAGCAAAACAGAGCAAAATGCACAAGTTAAATAATTTATTAACCTATAAAACCCAGAAACAAAGAACAAGTTTAAAGAAATGAAAACCACAACAATAAAAGCCCAGCCAAAGTGATAGGCTGATCATTTTAAATGTTGCACTGAGGTCTTCTAAAAGTTTAGACCTGAACCCACTGAAACCCAGATTCTAATGTTTATTATCTTGATCTGAATTTCTCCGAAAATTGGAGACAGACAGGACGTAATTGGATTTCATGTCGATGGTGATTTTCTTTTCATCCTTCTTTAAATCCTTTTTCACATTTAAATCCTTCAGTTGGGGTCTATATAAAGTGCAACAGCAATGCTTTGGTCTGAATTCCTCCTTATTGTAACTCCACAAGCTCCTCTTTCACCACTTATCTGAGGTGCGTCTCAGATCAACTCATTTTGAGGTTTACAAAGAAATATGTTAATAAATAAATTGTTTATCTGGTCTGCAAAACATTTAATGCTCAAAATGGGATCAATAATAGGATCATCATTTTTTGAGCTTAAAAAGCATAAAAAAATCTAATCATGTATGAAGCCGCCATTCATTTCAGACCGACTTCAGGATTTTTCCACCTTTGTGGTGCGCCCTCTTGTGGTGAAGCATTATTTACTTGTGTGTATTTACTTGTGTGGGCATGTTTTGCGGCAGAGCTGCCGAGGACAAGCAGTGGAAGTTTCTGGTTCTGTCACTGAAAAAAACAATCTGCTCCCAGACCAGAGCAGAAGCCGTTTGTTAATTACCAAGATGGATTTATCAGACCATGCAACTAAAGTCCAAGTCTGTTTTACATTGCAGCGGTTAACAAAAACAAGAAAACAAGTTTTTCCTCCTTCGATTACGATGAGTAAACAACTACTGTTCGCTATGCGGGACTTCCAATGGTATAAAAGGGGAATATATTTTAGTTTTATCCAAGGACATATGAAAACTTATTGTGGTTGTACATGTAAAAACGTCAGTCAAAAGATACTCCTGTGTATAATTTTACCCCCCTATTTATAATTTCTAGTGTTAAACATGAATAACTTTGTGTGCTAAAGCAACATTGTTTTCTGTAAACTCTTGAAAGCCAGGAACTGCTCTTCTTTCCAGGTTTCAATGAATGAATGAATGAATTAAATTTATTTCAGACAATTAACAATTTTAAATAATAAATAAATCAATTTCAGAAATA
>JARVJO010000180.1:11681852-11707478 GCA_031762555.1 Cynodonichthys magdalenae | reverse complement strand
AGTAAAAAGTAGGCTGAAAAATAATTACTCCAGTAAAGTATAAATAACCAAAATTTCTACTTAAGTATAGTAACAAACTATTTGTACTTCACTACTTGACAACACTGTGTGTTCCTCAAACCATTTTTTGTGAGGCAGGGTGCATTTTTACAGAAGAGCATTGCATTCACCAGAGAAAAAAATATAAACTCCTGATCTTGTAATTATGAGATAAGATGTCATGATTATGAGAAAAGACATGAAAAGGAGTACTCCTTGAGAATCCAGGATTTTGAGCAGGTACCAGAGGTAACAGGAACTATTGTTTTCAGTTTTTGTTGTACCAGGACTTGTTGGAGTGTGATGCCGAATGCATGAGTGCCCAAACGGAGCTGTTTATAATTTACCCACCAGAGTTTAATGAAGTTATGACCCTCAGGGATGAAACAGGACCGAGTGTGTGCTCTTTGTGTACGTACAGGACGTAATATAACACAGTTCTTTGGGACACCACCAAGCGAGCCTGGGTCCATTTCAGATGCATTACTTTATAGCCATGAAGCATTCTGTACTGGTTTAATTGCTCCTGCAGGAAGAGTTCACTCGAACAACCCCTAAGCTACCTGCACAATGTCAACATTCTAATATTAATGCCATCCAAACTCTAATCAAACTCAATATTTCCCAGTGTCTCATAGATTACTCATTACACGTACTCATTGTCCATTTGTCCTGTGGTGTAGGTCAGCTATGACTCTCCTTAACTTTTCTTATAGTTATAAGATCAGGATCTTATCTCGTAGTTCTGACATATTTTCCCGTATTTGTGACATCTCGTAAATGTGAGATCTAGATCTTGTAAGGCGTCTTTTTTTCTGTTTTGTTTTGTTTTTTTTGGTGAATGCAGTGCTTTTCCTTAAATTTTTCTACTGCCAATAAAAAAGACATTTTTGGTGTATACTGTACTGTATCACTAATAATGCTTAGGTGGTGTTTGACAAAGCGACATGCACATGATTTTTTTTTCATAGTGAAACACCATCCAAATCATCACACTGCCTCTATTATTTTTACAAAGCCAGGTCTGGTGTTTCATACAGACAAGACAAAACTTTTCACATTATGTACCTAAAACAAAACATGAGTCATTGCACCAGGGCACCTTTCTCTGTTGCTTGTGTTTTTAGAAATTCACATTCCCACAAATGCAACAATAATGCTCTGACATCTTTCTAACAAAGCTTTTACATCCCACTTACACGTGTGGACCATTACCCTGACACTGGTAATAGTTTAGTTTCCTTGGATTGTTTTAATCACTGCTGACACAAGAGTTGGAGTTGTAGAAATAATTTGACTCAAACAAACCAAGTTTTCTGTTTTGAAATCCCCCACATTTAAGTGCTTGCTGCTTGTAATGTCAAACATTTTTGGATTTGCCTTTTTGATTCTAGGTGAGATGCTTTTTTTGCCAGTGTTTGATGGTAAAAATACCTACAGTAAAATAAGAAAACATCTCAATATTTATTAGTATTATTGTGAAATTAATGGTGCTGCTTATGTTTAAGACAGAAACATTCATATGTATCAGTCGAGCAACAAAAGTAAAAAAGATCATTGTGTTTTATTGTCCTGTACAATGTTGAAATAAAACCATTAACATTTTTACAAGGTCTCAGGCCTTAATCAGAATATTGGTGAAATGGCTTTTCAGTCATCATTAGGGAAGGTCACATAATGCAAATTTCAAACCTTTATAAATAATCTAAATCATGACATTGAGTTCAAACAATAAAGAGCCATGGATTCATGTAGCAGCTGTAAAACACTCTGACAAATAATAATATTGATTTCCACAAATCAGAACAAAGGGTACAGAATGTTTTATGAACATAATGTGTTTTACGGAAATTAGTTGAAAGATCAGAAGAGGTCACATGGAGGTCTGTCGTGGTCTGTGTGTTTTCTGCCTTGGTTTTTTCTAGCGTTTATGTTCCCTTGAGTGCCTCTGCCCTGCTGTCTGTCTTGTCTCTAGCCCCGCCCTCACTCACCTGTTTCTTCTTATGTCAGGTGTTTGTCATTGTCTTATTAAGTTGGCCTTTATATTCTGTGTCCTGTCCTCAGTGTGTCCTCGGATCACTGTGCTGTCTTCACGTGTCCTCGAGTTTTCTTGTGCCAAGCCTTTGTGAGTTTTTTGAGCTGCTTCAACAGCATTTTTTCTTGAAATAAAACCTTTAATTTTTGCACTCTGAACCTGCCTGTGCCCTGTGTCGATCCTTCCACCAAAACCTCACAGAGACAACTTTTTGACTGAAAAGATTTAACAGGAAGATTAATTTGACTCTGAATCTAATTAACACCAGAATTATTTACATCTTTCTGGAAAAATGATCAGACCAAATATTTTAACAAAAATGTTTCTGTAGATCAATAAAATTGTCACAAGAATATCATGTAAATAACCTGCTAATGAAATAGCAGAACTAATTTATTAATTTACTAATTTACTAGAACTAATTTATTTGACTTATTTACTAATTTTCGCGAACTTTGGATACCTTTAGAGGATCGATTAGCGAACTAAATTAGGTTCCACTGATTTTAAGTCCACTAAAAAAGTCCACAAAAAAAATTCATATGTAAAACTTCAATTTTTATGCAGTTCATCTCTAATTAAATAAAAACTATCCCCTCTTACAGGCACTGTGTGTAGCGTCTATTAGCAATCACACTTCAAACTAAAAGCGTCAAAAATAAATAAAATAATACAAAAATTGACTATGTATAAAATATGGCAGAGAAAGTATTTGTTGTTGGGCTAACTTCAAACAGTATTTATAAAAATGCAAACTCAACCAAATGTTTTTAAATCTGAAAGGGTTTAACGGGAAGTATCACAAGTTAGACGAAGCTACTCAGGTTTGGATTGGCCGATTTGCCACAGATGATCCCACCCAGCTTCAAATTAAACCAATAGAATCAAACTAACAACAGGTTTACATCAGTGGTTTAGTGTTAGCTTAGCTAGACTCTTGTTTGGCGGACTAGCTATTAGTGAAGCTAACTTTTTGGTTGCCTGTGCCCACCACAGGATGTAGGGTCTCCTTGCTCCATTATGCAACAGTATTATCCTAATGACCAGAGAATAATTACAGCTTGTCTTGAGGTTCTGCATGTCTGATGGACACAATTATCTCTAGAGTGTTCCTTTATTTGATGGTTTAATTTGCACTTAAAAAGGCAGCTGGGGTGGCCTTCCAGGGACACAGAGGTCTTAATGGCTTCTAAACACACTTAAAATAAAAGAACCAAGCACTTATCCAAGAAAAAAGTAAGATTAATTTAATAAATCCCACTTGCTTGTTATGATATGACAATTAGATGAAAGATAATTCCCTTTGCAGTTTGGTAGGTGTTAAGGACAATGATCTATGCAGTGTAAACATCATATGAATCCTTCTCCACTCAGACATGTGACCCCACGTCTCAGGGAACCACCTGAGCTCTGGTCTCATTATTTATCAGCTTGTCAAGTGTTGCATGCAAATTATCACCCTATCAAAGGAATGTGATCTCCTGCTCCTGGTCTGCAGGGAGCCCGAACCCACCTCCTTTCTAATGAGGAGATCACTCACCCTTTCAGATCTGATCTAAAACACCTCAGGCCCAGTTAGAATTTCCACTTTCAGGTGATCATGATCCTCATTTAAACATCAGCTTGTAAACTAGTTTCTAACACTGCTAATTTCTTGTCATGAAACAAACAAAATGTACCTTTTTGATGTTTTTGGTTTGTGCTTTAATGTTTTTTATACAATATTATAGCTATTGTTTTTCATATTATTTAATTGGTTTTATTTTTAAAGGAGAAAGGGTGATAATGTTTTTGCTTGTCTCAGTGTGTATTTGTGTGTGATTGACAGCATAGTTTAGCAAATAAGAGCCTCTGCTCTCCACAATGAAGGGAACCAATGGAAGGGATTTGGGCATCTGTTAAGAACGCAAACTGTGGTGCAGTGGCAGGGCAGCTGACTTGGGACCAAACAGTCACAGGTTTGACTCCCTGCCATGCCCACATGTCTTGGTGTCCTTGAACAAGACACCTAACCCCCCAACTGCTGGGACATGATTATGGTTTTGTTACTTTTTTTGTTTGTGTCATATAAAATGTTTTATTTTTCATGATGTATTTTATAAAATACATCCCATAGTATCTACTGAACTTTTTAATATATATTTTATTTTCTTCCTTTTAATGTTTGTTTGTTTGTTTATTCATTTATAAATTTAAAAGTTGATGTTTTGTACTGCTTTGTGTCTGACTGTAAGGTTTTATGAAGAAACTTTAAGGGTTTAATTCTATTTTAATTACTGTAATATGTCAAATTTTTAATACTGTGAAATCGGTTTTACATTTTCTCTTATAACTGACATTTGATATGAACTTTTATTTAATCGTTTTACATATTGTTTTTTTTAATTAATTTGTTTTGAAAGTCAAAAAAGTTTGTGGCTCAGGACCATTTACAATACATTGCAACTGCTTTATGTTAGATATATTATGTTTTTTCTTCTATTCTCTAGGGAGAGGAGAAAGCTTTCAGAGAAATTATAGACATTGCAGAAGTAAAAGGATCGAGAAGTTTTGGTCATAAAATAGGAGGAATGAAAAGCTGTCAGGGAAGAACCGAGATGTGGATTTATAGCTCGAGTCCAAATTCATCCCTTTCAGGTCTGAGCCTCCTCTGAGCTTTTGTAGTTATTAAACTTCCTCCTCTCTTCCTGACAATGAGGGTCAAACAGAGAGTTGCCCTTTCCATTTGGTCCCCCACATATCTTACTGTGGCTCGTTCTGAACATTTGTCCACTTTTCTTTACATATGAAAATAATTCAGCAATATAATTATGAAAAAGTAACCGAACAGAGGATTATAATTTCAATCGATTTGACTGATTATTAATTGATATACTCTCTACAGTGAAAAGTTCAACAGCAGAGGAAGCTAACAATCACATCTTTTTCTCACAAAAAGCTCACCATGAAGAGGAGTCAGAGCTGCTTTTAGGAACAGCAGGTAATTCAAAATTATCATTTTTATTTGCACTGCCACATATTTTTAAAAAACTGAGTGCTTCTATGCCTATTAATATATGCCCTAAAGGGGCTTTTAAACTCGGCCAGTAGCAAAGCTGTTCAGCTTGAACCAGAACTACTTGACATCAGTTTAGCAATTTATTTGAGTTTTTATATTCTCCCAGTCTCCCTCACCATGTAATCAAATTAGAAAAAGTTCCAGGCTTGTGCAGGTACCTGCGAGCAACATTGTTGTCATAGCCACACACAAAAAAAAAAAAACCTGTTGAGCTGCATGACTGAAAGCTTTGCCAGATTAAAGGAAACACTTCATAAATCAAGATGCAAAAAGAAAGACTTTCGCTGCTGTCTTTTTGTCCAATCACAGTGGATCATCAGACGTCTAATCAGGACTTTATAACACCTAAAAAGTTGCTTGATTGCTGTTTGATCAAATGTGACACATCTTGTTGAAGACTTATTAGTGCAGCTACTGCAGGCTTTTTAGGCTTGCCTTTCTCAACGTTTTGGTTCCTGCAATAAAGAAATTGAAAAACTGATTGCAGTAAAAAAAATGCAAAAGAATCGAATCACTGTAATTTAAAATAATTTTGCTAAATACAGTGTTGCAACATAGAAATCCTCTTAAAGGACCTTTCTGCACGTCCTTTTGAAGAATAACCATAAAAATGCAATGAAAGATAAAGACTTCTTTTCAGATGATGACAAAAGTAAATTCAGGAAAATCGTTTGATGAGGATTTTTAAATTGAAATGTTTGAATGTCAGGAGGTGAGAAATAAGATGACTGAACTAAAACATTGGATTGGATTAAATGAGCAATTTTCAGAGGTAAATCTGCACTCGGCTCTGACTTGATGCTGGAACTTGAGTTCAGCAGATCCACTGAACGAGTGCGGGAAAAGAACAAAAACCTTTCAGTCACCGATGACACGAAGCCACGTGCAAGGTGGTAATTATCCCCTCTTCAGAAAACTCAAAGGTGGACGTCTTCCCATCCCTTAATGGACAGGAGGTTCAGCGAAGAGCTGGTAATTTGTCAAGATGATAAAAACCCTACTTGTCACAGAGCGAAGCGTGTTCAAACATTTCTTTAGGAGAGACAACTTAATGGCATGACCGGCAAACAGGGCACATCTCAATTTGACAGAAAATTCATGGAGGGTTGGAAAAAAAAAAGAAAAAAATGAAAAAATCTGTTGCTATAGAAAGTTGAGGGAAGCATACATGTGCGGTAAAAACAGGAGGATTTTTTTGAACACTTGTGTAGGTTGCCAGACGTTAAGCAGAGGGCACACAACGCCTTTTCCATTCTCTTTAGCTGCAGGAACACATGTTTTAATCTTAGCACACAGTCATTATGCAGCACTGCAGGCTGTGACACCAGTATCACCTTCTCTGCGAGCAGGAGAGCACTGTTTACTGTCATTAAATCAAATGCCACCATGTTGGTGTTTTCTCCAGACTTCAGTCGAGAAAACCAATTTTGCATGGGTTATTTTTATGCTCTAGTCTGTTACATCATGTCTATAGTACACACACACATGCACGCACTCACTGTGTTTTATAACTCCTCCACCTAAGGAGTCCCTCTTATTGCTCAAAAACAAACAGCTCTACCGCCCCCTGCTGGTAGAGCTGTCTGCAGACATTTCTCTGAAGAATTACAGTGGAGAGTTTTCTAACAAATTATAGGGGATTGTTTGAAAATGGCATGAAAGTGAATGTGACCTTTGAAGATAATAGCGGGGCTTTTAATTTGCACACAGTTTAATGTGATTTAGGCTCAATTTGTTCTTGTATTACCTCCACCCACACTCTGCTGCCATCTTATAACTAATAAATATTAGTGCTATTTGTTATGCTTACATTTACAGTTTATACATCAGTGCTCTGTGCATTTATAGTGTTTTCTTAGCTTTTTTGTTTGATCCACAGTAAAAATTTGACTAGAATCAGATTAGAGAAAAGTTGCAACAAATGAAAGTGCTTCATAAATGATTAAGATGATATATGAAACAGAAGTGTGTTTTTCCATAATTATCAATAAATGTGAGCATTAATTTAGTTAAATCTTAGATTACACTTTGAATTTATACATATACTGTCGATGTAAGTGCAAAAGTCTCAGTTCAGTGAATTGATTTTTATTGTATTTTCAAGTGTTTTCTCTTTTTTGCAATAATTCTTCAGGCTTTCTGAAGATGTTTTATTAAAATGATGCAAACTTTTTTCTTGCTTCGTTGACCATTTCATTTGCTTCTGGTTCAGTAAATTGCTATACTGATATCCCATATTTTCAAATAAATATAAAAATAAGACTTTTGCTGTATAAAGTAATAAAAGGTTTTATAGATTCACGTTTATAGTAATCTAAACTTTAATTAAAACCATTCGAAAAGACATGCTGAAAGTAAGTAATTTTAGTGTGTTTATTAAAAAAATAGGCATGCAGTAATTTTTTTTTACATAATATCTGTTTTTAATGCAACTCTGCCTCAGGGCCTAAAGATTACAGCACACTACTGATTTTGTTTTATTTCTTAAAGAGTACATAAACTTTTGTTAAATTAGTAGGTTAAGAAAAGTTTAAAATACTAAATTATTTATAAAGGTTTAAATGCTGAGAAAGAAACATCTTATTACAAAAACACTCATTTTCCCTTCATGCTCTGTTTAGATTTAAACTTACTGTAATATTTGCCTCATATCAGTATTTTTGTTGCAACTGTAGCATATTTATTTTTCTACAGTTTGCTATGAAATTTTATATAAAAAATAAGTTGTATAATTTATCATGACACCGGAAATAGATGGAAAAATATTCCTGTGCTAAACGGATGTTGTACTTTTACTTTGAACGTACAGCTTCCGGTACGTGCTGCGTCACGTTAGCTCGACGTCGTCCTGAAGTGAACGACAAACTTTTCTATTTTGAATTCAATGGGAAAATGAACTCCAGAGCATGACGCTCCGGTAAAAAAAGAGTCCTTAAATTTTTTGGAGTATACCTTCAGGAAACAGTTGTTAGCTTATTTTCTACCTGAAAGCGGTAAGTTGACCAAATTTTGATTGAACTTTTTTCCGGTTTTTGTAAGGATAACGCGGAGACTTTTAAATTGTTGAAGCTACGACCGTGAGGAAACAGAGACCGACAGATAGGACCAAGTCGCTTTGTTTGACTTTTAAAAAGGTCAATTTTATTACTTTTTTAGTCATATTTTTGTGTTAGATAACTCACAAACTGTAAGCTCTGGGTTTTATCTCGATATAAAGTTTGAATATTACATGTAATCAGTGATATCATTGGTTGGCGTGTGTGGGGACAACCATAATTAGCACATCGTCATTTTGTTTTAGCATTTTACTTTCTTGCTTTGTTCAAGCTCAGCTTGTAGCACTGTAATGTATTTATGATAAACGTCCTTTAGAGCACTAACTGATAGTTGCTTTTCACAGGCGAAAAGAGGGAAAA
Source organism: Cynodonichthys magdalenae (assembly GCA_031762555.1). Taxonomy (NCBI): domain Eukaryota; kingdom Metazoa; phylum Chordata; class Actinopteri; order Cyprinodontiformes; family Rivulidae; genus Cynodonichthys; species Cynodonichthys magdalenae. The sequence continues at coordinate 11,698,930 of JARVJO010000180.1, read as the reverse complement.
AGCAAGCCAATGACATAAACTTTTATGGTATATTAAATCATGCAAACTTTTTACACTAGCACGCGAAAGTAATAGCACTCCTATTAAACTGCAAATACATGGTTGTGTAGAAGATAAACTGATTTCTACAAGGCATTCATGTATTTAGACACCACTATTGTAGTATTTACGGTTGTATATAATGTTCGAATGGAGAAAATGACATACACATTATCCTTTAACTGGAATTTAGATCTAAATAAACTTATTAGGGTTCCAGTTCATTCAGTTATCCGTGGAAAAAACTCAGAGACAAACTAGAAGACTTTGTAAATACTCTTCAAATCTTGTTCCAACCATCCATCAGCCTCTGCCCAAAAATGAGGAAATTAAAAGATAATGGCAAAAAAAGTGTTTATGTTACTTTATTCTGAAGCTGTAAAGTAATTGAGAAATGGCAAGTAATAATTTCAGAAGTCCATTCATGGTTCAGAAAACCAATGTTTTGGTCACAATCAGCAAACATTTCTCCAAGAATAAAAAAAGAGAATTTAAAATACCTTTTTTTACCTCCATAGGCATCAAGACGAACTGACCGTTCTTTGAGCTTGTGTAGTGACTTATGGGACATTTGAATGTTAGAGAAGAAAATAAGTTTGACTAAATAACAGCAAAATTTGAAAACAACAAAAAATGTTAAATGTAAGACTTTTGCTTCTTTAAAGTAATAAAACAAGACAAACTCTCAAAAACCGTATGACTTTGGTCATGGGCCTCTTAGTTTTTCTGTTTTAGTATAACGAGCTGAACAAAGTAAAATGAGCTAATCAAATTTGAAGTCTTATGTTATAAAAGACTTAGCAAAAATATTCTAAACATAAAGCTGCTTAAGGTTTGCAATATGTGGTGTTTTACTACTTAGAAATCATTAACATTTAAAGTAAAAATTTGCCACTTTTAAGATCCTCATGCCATGTAGACATCAGTGTCATTTCAAACTGCAAACCATGTGAAGAACTTAAGACATTTGCACCACAAGTTCTTAAAACTTTGTCACATCATAAATTAATGCCCTGAATCCCCAGCTGGAATCTGTTTTGCATTAATCATCATTTAAAAAAAAATAAAAAAAAGGATGCAACTGCCTAAACAAAACCAGGGTTTTAAAGCTGCTTCTGGTCTAGTGTGATCTTTTTTCCCCCCTCAATATTTATCTCAGACTTCAGCAGCGTTTGTTTGGCCAAATTTCCTTTAGTGTACATCTGTTCAGGAAAAACCTCCCTGTGAGGATCAGCGTGACCTGCTGGCAGCCCTCTGCGTACCTCTGGTGTCTTGGCTCCCAGGCAAAGAACTGAAAGCATAACAAAGGATTTTGTTTCCCTTCACATCAGTAGCCATATTTGCACACAAACTGTATTCACTGAGCTGGTTGATGGCTCACAATATTCATGCTGGTAAAGATGTTGAAGTTTGCCTTAAACGTACACATTGTCGCCCATTGTAAAAGTCACAATTTTTAGTACTTTTAATTACTTTTTATTTAGTTTTTGAATCCGGTAAAACAAGACATCCGTCATTGGTCCTGGGGTTAACTCTACATTTGGCTGGTAGTCTTCTAGTTCTTATCTTTATTGAAGCCATGTGTCCAAAAGATTGACAGGGGCCCTTCTATGTCAGGGACCTTTTCTCTTGATGCCTGGCATTCCTTACATTCTTGGTATACAGTACTTTTGCTGTGGTGTGTTTTGAATGAAGGGAGGTGACACTTTAAAGACCACTTGATATATTGGGATGTTTACATGCCTTTAAAAAATCAATTAAACTGTTAACATAATCTAAAACATTTGACTCTTATGAACACACCAACAGGCATTTTATTTATGAGCTCAGATGTTTTATTTTTTTCTAAATTGAGTGCATTCAGTGCTTCAGTGGGACAGAAGTTAGGGTTGTTGAGCTTTTCGTGGGATTACAGGAAAATGTCAGGAAGACGTTTCTCTACAGCGTACCAGGAAACACTTCCTGTCCTTCCTGAATAAACGTCTTCCTGAGTGTGGATGCTTCTGTTTCTATCCTGTTTATTGTCTCAGCTGTTCATCTAGACACTTCAATGTGTTGAAGCCATTTATCACAGTTCTGTTTTACACAGACTTTAAGATTATGACACGAATAAGATCCCAGATTTTGGGCTTCTTCATTAAGCTCTTGCTAACAAAAGCAAAGAAGCTGTGTTTTACTTGGCTTGTTCAGATTTCTTGCTCATTTCCTCCAGCTTCCTTAGTATACCCCTCACCCCCTTCCAATGTGATATATATATTTTTAACCTCAAATGTAGTTGGGGCCACGTGGACAATTTGCTGTAAGTTGGGATCAGTGTTGCTGTGCTACCATGTGAGTCCATGAAAGACAAAGACTTGTTTGTGCAGCGTTTCGGTGTGGCCACCTCTGCAGAAGAGAGAAAGAAATAAAACACTAGTTTAAAGTCTGAGCTGACGTTTCTGTCAAACAATCTGACCTCACAGCAGCCCAGACTAAAAGTCCAGAACATCTCTCAGAGGGGGCGAGTGTAAACAAAGGGAGAGTGTTTGATTGGTGCTTTGGCTTTTACTGGAACCAACCTTTATAGGTCCATTTTACCTGTGTTACCAAGTATAATTAAGTCTTCCTGATAGTAAATAATATTTCACATTAAATGTTCACATTTTTAAAAAACAGTATATTCCATTTTCTGTTGCTTTTCTGTTGCATTTTATTTTCAAAACAAAAGAGTGGCTTGTACAAATTGGGAAAATACGAGTTTGTTGTTTTGTGCCTTTCTTGGTTACTGACACTGGGAAAAAGTACAAGCTTTGTTTGTTCAGGTGAAGAGTTTTCTTTGTAAATATGTCTTTACAATATCAATATTACAACAGATTGTTTGGACTGCGATAAATCACAAGGTTATTATGTACCATGCATTCATGTCCTCCATGCTGTTATATTTGGTCAATCCATCAAAGTCTTACCAGCCTTTATGCTTCACAACTGGTTTAGATGATAGTCATGACAGAAGAGTAAGTGAGGAGTGAAGAGAATGTGCGTTTATTGCAATTTGAATGAATGATACTTTATTGATCCCAAAGTGAAATTAGAGTTATTATTATTAGTTACAGTTAGTATTATTTAAATGTAAATATAGACTTTATTTACTCATTATGCCACAGTACTTTGCCTATAAGGGATTATACAGGCCAGTACACCACTTCTAGAAGGGTCATATTGTTGGTGCAACTTGAAATTATCTTATTGTTATAAAATCTGTATATAAAGAAAAATTTAGTCATGCTGCAGACTTGGGTTCTATGTTGTGTCTAGTTGCTAAATGATGTTTGTATTGAAATCAATTAGAGAATGGCAATATTTAGACTTTTCTTTAATGAACCTAAGGTCTAGAGTGCTTGTTTTGTCTCTTTTGGATAGAACACGTTATTCGTCTTTTCAATTTTGAGTAAGATAGGCAGAATAGGCACAAGGACCACATTGATTGATGAATTTCCAGTTGTCAGCTTTTTCTTTGTTATAATTGACTAAGCTTTCAAAAGCTGATTACAACCAAATTGTAAAGCTGAAAGCTTTAAATATGTCCATTCATCACCCAGTGTTGTGGCATTTACATCTGTTATAGTCTGATAGAGAAGTAAAGGTGTTGCCTTTCAGTATATCAGCTTTATAATATAACATTTTAAGAATACTAGCACTTCTTGATGTGATGTACAGCTATATACAGGTTTATGCAATTATTCTTCAATTTAATAGACAAATAATTGAGACCTACTACAATATGCCTACATCTGAACTCTACTGCTTTAAAGGGGTCACCTTTACTATAACGTATACTGCCTCTGCTGCAACAAGCCAATATAATGAAAATGCACATCTGCACCACAGCTGGAAATAAGTTATTGAAGGAAGACAAACTGGTGAAGGAGTGTTTGTTACAAAAACCAACCTTTTAGTGTCTGGTCAAATCATCCCAGCCTGATAGTCTCTCTCCCACCACCCCCACCCCTTTTTTTTAACTCCCTCCCCCTACATACCTCTTTCACTTTTTCACATCTGGTTGATGTTAAAACCACAACTTGTCTAAAGAGAAGTCATAGTTGACTTTACTGATTTGATAATTTTATTGTAAAATTGAATATTATTTTTCAATTAGATGGATTTAATTCAAATTTTGACAAACTGGTTTGAATTTTGGGAGCAAAGTGGTTTGTGATTTTTATTCTGTTGATTTAGGATGCAGGTCAAGTTTTGGGAATTAAAATTGTTTTTATAGCAAGTATATATTTAAAGCATAGATGTTATAAAAATGTTTTTAGTGTGGAGCAGATGCACTGTCAGGTAAAAGTCTGGGAAAACACTGATGTTTGTTTAAAAACACTAATATTGGTATAAAAACACTAATGTTATAATGTTCTGACCGTCAGACATTCATGCTGAGATTGGGACCAGGTGTGCTCAACTGAGACAAAGCTCCTCTTTGTTTCATTCCTGCCACATTTACCTCACTTGCTTTTATTTTATATTATAACACTATTCTTTGAGATTCTTTAAATATTCTTTGATGACACTTTGTCACCCTTTTGTGATTAAAGGTGTAGTGTCTGAAATAGCTTATTTCTGTTGTTTGTTGCACAAACTTGTTTGATAGAGTTTATCTCAGGCAGCATCTCTGACAGTCTGGTCCAAACAAGTTTGTTTCTGTGGGCACAAGATACCCAGAGCAGAGGAAAGAAACTGCATTTGTTTGATCTGTTTATAGGAAAGAATCCATGTGTGATGTCTCTGTGAATTTTCAGGAGCAGCAGGTTGTATGTGATAGTCTGAACAAAGAGTGAGCAACAATAGAGTCTTATGTCACAGAGAAGAAAAGATATTTGTAGCCCTGGTTATGCAGATATTGTCAGAGGAATCAGCTTTTCACTGTTTTTTGTCATTTATTACTTGTTTGAAAAGACAATATTTCACTAGCTGCTTTCTGCAGATGTTTTTGTTGAGTGTTTAGACTTGTTGGGGAATAGTTAAGAGTGGAAGGAAGAAGGTGAAAATGGTCAGCAGGGATGTCAGTGCCAGGACTAACCTGCTCAGGAATGTTTGCTGAGAGCAGTGCTCACTCCCCCACTCTCTGCGGGTCACTTTAACTGTCTTTAATCATAATTACACCACACTGACACTTGTTTGCAGGACTGAAGTGGTGGGCTCTCATTTGTGGGCATTTCTCTTAAGGTTTAAGCTGAAAATTCTTCATGCATGACCTAATCATCATCATAATGGAAATGTTTCAGCATGGCTTTTTAGGGGATTTTTGAATTAAACTTGTAAAATAAACAGACTGTTTTACATAAAGTGCCATCTTCTGATGCAAGATAAGCCCTCATTCAATCTAGTTTGAGAAATGTACCCAAAATAGCCCTAATGACTTGCATGTGGGTTATTAAAATCCTGTTTGTACAGTGCTGAAGGGGATTTCTCATGAAACCAATAAAAACAATTTAGAAGTAGCTTTTATCAAAAAATGGCTCCAATTTTGCCTCCACACCGATTTTCATTTTATAAAAAAATGTTTTCATCTTGTTTATGCCCTTGTTTCCTTTTGTTTATTAAATGAACCGTCCTCAGCATTCACGTGGCAGCAATAGTTCAATTCTCTACAAATAAAAAGCATCACCCTGGGTTTCTTTTATTTGTTGAGGCAGCTGACTAAAAGCATGTTTGTGTCCTGGTGCGAATAATAAAGATTTTCATCAAATGACGGAAATATCTTTGGAGGTAAAAATGTCGGTAGGATGTGGATCTGTGGTCCTCCTTGAACTAGAATCTCCAGACGATCTTTAAAGTTGAATAAGAAAGCAGGTTGTGTTTTCAGTTATTGGGTTTTTTCTATAGAATACATTCAATTTAAAGCACTGTATAGCATTTTTAGACAAGATTTAACCCAGTTTTTTTTCCCCGGCTATGTTTAAAACAAGGAAATGAAGCAATTAAGCCTCATTTTAACAACAAACCTCAGTTCACATGTTGAGGCCATTGGTATAATTATTCTCTTAATGCTTATTTCTTACAGCGTGGGGTGCCACACTGTGACCCCTGAGAGAGAGGAAATGAAGCAGAGCCTGTAGTCCTGACCCCCCTTCCCCTCTCCTGCACCATGGGATGTTTAAAAAAAAATAGAGACTTAGTGTTGTTAGCTCTTGGCTCTCTCTATACTGTACACTGTTTTCTTTCAAATCAGATTTTGTTGGAAATGATAAGTGTTTAATAGTAACAGAGTGTTGAGAGACTGTATGACTTTGTTATGGAAGTTTAAGATGCAGAGCATGCCAATGCTACAAGGCCTATGACCCCTCGGGAGAATACTGCTGTTATTCCTGATAGGAGCGTCCGTTACTGCCTGAGCACAGGAAATAAGGGCTGCTGGGTAATAAGTTCTGAAGATCGCTTTGTTTTTGGTCTCTGAGGCAGCCAATTGATGCTACACAGACTGCAGGGTTAATTTGATGCAGCAGTCATTTGGAGAGGAAGAAAGGGACCTTATGCCATAACGTATTAATCATGTTTTCTTTAATCTTTTACTTGTTTATATTTTGTATGCTATTTGTACTGGTATATTTGTATTACAGTGGCAGCAGAAACAATTTAACCCTAACCCTAACCATTTTGTGCAAAATCAATTTTTAAGCTTTATATCATGTTATGTCATTCCCTCATAAAAAAAAAACACTGAGTGTTGCTTTGACTCATACGTGCATATTTAAGAAATTCTTGAATCTCCTGTGTTAGCCATGTGGAACTGCTTAAATGTTTGCTGGTACAAAGCCCTGCCTATTTATACAAAGCTCCTCCCTGAACCCCACAGAGCAATCGGTGCACCCTCAATTTTCATAACAACTGAAGGTAACATAGTTACTGGATTGTGGTATAGAATAGACCTTTTGCACATTTCGGTTATAACACATGCTCACACAGGGTTTTCGCGCATTCACCGGAAGGAGGGGGATCATTTGCCGTGTGAGTCGAGTGTTTACATTTTTTTCAATGATAGCAATGGGGAAAAGTGACTTTTGTAGTGTGTATAATGGTTCGAGGCAACGTGACCAAGTAAAAGATAAAAGAGAAGTTTGCTCCTTTTACTAAATTCCTCTAGGAAAGTCGAGCAAAGCTGCTACAAGAAGAAAGCTGTGGCTCAATGCGCGTCGCCGTCACAACTTCACTCTGACAAAAAACAGTAAAGTGTAACAGTAAAGTAAATCAGCATTTTGTTTCTGCCATGGCAATTATTGATCCGAACTATGTGGATTACGTTCCTACGCTACATCTTGGATATGCAAAACAAAGAGAACAACCTCCCGCAGCAAAAGCGCATGCTACTGGACAGATGTGAAAAAATACCATGTGAGTTAAATGTCATCAAAAACACACATTTGTGTGTGTGTTTGTGAAGTTAATTATGCATGAAAGTGTGTCTAAACATACATGATAAAGCGATAGCTAAACGATAAACACCAGTAAAGGAGATGGCTCTCATCGACTTCAACGTCTTTCTTTCGGCGATCGTCTTCTTTGACACAGTGGCCCCCCCTCCACAGTTGCTTCACAGTGACATCCTCGGATCCGCAGCACACTTTTCAGGGATTTTGTTCATTGGTTGTCCACAATTTTCAGAAACCACGCATCGACATTACAACTCACCTTCATCAACTCGCTCTTTGCCCCCTACTTCCAATTTTTACAGGAACGTGGCATTTCACCATCCAATCGAAACGTACGTTTCATGCGTGCTTTGGAATGTGCAAAAGGTCTATTGAACTATGTACCTGGAAAATACATAGTACCCCTTTTTAAAATCCTGAATCTTTACAAAAAAAATTCCATCTTGCTTTGCAGAAATGGCTCAACAAGTTTGCAAAATGTTTGTTTGTTTTTAATCAGGCTTTGCTTTTTCCTACACTTGATGATCAGTTCCTAGGACACGATGTGACCAATTTGCCCATTATTTGACCTACTTGTAGGAAGTGACTCGTCTTTCCTGTTTTTCATCACATGTAGTGGGTAAAAACATCCCTGACCTAGTTCCAGTCTCACAGTCAACTTTGAGACCTCACATGTACGTGTACACTGTTATTGACTGATTATTGTGTACTGAGGAGGTTAGATATACATGTCAGGATGTTGTGGGCAGACCTCTGTAGGAGCTATAATTGTTGCTGTGGTTGTAGGTTTTTAATTAGAACAGCTGACAAAGTAGTCCCACCATGTTGTCATTTTAGAAGCTCTTGTTGAGTTTTTAGTCCTTCTAATTATCCTGAGATTTTACGGTTTACAACTTGTGAAAGGGTTTTTTTTGCCCTCATCGGTTTGTCTAGTACTTCAAAGTTTTGTAAGATTTCCACTCTTCATCCAGTCTTCAGTAAATCATCTAACTCATGACTCATCTGGCAAATAAAGTCTGTGCTGGTTGAGAGTTGACTCTTTGCAAAACTCTGGACAAATCTTTAATGGATTACTTTCTCTTTCTCATGTTCTTTCATCCTTTTTACAACCTACCTCCTTTCTTCTTTTCAGATTTATCTAGCAGAAGATGATGTCGGACGCTAGTGAGATGTTGGCAGCAGCTTTAGAGCAAATGGATGGAATCATTGCAGGTAATCACACTGAACACTTGGATTTTAAGGAGCTCTTATTGAAATGGGCACATCTTGCCATGAAGTCTGGTCACATCTGGAGATCATTAAATTGGAAGCTGGGAAATGGACTGCAGCACAGTGTGTCCTCTTTTCCTACCTGCATTTTAATATTATCTGAATATATATAAAAAATCCCTGGATCTTTCTGCCTCCAGTTCATTGGATTTTACAAAGTTTCCATTGTTCCTGCATTGATGGAAACTAAACTCTACCACTTCAGAATACAAACTCGTGCTTTGGAGTTGTGCTCTGTATGCTTATGCTGCTGTAGATGAGCAGACCAGGCTTCAGCTTTAGAGTCCCCACTTTTTCGCTGATGTATATAATTATAGCACTGACCTTTCCAATGGGAGTGAGGCAGCTGATCACATGACACCCACCAGTCTCTGCCCCCATTTCCTATGAAACCGCAGCCATCACTAAGCCCCAGTCCTTCACTAATGTAGGAAAGCTGTGATTGTCTGGGTATTTCTGTATTTATTTATTATTGAGCTGCTTTATTAATCTGGAACATCTTTATTATAGCTGACATTTGGGATGAATGACAGATGGTGTGGAATAGCACATGATGAGAAGAACATCATGTATTCTAGTTCAGTCTGTTCTTATAATTCAAAGATGAAATTTAAATATGGTTTCCATAGTTACACAAGAAAATGTATTTATCCTTGTTTATACTGTTTCCTGGGCATTCAGTGTTTACAGGAGTGAGAGTTGAAATGGAGAGAAGAATAATTGATTTTACTGTGATGTTTTTGAAATGGTTGCTTAAGTAGGAGTAAAAATAACCTCAAAAAAAGTTTCTTTATTCATTTTAATTTGACAGATGTGATTAAAGACAACAATAAGAAGAAAATGTACAAAAAGGTATCCTTTTTCAAAGCAAGTGTGTTTTTTCCACTGCTGCCATTTGGGAGAAAAACACCTGTTTGAAATCCCATTTGTCTTCATTTTTGACTATATTTTGCTTTTTAATCAATATAATACATTTAAATAAAAATGACTGAAGCTCAAGGATGTGCCAGCATTTGCATCTGTGTCATGAAATCTGAGTTTGAAGTAAAACTGCTTCACAATCACTGAGACATTTGAAGAAAAAACATGCACATGACAAAAGTCACCCCACACCTTTCTGCATATAAAAAGCTTTTATGGACATGACAGTTTTCTACTCTGTTAAACAAATGAGCAAGTCTTGAAAACAAAAAACAATAAGCTCAAAACTGCACAGCTTGAACATTTCATCCATGTCGCTCCCTTCCCACAGAATAAAACTGAGTGTGGTCTGGGTCATAAATCCTTCTTTCAAATTATAGCCTGCTTTTTAGGGTGTGGGAATCAAAACCATTTCATTCTCATTTTGGTTTCACGTCAGTTTTATTTTGTGTCATTATTGCTTTGAATTTTCATTCTTATAAATTATTCTGATGTGACCCTGAGGCCAGTATCTCTCTGAGCTGTGGCTGTTGGCTAGCTTTTGATCAACATTCACAACGAAGTCTCTAATAGTTTTGCGAGCTGCGCACGCACAAGTAGGCCATGGTTTTCAACAACTGGCTGTGTGAAGTGATGCCACGGAGCTCATGGCTGCACAGCTCACTGATCATAAATCTTCAGAATTCAGTGAGCCTGAAACAGAAAATTTTCTTACAGTTTTGATAATAAGTCTCCAACAGTTTCAGCCCAGTGAGAAACTGGTTTGAACTTTTTTCTCTGTTCCCCCCAAGGCTCTAAAGCCATTGATTACTCCAATGGACTGTTTGACTGCCAGTCGCCCACGTCGCCTTTCCTGGGTGGCTTTCGAGTGCTGCACCTTCTGGAGGACTTGCGAGCAGCACTGGAGCTGATGGACAACGAGGAGAGGGACAACCTGCGCTGCCAGATCCCTGATTCCACCGCAGAAGGATTGGCAGAGTGGCTGCACGGCCGAATGGTGTGAAAAAAAAAAAAATCCATCCGCAGGAGGCTCGTTGGCCTCTGGTGAAATGGAAGCTTCTTATATGGGAGTAATTCACTGTTTAATTGTAGAAATTAATTCTAAATCTTTGCTATTTTGCTGCTTTTGATAGGTTTGTATTCTGCAAAGACTTTAACCACTTGTAGCAATTTGTTTTTCTTAGAAATGTGTTTACGTTAGCTAACCATTAACAGTAATCTAATATTTATTTGACATTATATTTCACACACTTGCACAAACCAGTAAGTGATTAACATGGTTTAGTGTTTTATGTGGTTTTGTAAAACAACTTGAGCCGCTTTTCTTTTCCCTTTAGCGAGTATTAAGGGATTGGAATAACTTCAGCTGTCGTCATCACAGAAAACAGACCCCGCAGAGATGCCTACTTTTATTTATTTTTTGTTAAAACATAAAGTAAACCTTATTCTTTATATTTATTTTCAGGAGACTAACATATCTGCACTTTAACAACTGATTCAAACAAATCTGAATTGATTCCAGAAGTTAATTAGATTTTAGTTCAATTCAGCTGATTTTTAGACACACGTACTACAGAAGATCCATGCATTAATACATACAGATGTGGGTTTCTTTGCAGCTGGAGTCTGAACGATAAGCTCTGTTTCTTACATTTTAAATATGTAGCTTGTTTTAATTATCCTCCGTTCTGCTTTTCATCATATTTTCTTACCCGTACCATGGCTTTGTTTACTGTAAAAATCATGAAGAGCTGTTTGAATGATGGAGTTTCTGCAGATATTTTCCATCCTTTAAACTCCCTGAGGCTCATGTTTCTTCCTATTGCTTTTTATTGTGATTATTTGACAAAAGGGTTTGCATTTAAAATCACTTTAGAGGGAGATCACTTTGCATACTTTATAAAGAAAAAAAAACAATCAGTTGGCCAGTGTAAAGGCAAAACAAACAAAAACATCTCTTGAGGATGTGTGCCAAGACAATTAGAATATTCATAACTTTCTAATCGTCTTGTTGGGTTTTTTGAACCTGTGAAAACTATGCAAAATAAGTCTGAAATTCTTAAAGCAATTAATGTAATAGTTTTTAACCCTCCACCTAGAATTAGAACTGAGTCTGCACTGCTTGATTGCTCCATTTTAGCTCATTGTGGTGGTTGTACAAGAACATGATTACAAAATGATCCTATTCGTTTAATTACAGACTTGTTGTGTATTTCAACCCAACTCCCTGTTTATTCATTATGTAAAAAAGATATGACAGTTTAAAGCTTTTTTTTGTTTCCTGAAACAAATGATCACATTGTTTTTCTGTCAGACAAACATTCACAGCTCAGAGGTGGTCTACCAAGAACGTCTTTCACGACTGGAGAGTGACAAAGAGTGTCTTATCCTTCAGGTTTGTGAATAAAACCATCTCTGCAAAACAAAAGCATTGTTCTCGACTGTGCAATTAAGTATGAAATCCTCCTGTTCACTGAAAACAAAGTTCTTTTTCAGTTTTCTAGGTTGAGATGAACAAATTGAGACATTTTTCCTGTCTAAAACAACACATTTTAATTTAATAAAAAAGTGCCCTTTATCTTAGCAACATTTTGAATATGTAGCTTGTTTTAATTATCCTCCGTTCTGCTCTAATTTAAAGTCATTACAAAGCTAAACATGTCTTGTTTCGTATTAATATAAAAAGCTGCTGCTTATAACTGCATCTTTGTTTTAAACGTATAAAAATTGAGTTCTTCAAAGCTGCAGATTTAAGTTCACTGGAAGTCAAGATGCTCACATTTGAATCCTTTTGAAACCTGCGTATAAAAGTTGTGTCGTGGTTTTGCAGGTAAGCGTTTTAACAGACCAGGTGGAGGTGCAAGGTGAAAAGATTCGGGATTTAGACAAAAGTCTGGAGCTTCATCGGGAGAAGCTGAACGCTGCGGAGGAGCTACTTCAACAGGTAATGAGGCGACTTTTACTTAGTTTTTTAAATGTAGATGATTGAGATTCAAAATGTTTTAGAAAATTCTCTGTTTCAGTGTTATTTTACTAACAGACCGTACTGATCCTCAGGAGCTGCTAAACCGGACTGCACTGGAGACCCAGAAACTGGAGTTGATGACGGAGGTGTCCAGCCTGAGGCTCAAACTAACTGCTTTGGAGAGAGATCACAGGGGAAACGAGGTAGACCCTCTTCTGCACCTGGACCAGGACTCCTGGCAGCCACTCAGTCTTTGTTTTTAAAGTCACACAGGTCCGTCTCACTTGGCTGGACCACTCAGATCTGTCGGGCGATGCTGGTTGAACTTCTTTAAGGGTTAGAAAAGAGGCCTGAACTCCCCTTTTGCTGCAGCAGCTGTTTCCTGCCAGAATACCCCCACTCCTAAAGAAATAGTTTCCACACTGAAGGACGTAGTTTCCATACTCTTCAAACCAGCTGAAGCAGAACGTGGCGTTACCAGACTCTAAAATCATAAACCCAGCATGTCCCCTCAACTGGAAATATTAGATTTTTCCCTTTTCCATTAGGCTTCATTCAAATATACCTACCGTAATTTGATTATTTTCTTAATTTATTTTTCTAATAACTAGAGGATTAACAAACATTTTAATATGACCACAAACAGTAGATTCATGAATGTCTTTAAAAAAACTAATATGCATTTAATTTATACTTCATGATTAGAGCATTGTGTGCTCAATAATGTCACTTAGATGTGTTTTATTTGAAAGTCTGGACAAGTTCATTTGTATGATTTCTCCTTCTGTTCAGGTCTCTTATTTTTTGACCGCTATAAACCAGTATGTAAAAAAATATCCACTGATAAGCTCAATCACTGACAGGTGAAGTGCAAAACATTGTGTTAAAATGGCTGCAGTGATATACATTTTAGGCAGCAAGTATAAATAGAATAAAGATTTAAGTGACCGAGGAAGACCACAGAGAAGGATGCAGTGAGGGAGGAAATGAAGAGGGTTGGTGTGATGGAGGTAGATGATCCAATGCAATGAAACTTTTTGAGTTTGATGAGTGAATTCTTCCTCCTCAGGGTTTGTACAAGGAAATAACCGACCTGCGGTTCAGGATGACCGACACTGAGAATGAACGACTTCAGAGTGAGAAGAAGCTGAAAGCTACCAAAGTGAGTTATCACCTGGTGAACATATGGGAGCTGAAATCATCTGAACTGCATCAATACTTCAGTCTCATTATCTTTACATAGATTCCCCCTCTTGATGTTATTTGGTCTCTGATCTTCAAATCTCTTCTGTCATTTTAACATCTTTTTGCAACATTCCTACTTCTCAAGCGTTTAAAGTGGATCTCAGAGCGCTTCATTGGAGATGAGGTGAAGGTTTAATCTCCAGCCTGCTCTTTTTTTTTTCCTGCCTGTTAAGATCCTCTAAAGCAGCTCCTCCTTCACTGCTGCTCACTGCTTTCCTGACTTTCACCACACTTACTGTAAGTGCTCACTGGTTTTGACGCCTTGTTTGTTTACATAATACACAAACATGTTTGCTTGAGTCAGTGTTGCTTTATTCAAGGTGTAAGGCAATATTTATTTGTTAATCAGAAAGTAATACAAATTTAGCTGTGAAGAATAAGGGTGTGAGTCGTGTGACAGCTGTTTTTTTGAAGTGCCCACTGATTTGCATGTGTTTTGTGACACAAACTCATGCAGAAAGTAGAATAATTCATTTACTAACTGATGCATTTATTAAACTAAACTCATCATTTGGTCATAATCATTATTTTAGAAAACATTAATGCATTTATTAAGGAATATATATATTTTTTTATGGAAGGATAATCAAACAAATCCTCACAGTTTGAATCCTTTATCTTTTATCTAAAATCCTCAGCTGGAGTTTCACTTCTAACAAATATTCTTTAACATAATGACTTAAACCATTAAAAAAAACTTGACAATATGACATCATTGCTACAGGAGGAGCTGCAGGATCTGCAGAGGCAGCTGGAGGAGCGCGAGGAGGAGCTGAGGAGGTTGAAGGATGAGAGCAGACTGAAGGTGGAAACCCACAACAAAAGGGAGGGAGAAGAAAGAGGTGGGAGGTGTTTCTAATAAGTTTTCTGTCATTTCATGCAGTTCAGCTCTAATTTAAAGGGGTTTAAGAGGATTAGACGCAGACATTTTACAGTTCAACACCCCCACCCCCTGCAGCTTCATCTGGATTGTTTTTGCATTAATTATTTTTTATTTCTCAGACAGTTTAAGTAGAGCTGAAGTAACTTATTGTTGTGCTTTCCTCCTTTTTATTTTTCTGTCTGGAAAATCTGTCCCAAACACATTTGACTGTCTCACTCCTCCCACCCACTGCTGACCTTATCTTATCCCTGCTGCTGCTGGAGGAATGTAATTCATTTAAAGCAGTGTTTGATGTCATGTTAGTCTGTGAAACCTGAAAATCTGTAGGTTTTAGTTTCATTTTATCAAAAGTTTTCTTCCATTCAGATGAATGTGGGTGATAGTAACAAGGTGTCAGAGAAACACTGAGCTAAGTTTGTGAATTTACTCTGCAGAACTGAAGAGATGTCTTAAGTTTCACATATTTTGGACACAAGTGACACCAGCCCGTTGTTGCTTGTGCAATTAGGAGCTCATGAGGTCTGCATCTGATTACCAAGTGGTTTGCAACTATTTAATTGTGCTTCATTCTTTGTAAAATGCAGATAATCGCAGATTTTTTGACAATTTGTGGTGAGCACTAAATTAAGAGCACTTAGCAGCAACATTGCTGCTGACCAGCATACTGCCCCCCTGCTGCCTCCTTTCAGAACCTTCTAGAGCTGAAGACAAACCACCACAAATGAACAACTTTTTATTTTTCAGATGCTGAAGTGGTGAAGATGAAGAGGGTGTTGGAGCTGCTGACGTCGGAGAACAATGAGAAGGTACAGAGTCGTTTGGCAGCCGCTGCTCTGACCTGCTGAATGCATCATGACTTCAAGCGCTCTGTTTATCTGCAGGAAAGACGGATTAAAGAGCTGGAGGTGTCACTTACAAAGTGCAGGAAAGTGCAGGAGGTGGCCAAAGGTGAGGATTATTTTCAGCACAAATATTACTCCTGAAATGCAAAGTTAATCCACTAACAGTTCAGAAATGTAGCCAGTGAAACGAGTGGCAACAAGGTTTTCTGGGAAACTAAGGATTGTGTTACATTTTCTGAGCAATTAGAGACTTTTTAAAGACCAGTAATGAAAATATTTATATAGTAGAGTAATTTTTAGCCACCAAGAAGAAGCAGAAAGAACCTTTGTTATATAAAGATGTTTTTGAATTCTTAAAAAAACTTTAGAAGCCTAAAAACCTGGCTGAACTCTGAAAGAAGATAAGTCCTCTGTGATTCAGTGCATGACTGTGTGAACTGGCTTCTTTCAGAAAAGCTGAAAGAGGAGGACTACGCTGATATTCATGATGATCCCTCGCTTTCTGTGTCCATGGAGGTGGATCAGGTCACCCTGGAGTTGGAGGGGGAGGCAGGAAGGAGCTCCGGAGAGGTAAACACAACCTCTGTCCAAACAGCTGACACAGGATGAACCCCAGACTGTAGACTTCCTTTCTAACATCTCAGTCTCTGCCTCCCTCTTAAAAACTTTTTTTTTTATTGGAATTCAGAGGCTCTGTTCAGGTTCTTATGTGTCAGACTGTTCGACTTTCTGCTCTTAGGAAATATGTCCAGTTAATCAGCTTTTTCTCCTGGTGTCTCAGTCCAGTCCGTGTATAGCAGTTTTCTCTGAGATGAAGGAACTGGACAGAGAACGACAGTTACAAGCAGCTCAAAGGTAAATAAAAAACGCTTTTAATTAAATCAAATACATGTTAAATTATTTATTTCTGGTTTTCTACTCAAATAATTGTAGGTGTCGAACATGATTAAAGTTGTCTGCTGTGGAAAATTTCAAGTTTTAGGTGAATCTCTTTTAAATGATAAGTGTGTATGGGGCTGCACAATATATTGAAAATTTATCGTTATCGCAATAGCTTGTGCAATATTCATATCGCTAAAAAACTGCATAAACTGCAAAAAATTGTTGGCTAAAATATGTGCATTTATGAGTATAGTCACTCAGACTGCTTGAAGTATTTCACCAATCAAATGGATCCCTTCATGTATTTGGTCAATTGGATGGATGTCTTCATATATTTTAAAAGTTCATGCTGGAATCTAAATGTTTAATTTTTCTCTGAACCCAGAGCAGAAAGACATCAACACTACATATTTATGTATTAGTTTATTTATCACAAGTCATATTGTCATCACAACATTAAGCACGGTTATCGCACATCGCAGGTTTTCCTAACATCATGCAGCCCTGAGTGTATTTTTACTTTCACTCCCCTGAATCATATAGGCGTTTTTGCACTATGAGGCTGGCCCCGGCCCGGTTCGGCCCCAGATGGCCCTGGCCCAGCTCCAACCCGGCCCTGCTTT
>JARVJO010000180.1:11653389-11672519 GCA_031762555.1 Cynodonichthys magdalenae | reverse complement strand
CTTAAACTCTGGGTTTTGTATGGTCTCTTACACTTACATTATGAATAACATCGTATCGGTGAGTTTCTCATCTGGTTTTGACACAAATTGCAGTTAAACGAGCACGTATTTCTTTCACTATAGTAAATCGTCCAAAAAGATAAAAAGTAACACATACTATATAGTAAGTCATCCAAAATGCTAAAACATACAACATACTAAAGTAAATCATCCAAAATGATAAAAATAAAAACACCACACAAAGTTTTCAAATGATTAGAAATATCACATATTTGTTGTATTTTTTTTTCCTTCCCATTTTGGACAACTTTCAAATTAATGAATATATTTAATGTTCCTCCACTAGAGGAATATTAAAGAAACTTGAAAGATATTTCAGTCACACGTGTACAGGCAATAACATAAAAACAGAGACGAGCACAGAAACGTGATGCTTCTGCTCTCACCTTCACCACCAAATCCACAAAACCTTTGTCGTCATCACTGGACACTGGTGTGTACGGGCGGACAACCAGCTGCCCGTTTATTTTAGCAGACAAGTAGATATGCTGCCCTGGAAAGGAAATATTGTTCTTACAAATCATTGAGACACAATCAGCTTTGAAACATTAAGTCTTTATACAGAATCAACCAAATGATTTCACGTCATAGTTTTCAATGTTTTTCTACATGCAAAAATGGCTCTGACAAAATTTGAATATCAGACTTAAAACCACATGTTTACAAACATGAATTTTTCTTTTAATTTGTTTTCATACATTCAGCAATGGTATATTGATTGTTTGGCATTACATACTGACCAGTAGGAAGGCCAAGGATGTGTTCAGGAGAAGGCAGCGCAAAACGGAACTTCCTTGTGTCATGACTAACAATCTAAACAAACAAACAGAAAAGTTCCTCATAAAATATACACCAAAGAAACAGAACAGTACGAATCTGTTGCGTTTATAGAGTATACAGATGCACGTGATTGTGTTCAGCCTGGATACCTGTTTGTCAATAAGCCGCAGAGCATATTTGATGCTTGGGTCCTCCAAGGTGATGGCATGTCTCTTCTTGGAGAAGAGAAGTCTGAAGATGAGGTTGATGACTGCGTCAAAACCGCCTCGAATCAGCTGTGAGATGAAGGTCAAAAGCAGAAGAATGACTCAGACCACCAGCTAACATTAGCTACAGACTGTTTAAGACCTCTGCAGGGCGTTGTCAAGCTAAAAGTCACTTTGTTTAAATCCCTAACTGGGAGAAATGAGTCACGTCAATTCCTGCGGAGAGGCCCGTCCCGTCCGCACTTAGTTTGGAAAACTAAACGTTTGCGTTTTGAACAATGCTAACAAAACAGTTAAAATAAAAACAATTTCAAAAGGTTGCAATAATCTATACTTACGCCAATGATGTAGGACAACATTTTGAAGCTGAGTGGAGTAGAGTTGTTTGTCAGATCAGAAAGTAGCTGCACATGAACTGTGTGACGGTGATATTCGGTTTGAAGGCTAGCCTAGTAAGTTAGCTAGCATGGGCAAGTACTTCCTGTTAAGGTTCTTAAAAATAAAAGCACTATTTCAGAACAAATGATTTTAAATTGTTAAAAATACATCAATTAAGACGTTAAAAAAGTTTCAATAAAACCTAATGTATCTTTTTCAAACAACGCACATATCATATGCTTAAAACTTCATTTTTGCTTCAACAAGCGAACTATTAAAAAGGGGCGTGCTTTCTAAACTTCCGCTACATAGAAGCATGTTTGCGAACTTAACGCAGTAACGTCACTTCCTTACGGGGTTGGATTTTCAAATTTAAAAGATAGTAAAAATTTAGAGAAAACCAAAATACAAATTGAGGCATTTGTGTGGCGTTCTGCTTTTATTTAATTGTATTCTATATTAACTTGATTCATTCTTTTTGTCTCATTTTGATGCGTAGGTGCTACACAAAAAATAAAATAAATCATTGACACTTGCATAACAAGTTATATTTTTAATTAGGAGGACGCTGATCATCTTGATTGGATTGCAATTTCAAAACAAAGGTGCACTTAAAGCCACGTTCAATTTCACTTGCATTCAGAGATCATCTCTGGTTGTAATGCTTCATATCTGGTAAGTGTGTGATACAAATCTGCCATTTCCTCCCGCAGCTGTTTCGTTTGCAGTAGCTCATGTAAAAAAAGCACCCTAGATATTTGAGTTTGATGTCCCTATTTATGAGCAAGAAATTTGACTAGTTGTAGATCTATACATGTTGAAGTAACTTTGCTTAACTTTCATCAATATAACAAAACCGGTGTGTATGACTTTAAAAAATGAGAAATCAACATTTTCTTGTAAGTACACTTTGTTTTAAGGTCAGTATACTGTGTAGCCTAATGAACACAGGGTTCAAAGAGAGATTTTAGGGAAGGAAATCATGCAAAACGTAATAAACTGAAAATAACTCAGTAACTAATCACAAAACATTTATAGGCCTAGGTTTATAGATTTTACTCAGTTTTAAAAACATGACTTTATTTCTAGACAACGTGAATGTAAAGATACAACTAAAAGAGACATTTTTATTCGTATTTTCTTGAAAGGTTTATATCTTAGTAAAGTCAAATGTCATCACCTGAGCTTCATCTCATAGCAGGAGCACTTTTCAGGATGACAAATGTCTTCTCAATATGCTCTGGCTCTGGTACACATTATTAAATATTGACTAATAGGACATGATCTGTCCTCAGGGCAAAAACATTCTCGTTTTTCCACAGTTCAGTTGAGAAAGTTGTCTTTACGTCCAGTAGATGGCAGTGTCGTCCTTTTTAACAAGCTTTAAAATTATAAAACTAAAATCCTTAAAAGTGTAATTAGACATGCACGTAAGGCAAGCGGGAAGACCCATACCCCAACCACCAACAAAAAAGTGGAAAGTTTTGTTTGAGCAGTGAGTCAGTCATGAAAGCTGCCTTGAGCTCAACAAAATAAAACCACCACAAGAGATGTATGAACAGGAAATAAAACATTTTATTGATCATTTTTGTATATGAAGTTATATAACAACAGTCAGAAAACTCCACAGAGTGAATCACTACACAAAGTGAAACAAAACTGTAAAACACCTGATCAAAAATGAAGGTATACACAGCAAATATAACTGGTCAGCGGCCCGCTGTGGCTGCGAGCAATATGGCAGGAAAAAACACCCCAAACAGTTCTACAAGATTACAGAGAAAACTTCCACACACAAAATACTCAAGCAGGCAGTTGATATACACAAAGGCAACTAGGATCTTTCTACAGCATCAGATTCTAATACTTTACACAGCTTTGCTTTTGAAAGGTCAGTGTGGTGCTTCGCTGGAGAGAACTTTGTCACACAGAGAGCTTTTTCTGTTGTTTCCAAGAGGAGAATTGTGGGGGTTTGATTATGCGTGCATACTTTGGTCGGAAACCATAATAGGAGGAGCAACGTGTCGCAGTGCAAGTAATGGCTTTTGCTTCGTTAGTTTTTCCACCTCACAAACGATGGGTTCTGCAACGCTCGCACCGTTACTGGATTTCCTGAAACACTCCGACGTGTTCCAGTCTGACCGGGGAGGATTCCTTTAAGTGCAAACTTAGAGTTAGTGTTTCTCTTGATTTGGCCTTTTTTTAAAAAATATTTTTCTTTAATCCGTCTAGTTTTTCTTTTAAATCTGAAGCTGTTCTGGAATTTTTGTGTGAAACTTGACAAATAAAAGAACCTGTGGAAGTTTTATAAGATGATTTTTGGAATAAGGCGGGAGCGTTTACCCCATAAAAAGGGTTGAAAATGAAAAAGTGGGGGGAAAAACTTTAACAAAACTACCATATATATTCTTGTTTTTACAACAAAAAGTGCAAAGTACATCTAATAATCTCACAGTTAAAGAAATCTAAACCAACACAGTTCATTCTGTACATTCAGAGTTTTCATCTCAAATATAAAAAGGGCTTTTTAATCAACAAAACAGAAAACAAATGAGATTTAATACGTGGATGAAATATATTTGCTGCTGATTAATCATATTTATGTCACTTTATATTTATTCTTGATATACATTTCTGGCATGATGTGAATATATACATTTTTAGGGCTATTTCTCTTGTTTGGTTTTGAACTAAGACTCCCTGAAACTTCTGATGCTGGAACTGTGTGCAAGAGGAGGAAATGGAAAAAAAAAAAAAAGGGAGGGAACCCTAAACAGAGGTGAACAAGCTCCAACCTATATAAGCTGAGTCTACGGTGTGCTGTGTCCTAACCATCGCACAGGAAAGGAGAAACGTCATCCTCTGGGGTTTGTCTTTTCTCGGGCGCCGCCCACGTTAACACTATGGGATGAACATACAAGTATTGCACAGTGCTCAACAAAATGCTGTGTGAAGCGACCTGCTCCAGTACAAAAACAAAACAAAACAAAAAAAACGCGTGACGTCAAACAGGCGTGCACGCGCGCTCTTCCTCTCTTGTTGCGTGTAGAAGGGGGAGGGGGGGATGGCATTAAACGCTACGACATCACTACAGAACAAACTGGCTACCTACTGATAAATCTACATCTCTAAGCACACACAGCAGTCACAGTGATACACAAAGCAGTCCTCAGAGACTCCTATGGAATGACAAGTAGCTTTTTCATAATAGTGCTATCAACTACACAATAACATTGAAAACATTTAGAAAGTCCTCCTGATGTATAAGCATCGAGTATATGCAAGAGGTTCCTCCAAGATAAAAGACTGGATGGTTTTTAATGGATTATTCCACTCCTGACTGGACTCGTAGTAAAGGACACGATGGACCACGCGGACCATTAACTTTTACGGTTATTTCCTGCTCTCCAGGTGTAGTCATGTGCCAACAAGAAAACAAAGTGGATGCCGTTGGCTGAAACGGGCGGAACCCAGCAAAAATCAGAAGTAGAATAAAAAAGCGGAAACAATCAGTTTCTTCAGTTTAGAGAACCGTGATTTGTTTCTTGGGATTAGGAAACTGTATGCACAGATTTGGTAACTTTTCTTTTGGTTGACATTTCTGAAACTTTTCACAAAACAGTTCTGTAATAAAAGTATAAACACTCCTTTTTGAAGCTTTCTCTGTTTCGTAATCATCAATCAAGACGGTCATTTTCCACAATGTTCCTTCTGTGAATAAAGTTGGCACTGCAGAACAATAGGAGGTGTGGAGTAAACTACATACGTTGGACACCTCCCCATTCGAAATCTCACGGCACAGACCGTCTGCCATCACACCTTCATTCTACAGTGCAATGTTAACCCTTAATGTATCAATCATTACAGCTGTGTGACTACCTCCCTTGATGGCTCAGAGGCGTAACAGCAGCAGGTTGACTCTCCTCATTTTTATTCCTTCAAAGCAAATTACTAAAAAAAAATGTGCAAAAACGAGCGAGTTACAAAAACCTGTTACTTCATTTTTTTAGTTGAGTTGTTGGAATCAATGTTTTTATTAAACCGAGGGAACAGAACCCCCCCCCCCCTTTTTTTTTAAATTCTACGTTCGACCTTTTCCGGGTTCCGTCAAACTTTTCCAGTGCTGAGGATCTCCGGCTACCCCTGCAGGTGTCCTGACACAAAGCAAATGTTTCCTAAAGAAGTCAACAAGTGAGTTCAAAGACATCCAGTGCAAAAACAGCAGCCACATAAAAAGTTCAAATTGGCAGTAAAACATGGCTAGCTCTATTGTCACTGTAAGAAGGCAACGCAAAGCAAAGACTGCGATCCGGGGCACCACTGCAGCCAGAGACATTGTTCCCAATAAACCAAAGCTACAACCACTAATAGTGGGAGTGTGCATGAAGAGAGGGCTTCGACACGAGTCGCCTCCCTGAAAATGGCAGTGTTAGACTCACCTCAGCTCCGTCAACGTTACGTCGACGTAAACTTTAAACGTTTCTTTTCTTCTTCTGATTGAAGGCGAGGCGATTTTATCAGAAGGGCTCCCCCTAGTGTCGGAAGATCTCGCCTGTCAGCTTTAGGATCGTATAAAACAATCATGCATTTTACTAAAAAATAAAAAAAATGTTCAAAACGTTGATTTATTTTCCGCCTTAAAATTATTCTTAAAACAAGAGCTGCAGCTTTTTTTTTTTTTTTTATCGCCCTTTTCAAAGATTAAACCTGAACACGACACTTCCAACGACGACAAGGCTGCTTAAACAAAATATTGTCGAACAAGTTTTAAGGGCACGATGGCTAACAGCTCAATGCTTTTTTTTTTTCATCTACGTTGCCGTCAAATTGTTTTTTTCCCCAAGTTTGTTTTGGAAAAGCAAACCATCAATATTTGACCAGAAAGAAAAAAATATATATAAATGTTTTTTTAAGCCAAACTCATACTGCAGGTCCTCTGATTAAGAAATAGGTATAAAACATTAGAAATCATGTGCTTGTATAATTTCCAGCAGCATAATTTTCCTCACAGAACCATAGCAGTTAATGGCCTTGTGTTTTTTGGGAGTTTTGTCAATATATTCTTGTTTTTCTCTTCTATGATGCTGAACTTAAAGCCAGGCGGCGTCCTTTACTTTATGAACATACTCCCACTGGCAGGTTGGAGATAATCATTTTTCTGGAATGCAATAAGGTAATTAAGGTAGAATTTTTAAATCCTGGTATATATAATATTGGCTTTCCTCTATATCTGCATTTACATAATTTAAAATAGAACATCTTATTAAAAACATCAAGGTATACACAGATTAGGAAACGGGTAACAACATACAAACACAAACTAGAAATCATTTCTGTCTGCATACTTATATATACAACTGTGGTACAATAAATTCTTTCAGTCATGCGCTATCTATACAGATCATATTGCTTAAAAGAAGGGGGCTTTTGGTCGTGGCGGTGAAGGGCTCAGAGGTGGAAACTGCTAAATCAGAAAGGAACACAAAGAACCTGAGAGAAAAAAAAATGAAGATGTCGCGGGATGTTTGAACTATTAACGAGTGAAATCAGGAGGCTCAAAGGTGGGAGTAAAGGGCAGGGTTACATGGATGGACCCATTTATCACTGAGGTATTTACACATATACTGGCTAAAGAGTACTACAAGGCAGGAGCTGAAAGGGGCCCTGCCTATTTCTTGGTGGCGAGCTGAGCGTCCACCTCCTCCTCGGGCTTCAGCACGTGCCACTGGGCGATGGGTCTCCTGGGGTTGGCCAGCATGTCGGACCAGTGGCGCAGCTCCGTGCCCGTGCTGTTCAGGCCCACAAACACTTTGCCGATGGCATCGTTCTTGCCGATCTTGTCATAGTCCAGAACAGTTATAACAACTTGCACTTTCTGCAGAGAGGAAGGAGGGAGGTGGGGAAACGACAAACATGGAGCTTGTTATGAAACTGTCCACTGTCTGTTTTAGCCACTCCACCACAGATTATTATAACGACGTAGAATCCATGAACTTTAACTGTGACGTCTCTTTTAGTCAACTGAATATTATCTGGTTGCTGTCTATAAAAACAGAAAACTCTTTTTTTGCTTCTGAACAAAACACATGAGGATCAGAGACATGTCTGATATGTCAGCTTTGTTTTTCACTCCCAGCTTTATCCTCTTTAAAACCTGGCTTTCATTTAGTTTCTGTTTTATCTTCAAACTAAAATAAACACTCGCCAGGCCTCAATTCACCTTCTCGCTTTCAGGAGTTTGTTAGCTGTGAGATGGATCCACTCCCTTTTCTGATTACACCCAACTGTCGCTCATTTGTTTGCAGAACGTCACAGTTTTTTATTGTCAAACACAAGTGTGAAACCGTCAGACCAGTTTCCCTTTAAAGGGATAATCTCCGAGAGCTGCTTCGTGTCAATCCATCTTTTCTGCAGCTCTTTCTCCTTTTGTCACCTGCCAGTTTGTTTTTAACAAGTTTCACATCCCTCAGGTGCTGCGTGTTTTTATCTCACTTCGCTGTTTAAAACCAGAAACAACTGGATGCTGGGAGAAACTAAACAGCTTTTTATTGATTGTTGCTCAACGTGAAGTGATTTGAATTATATGTTTAAAAGTTTATTTGATGAAGATGAAGAATAATGGAGGCTTCTTTAAAGTGCAGAGAACGAATGGCTCCTTCAGACATTAGTGTTGATTAACAGTTATTTTCTGAGCCGAACCCAGCAGAATGTTTGATTACTCAGAGGTCCGGCCCTCTGCCTAGCTGCGTGTTTGTTCAGAGAGGAGTGACCCGGGTGTCAATCCGTGGCACAGAATATGAATTAGTGCACAAAGCAGCCTGATTAAGTTTCGATCCACCGGCACGCCGAGATAGAACCGGCGCTCCCTGTGTGAGCTCGGAGCGGCTGCTTTAAAAGAGCACGCCTAACGCTGCGTGTAATGAAACACTGAGGGAGACTCCTTGATGACCAGGTGGGGTTAGCTGCTGTTTAAAGCAGCAGTTCGCCTTTAAATTGATCATTGGGACGAGGTTTTCTTTCAGAGCAAATATGTAGATTCTCATGTTTCTCATCACCGACCTGGTTCCATCTTCTCTAATGTGGACAAGCATTAGAAGAACATAATATGATGGGAGGAGAGACTAAATGACTGCAGCTGAGCTGGTTTTCACCAACTTTTGTAACCTGGGATCTTCTGAAAATGTTCTGTAGAAGCTGATTACTTTGGTTCAGTCAGACTTTCTTTAAATGTAAGATTATCAGTAAAAGTACACGCCTTTTTTCAGTTTGTTACCTCCAACAAAAAGCTAAACGTTGGTATGGTTGGCTTGTTTCTTTACAGATTTGTATTAGAATAAACTTTTGTTTCAGCTATTGAGGTAAAATTGCTATTTGATTTAAAAGGTACATATGCAAAATCCAATTTTAACCTTTTTGTTGTGTAGTTGGAGTCTCTAAGAGGCAGAAAAATGCTGAATTTAATCTCTCCTGTTGCTGCAAAGATATCTTTAAATTCTGTTTGGGTCATATTTTTCAACAAGTTGAGTTTTCTCTTTGTTTTAATAACGTTTTCTGAACTATTACGTGAAATTATTTGTGACGGAACTGCCATATAAAAAGCCTCGTCACACTATGACGTTTTAGACAACTTATGACAAGTTTGTTCAACACTAAAAATATCTAAGCTGAAGATGAAATAAAAAAAATATATAACTTTTATTAGTATTTTGGGCATAAAAAAAATCACAAGTTGGCATAAGTTTTAAAAAGTATTCCCTGAAACATCAATTTATTGTAACTAAACGTCTTTGTTTTAACATCTCATTTATTTCTGATCAATCTGTCAAAGTAAAAGTAGACCCTAAAATGTGGGTTTAATGTAATCTCTGAAGTGTTCAATAAACCTGATCCATGATTCCATGGATCTGGTCTCAGTGATATGGGCCGACAGGTGTACCAGCTGCAGCGTACTTCTGAATAAGGTTGATTGGGATCAGCTCTGTTTAAATTGATTCTGGGGCTGGCGGTATCAAACCTGTGATTTGTGAGCTGCGACAGGTTTAATTAATTTCACTCAATTACTGTCCCGCCTGATGAGATCACCATGTTTGCTGTGATTTCTTTCAGCGTTTATTAATTGTTTTTTTATAAATAAAATCTACCGCTTCATTTCGCCTCGAATCACGCAAAGTGTCACAGACCATAATCACTGCTTGTTTATACTTGGTTAAACTGGGCTAAATGATGATGTGGATGGTAATCATTGTACTGTAAGAGAAACAGCAGTGAGATAAATGCCACAGGCAATAACACAGTGCACAGAATCACATCCACTCAGCAACTGGCTTGTCTAATTACAAAACCGAGGACGATTTAAACTAAATTGACTGATTATGATGTTATAATGAAAAAGCCTCTAAAACAATTATAAATGAGCTCCATTTATTGAAGCTGATAAATGTTTGCAGACTTTTTCCTCTTTTGGGACTAAAAATTAAGCAGAATCCTGAGCAGAAAGAATCAGAAGAGTCTGATGTTTGGAAAACGTACCTGGATTTGTTCAAACGGGACTTCAAAGCTAAAGGACTCATTGTAATAAGGATTAAGGGTGTTCTTCTTGATTGTCGTTTTCTTCTTCTTCAGTCTCTTCCCATTTTGCATGAGGTGGATCTTCACGTATGGATCTAAAAAAAAATGAAAATGGGACAGCTGCATTTATTATCAAAGCACATTGAAAAAAAACTGACAAGTTTTAAAAACCTTTACCAAACAAGACAATAAGAAAAAAATTTAAGTAGGTCCTCTGGATGGGTTCTTCTTTAATGAAATGTTTCGTCTCTCCTCCAAGAGACTTCTTCAGTCTGATCAGTTTCAGGTGAAGTCTGGCCTATAAATTAGTGTAAACTGCAGAGTCCTGGCCTGATGATGTAGCTCTTCTGTGTTGGCCCATTCTTTTGAACAGTGGCTGTTTTTTTCCCATGATATATATAACTGGTCACAGTCATTCTGGCACTTAACACCATACACAGCATTATCCTGTGTCGGGGACTCCGGCACAAACAGAGTAATGTTGTGTATGCTGTTAAAGCCAGTGGTCGTTCTTTCAGGAATGAAGATGTTCTAATCCTTGATGGTTTGAGAGTGGAGTAAAGGAAGCCATTTTTGTGAAGAAAAACCGTCCATCATTAAACAGGGGTAGAGGTGTTCAGTTGTCCCTTTCCTACAATGCTGTTATTTCAAGCATGACTCAGCCCACTGTGAACAATAGGTGATAATCAGGGCCCCAACAATAGTCAGGTGGTTGGTGCACAGGATCCTCTATGAGCAATAGGTGATAATCAGGGCACTAATGATCTATTGTTAGGCTGATGGTCCTCCTTTGCAGGTGAACAGACAGCGCTGATGTTCGCTAAACCTGTTTGTCCACCATGTGGAGGCAGTGTTTATAAGTTTACCTCAAACTGCTAAGACTGAAGAAGTTTCTTAGAGGAGAGATGAAATGTTTCATTAAAGAACCCCTCCAGAGGATATAAAAAATAAAAGACTAATATATGGACCGAAACAACATCTCACAGAAAAAAGTGCAGGAACATTTACAATTGTTTCAAGTTCTTCAACCAGGAGATAATGCTTAATTTTGAAAAAACTTTGGAGCTGCAAATAATTATTGAACATTATTCTATATATTAGGTCATCATTGAACTTCTTCTGTCCTGTTTTCATTGTTTAGTTTCATCCAAGTCGTCACTTCTTTTCAGTAGTTCAGCATTTCTTTTAATCAGTGTACCCATGGCAATAAATCCTCATTATTCCTCATTTTAATTTGTTTTACACAAGTTAGTTTTATGAAGCAGATAGAAAAGAAAAACATGAAACAAATCAGTAAACTTGAAAGACAAAAATCTAAAACAAAGGGGAAAAATTGCACATTTTAGATTCAATTAGTTCAACAATACACTCAAAAAATTGCTTGTTAGATAAATATATGCTTGATAACTAATGTACTCAGTTCTAGTTTGTTAAAGGATTGAATCATTTGATTTATATAAAAACAAATAGTTTTCTTTCAAAATTAAGCAGCTGTGTCATTTCATTGGGATATTTAAAATCTAAGGCAATTTTCTCAACTTCTTCACCTCTGTTTGTTCTCAGCTTAAATAAAACTAAATTACTTGTAGAATAAACCAGAATATATTTATCCAGGTTTGATCAGAGCAGTCTTCTTATTTGTCTGATTTGTTTTTTCACATCCAAATTAAACTTGTTCAAAAGAAAAACGTAACTCAATTCCGGAGTATTACACTGACCCAGTCCAGATATATGAAATTAAGATGTTTTCTTCATGATATAAAAGGGCTTTAAATTGTAATTTGAAGCTTCTATTGAGAGAAGATTCTTCAGCTCTGGTAAAGGAGAGGGCTTCATTATATTTGACAATCTGCTATTTTACTTTGAAAAATGACAATTGACATTTCATAATGTGAATGTTTTGTATAATAAAGTGGATTTCAAGCTGACTTGAATAACTTATTTTTGTTGATTTGTGCCCTGAGATGAATGGACGATATATCAATAAATTGAACTGAGCTGAAATCCTGGCCACCAGCCTCTCATATGTGTTTACATCACTGTTAACCTTCTCCTCTCAAGAGCTTCTTTGTTGTCCGTCCAAATGCCATCTCAAGTGGTGCCCAAGTGCTCTGCTTCATCCGACCTCATCCACTCTAACAATCAGTGCTGAAAACTGCAAAACACCCACTGCTTTCATTTATCCTCCCAATTTGTTTATGGTCCACAATTAAACTGAAGAGAGGAAGTCCATGTTGTGGACTGGATTATTAAAGAAAAATCTTTTCAAAACATGAAATAAAGAGTATTATTGGTTTGATTCTGCCCGTTAGGAGGGAGTATAGGTGAGGCTGGTAATTTGCACATTCACAGGAAGCCTAATAAGACCAAACTATGGGTGAGAGAAGAATATAACAAGGTCCGGTCATATCCACAAGCACACAAAAAGGTTCAAAAGAATGAAAAAGCTTCAATGATAAAGAAAATATCCCCCATTCCTCTTGGTTTAGCAAATACATCAAAATGAGAAAGGTTGACTATTAAAGACTGAAGCCCTGAAGTCTTAGTTTAGAGTTTGTGGCTTCAGTTATTCTCAGATTTTTCCTTAAAACCAAACTAATGTTTACTCACACAATTTTGTTCCTCTTTTATTTATGCCAATCTATCATTTTTCACCTGAGCAGCTGTGAATTCTCTGTTTTGCTGTGCAGCTGTCTTCATTACATACCTTCATCATACAGCACAGCTAATTCATCTTTATCACCACCAGCGCCATTTATTTTTGTCTATTTGAAATCCACAGTTTTTGTTTTCCATATTATTACTTGTTTTTACAAGACTTCTAATTTGGTTGAAATAGAAATATTTCACATTTGTTTTTGGATTCTTGTGTTTAGAAACTTAAAAACAAAGCACAGTGAAGCTGAAAGACATCAATGTTCGGACAGAACAATTAAAGTGACTTCATTTTTATTTTAGAAACAAAAAAAGTAAACAAAAAAAAAAGAAAAAACTTGTTAATCCTAAAATGGAGGAAACTCTGTTACCATAGGAACAGACTGCTCCAGGTTCTGCTGGTTTTCTTCAACAAGTTGTGAGTTTTATTTAAAGCAGCTGATATAAATTTTAATGTCACAAAAACAAGATCAGAAACATTCTGAACTGAGACATGAGACCACATCCACAGAGGGTCAGCTCCTGCTGCGTCAAACTGTGGACACCGTCTGAACTAAACTGGCCTTTTACTTTAAAGAACATCTTCAGAGTTTACATAAAGTCAAAGTTAGCTGGGATAAACGAGATTATCTGGACACGTTTGTTTTTTTTCAATAAAAAAGGTGAAAACTCAAAACAAATGTAAATATAAATGTATTTCTAGAAACAATATATTGTGGTAATACACTTTTTTATAATGTAAACAGCAGCTGTGGAGGAGTGGTTAGGGGAATCATCCTGGAACCAGAAGGTCACTGGTTCGATCCCTCATTCCAGCTGTCTCAGACACTTCACCCAGCTTGCCTACTGATGGTGGTCAGAGGGTCCGGTGCTGCCAGTGCATGGCAGCTGTGGCTGGAGCTCACTACCATTAGTGTGTGAATGGGTGAATGCCTGCTGCATAAAGCTCCTTAGGGTCCAGGAGGAGTTGATAAGACGCTATATAAGTTCAATTACCATGTATTGATTTCCATGCTGGACTAGTAGTTTTGCATTTAAAAGGCCACAGAATAGCTCTAAATGTTTTTGGATCTCTGTTCTATATTCTAACTCAGATCTCATAATTAGTTGATGAAACACCACTCACTCAGATAATCAGCTTTTATCCATAGATCCCATTTGCAAAATCTTTTATGAAGCTTTGGGATATATAATATTTAGACAGTACTGAGGAAATAAATACAGATTTTTGGTGGAAAATGCAGTCAGTATTGAATGAGCTCAGCTCCTTTAATCTTTTATCCAATTTCGGAGGATAAGGAACAGACTGTGGCGTGGTGGGCTCGAGCCGGGCAGCTGACATGAAAATAGAGAAAATGGAGTAAACAGAGTCAGGGGGGGAGAAAAGCAGCAGAATAAATAGATGACAGAGTGAAAAGGTAACAGGCTCCTAATGGAGTGGGTGTCCATTATTACTCTCCTGCTGAGAGGAGCCGAAGTGCTGAGAAGAGAAAAACGGTGAAGGAGGTCTGCGTGCATGGACATGGAAACATCTGTCAGTGTCACAGGAAATGAAAATGCCCAGAAGTACCAACAATAGTATAAATTATCCTGTATACTCATATACTATAAACAGTGATACTCACTCTTTAGACACATTGTTCTCAAAGTTCAACTCAAGTTTATTTGACTGGAACAAAACATATAAATAATGTAACAAATTAAATACATAGAATTTAAATAAACATTAAACTGTGGCTAATCTGCCATGTTTATGGTTAGAAAAAAAGGTTTTGGTACCAAACTGTGGATTGTGAAGCATCAGAGACCTTATAATTTTATTACTATTAATTTGTTTTCCATCTAATTGTGAAGAGAATAAAGGCCAAAACAATCATAAAATATTTACAATGCCATTTGGTTTGTCACGTTTTTAAGATTGGAAAATGTTAAGAACCAGGAAAAAGTCCAAACCATAGCTTAATAACTTCTAAAAGATGAATGAAAATTAATCCTAATCTTCCAGATTTTTGTCACCAAGATTCTCCTATTAAATCATTAACTTAAAAAAAAATAGATATGTAGTGTAGAAATAATTTGAAAGCTGATGCTGCTCTGATACACATTTTTGATACATTAAGATGGAGGTCAGGTCACAGCACAGAGTAAACTCCTGTGGAGGCTTCCTAAATCTGGCCAGATTATTATGTTGGGACTTTTAGGGAGGCAGGTTTAAAGAGAATACTTAAAAAAATACTGGTTAAAAAAAAAAGTTATTTGGCCAAAAGTTACAATAAGTACTTCTGCAAAACCTTTAGAATCACAGATTGACAGTCACATAATTTATGGACACACGTCTGTGTTTGTGTGTTTTATTTACAGAAATAAATGGTTTAATATGAAGAAGCCAGGCAAGTGCCCCCCGTGGAGAAACAGATCATTTCCTGAATACCAACCCACAGAGAAAACTCGGCCCCCTCATTTGCATATAAGAACACGAAATACGTAAAACCACATGAAAAAAAAGGAATTAAAGATAAAAGCCCTTTAAAGAAGTAAAGTAGCTTTACAAAAATAATAAAATAAAAATAAACAAACAAAATTATTTAGAAATATCAGTAAGTCCTAAAATAAATAAGATAAATTTTATTTTCATAAAATAAATAAATAAATGAAGAAATAAATTAAATACATGGTAAGAAATGTATTTTAATATATTGATTTTGTTTATTTTCCATGGGGGCATTTTTATTCGATGGAATTTAATATTACAATATTTATTTATTTATTTATTTAATTTAGAATGAAAACAAACACATTCATAGACATTCTGGCATTCAACCTATTATTCATAAATACGTTTTACTATTTACCTAATAAGATGAAGCTACCTGTATAATTGTATTTTCAGTCCTTTTGTTGGTAACTGTGGCTAAAAACCACAATCTAGCAGCTGAATGGGTTTATGGAAGATAACCCTTTCTCCTGAAAAATGGAAACACCTGTGATGCCACATCAGCACCATCCAGCTGCTCTTATCTTTGCAGCCAGCAGATGAGAGTTTGGCATTATTGAGTTTTGTGAGGCCCGTTGTACCTCATATCCGGCCCATTTTGTCATCTCGTCCCAGACGGATGTAATCTCTCCCATTTTAGGGATGAATGGCAGCTCTTGTGATGCAAGAGCGCTTCTTTGCATTTTGTGTACAGCACAGAGGCTTGTCTTCACCATCCAGAGGGTTACTCATCTGTGTCCTGGATCTTGGCCACGGTTTTATGAGGGGATGCTCTATCAGTCATTCGTACACATCCCTCAGGAAGTCAGACACGGGATTCTGAATCAGAGATGCGCTCTAAGCCAAATCCATGGCAGAGTCAAGCTGCTATGGCAGTCTATTTTTTTTCTTTTTTAGAATTTCACTGTCTATATTTTTCAGGAGGGTAGAGATGCTTAAAATTGATCCTTCAGTAGAAATTTCCTCAGATCTTTCATTGAGTGGAGTCACTGGGGGGGGTGCCTGCAGAATTGTGCCAAATGAACACCAATGCAGCAGGGTTAAATATAGTCCGGCTGTCATCTTAGCTTTCCTCCCATCATTTAGGATTTGCCATGGTGGGTGCACCCAAGGGTGACTGTCACTTTAGTTTTACACACTCAGCTCAGCGGTGAATCATACTGTTCCCACAAACCCAAACATTATAGTGAAACTCTTCTCAGAAGCTCAGACCAACATGAAGGGCCTCCTGGAAATCTGACTTTGTTCTACAGTCTTGTTTTGCAGATTGGGGGCTACATGGGATTCATTATCCTGCAGAACACTCTAACATGTGATGGTGGGAAAGACGGGTTTGAACTGGTAATTTTCCAAAAACCAATTGACCAGATTTTCTTTTCTATATTACAGTTTGTAAGAGAGACACAAAGATTAACCAATAAAGGACACTGTCCCATCATGATGTGGGCACAGCTGCCTTCCCTGACACAAAGTACTGCGTGCTGCGTCCCTTTGGATGCTGAACACAGATCCTCAAAAATCACATAATATAAGCACAGATGTGTGTATCAGAGTGGAATGACACGTCCACATCTTCCCTCCTATTTGCTGAAAGGAACAGTCCAGGAACAGGGGAAAATTCATGTAATTTATAGACAATCCATACAAGTTAACACGTATGGATCTGCTCCAGTAAGGCTACAGAAGGGTTGTCCAATCCTGGTCCTCGTAAGCTGCTATCATGCAGGGTTTTGAGGTTCTCCACATTAAACACACCTGATTTGAATGAAGGGGTGATTAACAGGGTTCTGCAAAACATGAAAAGGTAATTCAACCATTGAATTAAGAGTGTTAGAGCAGGGAAACAACTAAAACATGCAGGATAGCGGGACTCAATGACCAGGATTGGACACTTCTGGGCTGGAGCTTGCAAATGGCGACCTAAAGTCCCAGCACCTGAAGCACGTTTGTGTTTCCTTTGAAGCAACACCTACTGTTTTGAAGGTGGATAGCAGTGATTTTAGCGCATCTCTCTCATATAAACAACTTTTCTATACGGACACAACAGTTCATGTGTGCCTTTTTTCTCAGCAGGCACTTAGCCTTAAACGAGTACGAAAGCCAAATGTGTAAAAAAGAAATCTGAACCTCTGCTTGCTGGTTGCTATAGATCCACTCTTTGAGTAAAAATGTCAGACAGTAAATTGGCCAGAAAACTAATTTATTTAGCATTTCCTTTTCACTTTTATTTTCTTAACGACGCCTTTAGCTCTGTGGCTTACGGACTTAAAAAAAACTTCACCGTAGGACCAACAAAGACAAATAAACCTTCCAGCTGCGATGTTTGATACTGAGATATAGCCTCAGGTCAGGGCTGCGCAGCTTCATTACCGTCAGCACAGCACCTGTGTGCTTTGATAACCTCCCCTTCTGTAGGCCATTACGTGGTTATGTGCTGCCTCACAGCTTTCTGAGACGACTTCCTTCAGAGGTACAAAGAGAGTGGAACAAAACACTTTATACCTCTTTAAGTCTTTATGCCCCCTTTCTGTGTTACTCCCAGATGGTTGGCCTTAGTGTTCACCAGACCTTTGAGTCATCTTGGAGGTGCTAAATGCCAGAGATACAGTGCATTAGCTTGGAAAACTGTAAAATGCTCCATTTTCTTCAGACAATGAGATCATTCCTCTTTTCCAATCACTAAATAGAATGAGACATCTGTGGGAGGTTTAAGTGATTTTATCTTTGGTTCTTGATTCATTTCTGAGCTTTAACAATCACTCTCTTACCTGTTTGGCCTAAAAAAAAAACCCTCTCCCCTGGAGTTTTTCAATTCAGCCAGATCTGATTGCCTACCAGTCAACATAATGGCTATGTATCACAACAATAAAAGTGGAAGGAGCAGTAACTTGTCTGTAACGAGGCTGGGATTATTTTAAGACGACAGCTAAAGAACATGGTGCTTTGAGCGTCACGACAGTTTAGACACAGCGATCCGGTGAATCACCAAAAGTTGACTGTTGTTTCCCCAACTGTTCTAGCAAAAGTTTTTTATTTTAGGACACAGCGTGAGAGTAGGTTAGGAGGCTTTTTCATGAGGAGCAAATCAAAAGAATTATTTCTGATTATACATTGGTTAATGATAATTCCCACATCTTCCTCTGTGAGCCATAATTAGGCACGGTAAACAGGATGACAAATAGGAGAAGGCTGATCCCAGGCCATCAATTACACGTCCTCCTTCTTAAGCTCTGGCTGTGCATGGAGGCTAATTATTATTATTAGAGACCTGCCCAGTACTTCCTCCATCTGCTGCACATTTAAGTTTGTATTTATAAAAGAAAATCAGTTACTACTTGCAAAAATATAAAAATTACACTTCATGTGATTTTATAATAATCTTCACAAATGATTTAAAACTGAAGTGCAGTATGTGGTTTCACACTGCTTTTATAAAAGAGCCACTTGGCCTCGAAAGAGAACAAATTCACACATTTTTGTATTAGCCTGTTGATGTGGCTGGCAGCTCAACATGTTGACAGTCTGACGAAGTAAACGGGCACAGGTGAGAGCTAATATCAGTATCTGGAAAAGGCAGCAGGGAAGTTATTTATTTTTTTATGTTTTCAGAGTCAAATGGCTTCTCACACTGGTCTCATAGATGAAGGGGAGCTCGGAGCTTTTAAATGTGCACCGTCTAACTGTACTGCACGTCGTTTGGGGCTTATACCGAGACCAGCCTGTCAAACAGAAAGCAAGTGGACCCAGGTGTACAGTAATTGCAGAGTCGAAAGAATTGAGGTGGGAGGGAAGTGCACAATGGGTAATTTAAAATGAACCTGCGGAAGAAAGTCAAAGTCGAAGCGGGAGGGAAAGGTAGTGACTTATTTTGCAGTAATTTGTGCTTTTCTGTGTGTTTGTGTGGGGGTGTGTAGGGGTGTAGAGGTGTGTGTGTGTGTGTGTGTGGGGGGGGGGGGGGGGATCTGTATGTGCTTTTAGAGTAAATATGT
>JARVJO010000180.1:11642694-11652815 GCA_031762555.1 Cynodonichthys magdalenae | reverse complement strand
TTGTATATGTACAAATCATGCAATTTAGCTTCTGCGGCTTATATTCAGGTGCGGCTAATAGTCCGGAAAGTACGGTATCTTCTCCACCAGTGAGTGCAATGAAAAAGTGGAATACTAGTTTCCTCTTCCTTTACATGATTGGGTGCTTTGTCCTATAAAAGAAGAGACTAGCACATTGTGAGGTGAGATGAGCACCAACTAACCATTTTGAACAACCAAAAGTAAAAAAGAAAAAAATAATCAACTGAAATATTTCAAAATAAGTTTCTTTCAGAGAAAAATTCTAACAGTGATACATGTTGAGTTGTTAGAGGAGAGATTAAGGCATCCTGTCACACCTCAGTCATTGTTGCATTTTAAGCTAACTTTGAGCTAGAGCTATCTTTAGCAAACAAGGTAGTTTGGGGCAACTTGTCTCAGTCATTTTGGGGGTAAGTTGTCACATGTGACAAAGCACAGGGAAGAAACAAAGAGTAGGTACAAAAAGAATTTTGAGCTAAAGAAAGGTACAACAGGCATTTGAGGCTGAGAGCTATAGCTTAGCCTGTGTGCCAGCGTGTCCTAAGGACTTTAATTCAGTGCATGTTGCAGAATTTTTTAACATTTGTTTAATGACTTTTTTCAAGCTCAATGATAAACATTTTCTGTGCCTGACTTCAACGCTTAAGTTCACTTTTGAGTAAAAACAGTACAACAATAATTTTGTACTTGGTTTATTAGTTGCAAAATCTAGTGTGACAACTTACCCTATGGTGGGGCAGCTTATCACAAGTTCACTCTCTCTATTTGATTGCTCATAACTCTGCAATGATGCAAGATGTGAAAATGACATGAATACAAAATATATACCTAAGACTTTGGTCTTTCACCTGGTACACATTTCTATTTACATGATATTTTGCTTCCAAGAAATATATGTGTAAAATGTGTGACAACAAGCCCCAATCTCCCCTACTACTTCTTAAAGATTTTGCTAAATCAGTTTAGTTGACAGAGTTATGGACATTTTTGTGTTCACTAAGGTCACTGTTTGAAACTGCACCTTTTACTACGTTTAAAGCTTATTTATGTCATATTGTAAATAAAGCCCATTTGGGCAAATTATTATTTTTTAATTTATTAAAAAAGAAAAAGAAAAACTTTCAAGGAGGAAAGGTAAATGCTAAAGCTGTTGATGCTGGTTTTGTTACTACAATCAGGCTTTTTTTCAGAATTTCTTTTAGTATTTGATCAAAACTACTAAAAATGACTGAAGCAGATTTATATAGCAATATATACAGTATATATATGAATACTACAAATACTAAAAATACAGAGGGACAAATGTAGCATCTGTAAAACTGATTAATTCTTTACAACAAGTCAAAATACCAATAAATGTGTAACATAAAACCACAGGTAAGTTACTTTTTCTACTTTTTTAAGCTTGAAAAAGAAGCTTTCAGTGCTTTTATTTTGTAAAGTTTATAACTGCGGGGGATTTTAAAATGCAAAAGCTTCAGTTCTCCTTATACAACATGACTGTAGTGATGAGTCACACTGAAGCAAAAATATGTTTCACTGCTTTCTCGACATGTCAACAGTGCAGAACTTTACAAACTAAAGGTCTTTTACACACAAATCTGCTCAGAAGGAAATATGTTTTTAAAGAAATATGCAGGTATGTTCAGTTCATGTAGAGACAAAGTGAAAAACAGCAGTGTTGTAAGAGGCAACGTGCTGAAGAGCGTGTATAATTATAGACAAAGGCCCTGTCAGAGGGAAAGTCAGAGGGTACACATTAGTACCATTTTAACTCCTCACCTGACAAGCCACCCACGTCCATTTTCTTCAGGTTTTTGGCCTCCAAAATGACCACAGTTAGCTTGCCGGCAGTGGGGACGTACCGCAGAGAGAAGCAGATATCACCCAGCTTCTCTTGCTGTTAGAGACAGACACATCACAGAAGATGACAACAGTTTTAACAGCAGCTAAATCGAATTTTACTGCCTGACAGGCTATCAATAAGATCAGAATGATTGTAGAGGAACTCTGAACATAAGCTGCTGTTGGATTGTTTTCAAGCAGAAAGAAGAGTCAAAGGTTTGATGCTTTGTTGTACATTCAGTTCCTTGATTTGGTTTAAATGCTTCTAAAAATCTTACTCCCACCCCTACTCATCCCTTTGCTGGAAAAGTGCTGCAATCACTCCATCTCTTCACACAAATCAGCATCACAACATCGCCTCATTATGATACAGACAGGCAGTTGCAGTTTGATTTTCTTAGATACAAACACAATGAGAAGAAGCTGGTAACAGCTATCTTCTGGGTCAAAACTGTTTCAAGTGTGGGTATTTTGAGGAAAGTTTAGAAATCAACATTAAACCAGACCTGAAAATTGACCTTTGGCTGGTTTCAAGATTCTTTCATCAGGGTCCAATCAGAGTATGCTGCCTCGTGTGGAATCAGAAAGAAATAAATAAATATCTGCAGCATGTTTTACTGTTTATCTGTGGCTGGGTTGTGGGGGAATCAAGTCCAGGAGGAAAACCCAGAGATCGTTTGCCCCAGCAACACTCTTCAGCTCCTACTCTGGGATCCCAAAGGCATTTAGAGGCCAAAGAAGATAAATAATCCCTCCAGGAAGTTCTGGGTCTCCTCCCAATGAGACCTGGACAGAAAACCTCTTGAAGGAGGTGTCCAGCATCAATCCTCAGAAGCCTGGACCAACTCAGTTAACTTATTTTTGGGGAAAAAAAATGAAACTTTCTTGTGCACACCAGATACTCGTGCACTCCTGACGCTATCTCGTGCACACTAGATACATACTCATCCATGACCGATGCTATGTCGTGCACACCCAATGATATCTTGTGCACACCTGATATTATATCGTGCACACCTGACACGTAATGCTATCTTGGGCACACCAGATAAACTTTCTCATGCACACCAGATAACTCACAGGATCTTAGTTTGGACTAGCTGTGTTTACTGAAATGGAAATACATGACATAATTGAGCTATATTTCCAGTTTTTCTAATTTGAAATGGATCTTGACGTTTTGCGGTCTTTTTGGCACAAGGGATACACCAGCCTTCAGGTTGTCACATTCATGAAAAAAACGTATCTGGTGTGCACAAGAAAGAATCTGGAGTGCACTATTTTTTTTTTCCTTTATTGTCCCCTTAGGGACTCAGTGCATTGACACTAGATGAAAGTGAAAAATAAATCTTAAGATCAGACTTTTATTTTCTGAGAACATAAAGCATCGCTCCATGATGTCAAATGTTGCTGTAAATGTTATGCGCACTGGTGCAAACATACCTTAATGTGGTAAATTAACTCCCTTCAGCTTATATAAAAAAATAACCAACAAATGTAACAGCTAAGTTAATGATAACACCTATGGCGTTATAATTAACCTTCAAATCTACTCACCATACAGCTAAAAATAAGGTTGGCAACATGTGCTATATGCCATGACATTTACCATGAAAATTAAATCTCCTGAGCTGCTGCCTGGAAACTCACACTTCTATTAATTGAATGGGAAGTGTGGACATATGATTAAGTGACATTTCCAGGAGAGATGGATTACATCGGCTGTGGCAGTGTGCTTGTGGTACAAGCTGTAGCAGGGTAATGATTCTAATATGCGATAAAAACACTCTCACTATTGAAACAACAGCAATTACATGTTCCAACCTGAGCCTTTGCATACAGCATCTGGTGCGTAATGGTTTCAAAACTATTTCTATTATTTTTGGTAGAAACTGGTTGCATGTGTGTCTGCCTGCTGAGCCTTACCTCCTCCTTCTCAGCGCTCTGCAGATCCCGCCACTCCTCCGTTATGTGGCTGAAGTCCACCTTGTTCATGGGCACCTTGATGTCACCGATGGCGTCGTGTTTGGAGAAGCGGTCAAAGTCGTACACCGTCATGACCAGTG
Source organism: Cynodonichthys magdalenae (assembly GCA_031762555.1). NCBI lineage: Eukaryota > Metazoa > Chordata > Actinopteri > Cyprinodontiformes > Rivulidae > Cynodonichthys > Cynodonichthys magdalenae. The sequence continues at coordinate 11,648,883 of JARVJO010000180.1, read as the reverse complement.
TCTTCCCACCGAGCTCGACGTAGGGGACCTGAAGATGAAATACTACAAATTACCCAGATATTCAAACGTAATTTATACCTTATGAAATGTATTTTTTTTTAATAATGGGAAAATGCCACATCCAGATAAAGGCCTCATATACACTACTCTGTACATTTCTTTTCCTAATTATATGTTTTTCTACATATATTGTGACTCTCAATTTGCAAGTTGTTAGGGGCAGAGAAAGCTGAGAACAAATTAAAAAAAATACTGAATTATTATTGGCAGATTGTGAAAAATATTTGAGAAGATGGAACTTTAATGAAATGATATAGAGATTTTATCACATTACAACTAGTTCTTTACATATGTGTAAAGTGTAAAACAGAGGCTGGGAACCTTTCAGGATTATTTTATTATCACAAGGGGATGCAGATTGGTAAAACCATTTCATCTTATTTTATTCAAAAGTTCAAGTGTTTTCATAACTCCTACCCTTAGTCTGATCTCAAACTGCACATATAAATATAAAACACATTTTCTGTCATGACCAGGCTGCCAGGAATATTTTGAGACACGTGTAAAAGACTAAACCTCTTAAAATAATGACAACAAAGCTGTGATGGTTCAGCCATTACTACCAGTGAGCTGCTTTTTTTGAACTTGTTGGATGTTTTGTGGTTAACTGAATTTGAGATACATTTAAGTCTTATACTTTGCGATCGATTACAGTCATTTCCTTTAAACAGTAAAATAATCTATAAGCCTCTATTTAACATGTGCCTCGCTCCAGCAGTGTAAACACAAAATGTTTTACATTTCAGGGATGTGGAACACGTTTTAAAGGTACTTCCTCGTTTTAAGGGTATGACATCATACCCAGGGTGTGACGAGGGTTTCTATAAATATAAGAACACATAGTGGGAAGCCATTTTGTTTTAGGTCTTCAAAACCATAGATATATATATAGAATGACTAGATTTCTCGAGGCAGAGTCTCTGGTGTCGTTCACTGGCGGCCATCTTGCTACAGAGCTTCTGGAGCGTGTTATTGTATCGGACTGTATTGAGGTGAGTGATTTCCACTAACAAAAATATGCGTAATTCACTGAAATCTTGATGGATTTACAAACAGGTTTATTCTAAACGGTATTAACGTGGCTATGATTTGGAGTAATCAGACAGCAATTTTAATTTTTTTAAGTAAGTATGCCATTTTATAACATGTCTCACATTTACAACAAAACAATCCATCTGAAAATCCGATGAAAATTGAGCAAGTTAGGGTTATTTTAATAGTAAATGCATCACACATTTTCATGTTAAGAGTGGGAGTGCTCCCTGTACCAAGATGGCCACCATGTGACGACGTTGGTCTCCATTGGCTAACAGCGGGGATGATTTATCTAGTCATTCTATATATATTTATGTTCAAAACCACAGACAGTCTCGGAGTGAAACTGTGTCTTTAGATCTGAAAAAAAAATCATTCTGCTTCCAGTCTGAACAATTCTTTACAAACTAATGGAGACAAATTTTCCTAAATATGTGCAGAATAATTTACTTTTTTTCTGTTTGTATGCTACAATGTAATCTTTGTCGTTTTATGATGACTTTAATTTAGTCTCTATACAATCATATAACCAAACTTATTAAACATAAAAGCTTAGTTTACAAAAATCGTTTGAAAGTGATAAAATTGTTGTTGTCTGATTATATCTCAGAAACATCACTTCTTTCTGACAGCTTTCTTGCTGCCTACAGTGTTTTATCCTTTAAACAAAAAACAAATCATAAATTGAGATGGAAATCACATCACATTATGCTTAATGTACATCAAACACCTGCGCTCTTCACTGTCGGGTGAATAACAAAACTTTCCCCACTACTGAGCAACAGTCATGCATCCATTAAAGCTGAGGCGAGGCCGGGATGTGGCTGTGCATATGCCTGTGTTAAACCCAATCACATCCAGCCTCAGAGTGTGTGTGTGTGTGTGTGTGTGTGAGAGTATAACTGTGTGTGAGAGATATTCTGTCAGGAGCTTGTTAATGCGCCAGCTGGTCGCTGTCTCCACACCTTCCCAGATTTCCAGGCTGCATGCAAATCAGATTGTCAACAGAAGTAAAAGATTTCCAGATACAAAACTGTGCAAAAGGTGTCTGAGCTGAACTCTCAAAGCGAGGCCTACCTTGAAGGTGAACTGCTCGTTGAAGACGGGGTTGAGGGTCTTCCTGTGGACCTTGGTCTCGAATTTCTTCTTCTTGTCAGGCAGGAGGTAGACCTTCACGTACGGGTCAGAAGTTCCTCCCATATCCATAGCAGGCAGCTCTGCAGCCTGAATGATCCCCACCATGAGCTAAAACAGGAGGACAAGATGAGACTGAATCAGTATAATTATGTAGATAGAGAAATATGTCCCAAATGTGGCTTTAAATCAAAAGTTACCTTTCTTTTAATGTAACTATCAATCATCAGTTCACGTTGGCTTCTTAAAGATAATTCAGTGTCATTTTAACTGGGAAAAGTCTCCAGAATTAGTCGTTATTGAGGCAGAACATGACAGTCGCTGACGAGCTGGTAAAGGTCACGCCGTGTCACACCGGGACAGAGAGGACTGTTTTTCCTCACACAAGATTGATAATTGATAACCACAGTATGGGGTCCGGGTGGCTGATTGACCTGTCAGTCAGCGCCTCAACTCAAAGGCCTCTCAGGAGGTCCAGCTAGTCAGTCAATCAACTTCCTATCAGGCAGCCATCACACAGCAATCTGGAGGCTGACCAGGGCACTCAGCCATGGAGCTCCACAGCTGTCAGGAGCTGCATCGCCTTTCCACTGGTGATGGAGCAGCAAGCAAACATGTAGGAAACACAGACTGATGCTTCCACTAACACAAACAGTCATTGTAATGGACCCACCCTGTGGATTTTAAAAATGTTTGCTTTTTTTTTTTCATCCCACTGAGCAATAAACCAATAAAACCCTGAACATTTCTGGCTGAATTTATTCTCATTCGTACAAATTTTTATTGGTAGCAAATCTTGGCTAAATGTGAACAATTATTATTTTTATGTTGTCTGAGCTTTCATTTTTAGATCAACTGTAGCCTCAGATTTGTACTGACATTTTAGGTGTCATTTAGACATTTTCAAACCTCAATCTTCGCTGTGAAGCAAACATTTTGGTTTACACAAAAAATGAAACTAAACTATAAAAGAATGATAAATATAAAAAGTTCTCTAGTTTGAAAATAGAGTTGTGGAGTGGAAGTTAATCTGCTGGATGAATCTAGTTACTGAAACAAGAATCAAATTCATTTTACCACTAAGGCTGTAAAATGAGTCAGTTTTATTCTTTCTGAAGTTCCAGCAACTCTTGAAATAATAATTCCGTCCAAAATATTTGTGTTTTGGGTTCAAAGCTGCTCCAGTTTTCGGTTAGTTTTTTCACAGGTCATATTTACTGAAGTTTTGCTATGTGGGCTGCTGAAAGCCAAGATATTAGCTTCATGAAAGCAAAAGATCAACTGAAACCCAAAATCAGCTCTTTACAAACAGGTTTTTGCAGCTGTGGGCTGTGTTCTTAGCTTTTTTTTTTTTTTTTTAATTAAGCTTTTTGTACATCAAGTCATTACTGAAACCTTATTAACTTGCAGCTTTGACTGCTTTCAGGGTCTATGAACCCAAAATATCAAACTACAATAACAGAAAGTACTGCAGAGTAATACAAACTAATGACTGCAACATAAACCTAAATAACCATTTTTGTATTTGGTGTGGTCTTTTAGTGTAGTGTCATTGGGAGATTTGATGCAAAACCAGAAAAAAATGCATTTTCCATGACAAATTATGTTTTTTCTGTTATGTTGAATTATATGACTAAATCTATTTAATAAAACAGAACCTGAGCAAATAAAAAATATAAAATATTGCTTTGAGATAAAACAGTACTTGATGTGACATTTACCAATTTTTTTATTTCTGCAAGAAAGACAAGGACAAATGTAAAGAACCTAGTAAAATAACAGGTGTCTGTTTAGATAATTGTGATTATGTTTGTTAAAACTGTGATCAGCCTAAATGAGTTTAATGAGGAAAAAAAAAAGAAAAAAAAAGTTACAAACTGAAAAATTAAACTAAAAAAGAACAACTTAGCAGCTTCTCATACAAAACTCAAAAATCAAACCCAGCCTGAGTGGTGCTGGAGGATGACAATCTCTTATTGATGCTTTCAATAAAACCAAAACCTGGTCCAGGCAACATAAGTGAGCGATATATTCTTTTTTTTAACGTATTTACACAACTGTTAAGAATCAAAATAAAAAGTTGAGTAACTGAAGCCTGAAAAACAAATTATTCCATCGGTCATTTAATTTTACCTTCACAAATCCAAACTGAGCAGCAGAAAGTGATGGAGGCGCTTGGATGTTAACCGGAATAATTTCTGAATCCAACCTGTCCTCCAGATTCTTTCCTCCATCAGAAGACACAGCGTGTCACACCTTCTTAACACAGACAGGCTCTGCTGCTTGAGGAGAGATTACAGAACTATGTTGCCTGGAAATGTTAGTTTACACTTTAATGCCTCGGCTAATTACATTTTTCCCTGTTGGCTACATGTTTGTAATACAAACTAAAGAGAAGTTTTTCTTGAACTCATTATTAGTGATTGTTTGAAACGGTAACTTTAACAGTTTCCCAAAAATTGTTCAAATTAAAAGACTTCAAGAGTTTTTTGATATAGATGAAGCTGGAATTACCTGGTTTGCTTGTTGCTTCATGTGTTTCAGTTCTTACACACCTGATTCTTATTTGTTATTGTTATTGTTATTCTTATTTGCTGATCCTCACACCTGGTTTGTTTCCATCGTTTGTTCTATCTGTAAATACATTCTATGTGGTTTCTCGCAGACTGTCAGTCCTGCTTTTTCCACTTCTAAATTTAGTTTTATTTCAGTTTGTACTCTTGACCTCAAAAGCACTTTTGGTTCGTCTTTTGTTTTGAGAAATTTGTTCTTCATTTGGCTGCCTTCTGAGCAGAATCCATATTTGAGTTTCCCAAAGGGGAAAGACAACTGGCAATAAAATCAGATGATTTTTTGCTTTAACCAGTCAGGTTTCTTTTACACTCAAAGTATTTTTTTTCTCCACACTAAAAAAATAAAATCTCAGCTCTGTGAGTTTTAACCCTATTGCTGCCACGTGTATGAATTCAGTTCATTAATTTGATCATTAACACATTTTTGTCCTGGCTAACCTTTCTGGAATGTAGAAGCTGATTTACTCTGGAATAATTATCAAAGGTCTCAGCTGAAGTGTTAAAAATCTTATTAAAAGTTAAAAATAAAAAGGAAAACATTCACAATTTTAGATTTGTTTTTGCTAAATGAAGAAAAGAAAAAGAATGGACAAATATTCAGAAACATTATTATAAAAAAATTGGGCTCGTTTTGTTTTTGAAGCAATAATTTTCTTTTCTCTCGTCTGTCTAAAAAAAGTGTAACAAAACACACTCCCTGCGATTTGATTGACAAACCAAAAACCTCAGAACAATAATTATACAGCAACAAAAATAAACTTTTTAAATATATAAGCATCAAACTGCTGAGAATAAAAAATATATATAAATAAAAAATTGCTTCGTGTTTAAACACCTGTGTGGGTTTTTCTGTTTAACTTAGGATTTAGGTCGTTTTACAACAAAAAGCCAGCGGTATTAACCCCAGACCCCCCTGTTTGTTTGCGAGTTATGCTTCATGGCACCGAGCAGGACGTTGACCAGAATGAGCATGCACAGGGATGATTCAGCCTCTGGCAGCTGATATTTATTTCCTACATCAGAACACACTCCTAAAAATAAAAAAAAATAAAAACCTGACTGCTCTGAGCAATATTCACCAGAGAGAAAACATGGAAATGAACTGAAATGATCCGTAAGGACAAACAAAAAGGAACACTTGAGAGCTTTTGAATTCATCTCATCTAAATATTGAGTTAAATTCCTCTCACTCTGACTGGACACAAGGCATTACGCCTGCTCTTGACCTGTGAGGAGAGCAATGAATATGGTAATGATGTTGAAAGTGGGAATGACACTGTAATTCTCTTCCTGCGGCACAGAGATGGCTCTTCTTGCTTCATTTGCTGTGTATTTGCCTCGTGTAGTCTCGTTGCTGTTCCCCGAACAATTTGGGCCTTTTACAAAA
>JARVJO010000180.1:11627315-11639640 GCA_031762555.1 Cynodonichthys magdalenae | reverse complement strand
ATGCTGTGCCGTGTGGACCTGCCATTAATCTGCAAGTGTTTCCACCCTGATCTCCTTTAGTCTTTATACACAGACACACTGGTGTCTCCAGCTTTTTCTAGGCTGGGTTTGACATTTACTGAGCTTAAGGCCGTCATGGGACACGAGTCCCTTTTAAAGTGCTGACAGTTAATTAGTTGAGTGAGATCCTAAAGGTGAAGCATATTTCATGATATTTAGGACAAAACAGCATTTTGTTGCATGTCTATGAAGTGTCCTGGTGGCATAGTGAATATTAAAGGTGTTTACTTTTGAAAACAAAAATAGTTCCAGCATCATTAAACTGGCTTCTTTTACACATTTACTTGAATCTAAATGTGATGAAGGCAAGAATGTTAATTAAAACAATGAAACATGCAAACACCTAAATGCTATTTTATTTTATTAGGTTTTACCATTTCAATTATTCCTGCACTATAAAGACTTTCTGTACATTAAAGATGGCTCCGGCATCCCTGTCTGAAAAGTGAAGCCAATGCATGAGTCCATTGTTTCTGCATTCTATCCAGTGACCATTTGGGGACAACCATGTGGTCCCAAAACCAAGTCAATTTCTCACATCAGTTCATTTGTTTACAAACATTTTTTTATTTTATCAGGATTTTCGTAAAACATGTTACTTTTTAAAGCAGTCCAAAATATATATGTTGAGCTGGAAAAGTTGTACTCTTGATCAGGGTTTTCCCAAAGGTGCCTCAGAAAACTGGAGGGATTTAAATCATTATCATAAAATTGAATCTGTTTTTCAATCATTATTTTAAAATAGAATTTATAATGAAATATTGAAATGTTATTTAGGAGAGTTTAGGAGTTTAATTTCTTTTGATCTGTTTGTTAGTAGTTAAAAAGGGTTTTTTTTTTAGGTTTGCAAGGTGGGTCCCTGGCCAGAGGCTAATGCTGTTTGGGGAGCTGTGGCATAGAAAAGTTTGAGAACCCCTGCTCTAGACATTGTGTAGTCCCTGTGGTTTTCAATGAAATTCCCTGCCTGCTAGTAACGCCAGGTTAAATGTTGTAATATGAACAAAATAAACTAGAGGCTTCAAGAGTTAAAAAATAAATAGGCGTTGAATAACTTTTTCATTCAGACTACACCTGCAGTTATAAAAAACTGACACTTGGGTAAAACTGTAGTAAAAAACAAAACAAAACTGAGGTTAATTATGTTTAAACAATCTGACCAAGGTACCAGTCTGACTACCATTTAAAATGAGTTAAACATGACATAAAACAATCACCAAACATTATGTACATTAATGGTTCTCTATGAATTATCAGTAATGTGAAAATAAATCATGTGTTGTTTTTTCTGTTGTTGCTGTTCCCCTCAGCTGGACTTGTCACTTCACAATCAACCTGGGCTCAAACCAGTAAATACCCACAATAGAGTGCAGCTCATATATACTAAATATTTTACTCATAACATCTCAAAACCTGCCTCTCATGAAACAAAGGAGACAAGCTACTTTGCAGCTGAGACATCTGGATAAAGAACTGTGCTTTTTTCAAAAACAAAACAGAAAATCAATGATGAGCTGGTGTTAGCTTCAGCAGCTGTGTAGCTTCAGCAGCTGTGTAGCTTCAGTGGCTGTGTAGCTTCAGGCTGGAATGCTAGTTTGCATTAAAGTGCAGTTCATGTACACTAGTTTTACTGTTCTACATGACGTGTTTCTTGAGCATTATTATAGTGGATTAAAAACTAAAATTTTCACCACTGAAACTCACATGAATACATGGCTAAAACCTGTTTTTGTGTTCTCTCTGACATGACGCACTGCTTGAAAAAGCGAACATGTTTTTCTTTATGTCTCGAAGGAATTTTAATTGATTGTGTTAAATATGCAGTAAATATAATGGGGCGTTTGGAAAATGGATTGAATTGAGAGGTGGTTCTTGTACTTGTGATAGCTCAGTTATCTGAAAACTATAATTATATTGAATTAAACAAAAACAAAAATTACTATCATTTTTTAAACCTTATTTTTAATCGTTACTATAAAGACTGGACACTTCAGCCATTTATTAGAAACGTTTTACAAATTTCTTTCTTCTTAAGCAGTTGTGTTATGCAAATTTAAAAGAAAATTCCTGAAGACCTTCTGAGAGAGCCGCTGAGCCGAGCCTATAGCTTCTCTGAGGTCAGTGTCACAGAATGTGAAAACTGTCATCCATTCATTATGCTTTAGCGCCACAGAGGAGCTCATTACCTGCGTAATCAAGAAGCCCGAAGAGAGCTGTCACTGCTTCCCACTACGTGACAGATCAGCACTGTGAAATGTAATACTGTCCATAAAATATCCCTTTTCTTAAAGGCCTTTTTCAAAAGAAATAAGGGTCTGGTTGATGGATCACTGTATAAATTCATCAGCATCTTTACTGACAGGACTATTTCACAGGTTAAGCAGTAAAAATGATTGATTATTATGCTAGTGAAAAGTATACAATGCACCAGAAGTTCTGTTTACATTACTCAATAACTTTGAGATATGTGATGTGTGGTGTATAGAGGTACTGTCTAATCTCAGGCTGTCAGATCTATTTATAATGCGAGTTAGCTAACCCGGTGAGAGACCGAGCGTTCATGCATCACATCTATTATCTGTCGCATAACATCTGGCACGAGGAAGTTGAAGCACTCCTCCATTCTGCTTTTTAAAACTCAGACACTGGAAAAACAGACTAAAGCAGATGGATATCTGCGAGGGCTGAATTCAATCAAGTGGAAAAGAAACAAACGCAGAGACAAACTAAATTCCAGTGGTGTTGCTGTTGCTTTTACAAGGCTCAGTGGTAAATGAACAAATTCGAGCATCATATTTTTCTGAAGCTTCTACACCAAACTGTATTTCCAGCAGCAGTAGAGAATCAATAGAAGAATGTTGTGGGTTGTTTATTCCCTGCAGTGATGGAAAGTTGAGCCTGAAATGTGCGCTCAGACCATACTTACGAGGAGAGTTGTTTTGCAACAATTACACACACTCAAAAGTGATTCGGAGAACTGATGCTTACCGTGTTCTCGGTGAAATTGTAATCCAGGGAGTACTGTAATTTGCCCAGTTTCTGGTCCTCCTTTGGCTCGGCCTCTTTCTGCGTTTCAGTCAGCCCTGTTTCTGCATCCTCCTCATCCTTCAAGGCCTGAAGGAGACACCCACCAAGAGTCAGTGTCGCCTGATCGTAGAGAGCGCTAGCACCCAGCCAGCAGTTCTCCCGCCCAGGTCCTGCCTGTGAAACCTACTCCTGTAAAAACTCCCAACTTGTTTCATATTGGAAATGAAGGAAACGAGGGGAGGGGAGAGGGAGCAAGCACTAAAACATCATAGCAGATTACATCAGGGCATGCTCTGAGATGCACTAAAGCCCCAGGCCTTGTTCCCTGTGGTGCTTTTTTTATCAATCTTTGAGGGTTTCTGTCTTGGGGGGGGGATCAAATGATGGCACAAGAAATGAGAGCAATGATCAGGCATTAGAAAGGATAGAAATATGTTGAAAGAGGACACAAGGAAGAAGAGAGATGATTTAAGAGAATACAGCAGTGAGACAAATTGATGTTATTTTTTTCAGTTTTTTCGGTGGTAAAAACATTTGGGAAGTGAGTAAAGTGGCAGAGTGAGAGGCGAAGTTGGCCTTTCTCTAGCCTGGCACTGAGGTGAGGGTGGCAGGTGGTGACAGGAGGGGTGTGGGGGAACGAGGGGAGTTTCTTATAAAAAAAACATGCGATTGAAGAGGCAAGGACTAGTTGTCAATCATTCAACAGCTAAAGTTGCTTTTCTGAGGTGCCTTTCTTGTTTGGCATGCAGAGCATTCTCTGTCATACAAAACAGTGCTCTCCAGTGATTTCTCATTCCCATGTCTGGTTACGACCTCAAACATACAGTCGTCATTACCCTGACGTTTTCAACCCTACGCTGATGTAGCTAGAAGCATCATGCCAGCAGTGGGTGGATAGGTGTTGGTAAAAGAGGGGTTGTAACGTACATCGTGGCCTGCTTCTATTAGTTTAAGTTGCTCATGTGAAAGCGAAAGGCTGAACAACACGGAATTGGATTTAAAAGTTGCCACTGAGCCACTTGGTCTTTGTCTTTTGCGGGTTGCCCAATTTGATGGAGCAGGAAATGAAACATGCAGCAGTTAGAATGATTGAGGAAATAAAATCCCTTAATTTATACAAAGAATTATTGGTGCAAAGTTTCCAGGAAAGGTGCGATTGCTTTTACTTGTCATTTTTCACTTTTAGAGCCTCTCAATCATTCTACTATTGCTTGCCACTGTTTATTTGAAGTGCGAATGAAAATTTCAAAAGACGGGAGACATCGGCTTGGCACAAAAATCAGTGTGGTTCAACCTTGTCAAGACGCACCCAGTGTTACTTTCATACATATATATGTGCATATGCAGGTTGTACGCACATATATACAGCAGATATACATGTACAGTATGCATAGTTACATATATTTGGTTCTATGGGAGTTGTTGTTGTCAAGAGGCTATTAAAAAAAAACAAAAAACGTCAGAGCAGCAGGCTTAAGATGATCCAACAGCAATTAGGAACCTACCGCCAGTGACCATCCCGAACAGTCATCAGACACAACACAGATAAGGAGGACATAGAAGGAAGAAACACAAATTAAAACAACCACACGCAGGAGTTAACACACTAGAGTCTGGGCACACCAGGAGAAATGACTGCTTGCCTTGGCGGCGGCAGATTCGAGGATCACCCAGATTAGTCATTAACGAGACAGCTGACCCGTTTTATTGTGATTAATGACAATTTAAAAATAAACCCTGAGTTGTGCAAAGGCAGTCAGATTATTGGAAACTAATGAAAGTTCTTGCTCGCTAACAGGGTGAGCGATGAAGTGCGCTGCGCTTACTGAGCTTTCTGCGGTTTGCTGTTTTAGGAGAAAACCAGATTTATAATTAAAGCAAATCAAATTAAAACACCTTCATTGGTTTCTCTGTGGGACTCTGATCCACCTCTGATAGCAGAGGTGTTACAGCAAATTACCTACTGACGGCAACACCAAAATGACGCTCTGTAGGTGAAAACAGCGTCATTTTTTTGTGTTGGTGTATCATAACTTCCTGTTCTACACAGATCAAAACCAGCTTAATTAAGTTTTTTCCTCATTTCTTGTTTGGTATCGTCATTTCTCTGGGTGGATACCGCTTTATTACACAGTTACTCACACTCTTCAACATATGAGCAGGTCCACATATAACAAAAAGAAACAACCACAGGACCCATAACTGCCTTATTTTTCATTTCTTTTTCTTTAACTAATCTAAAAGTCTTTAAAATGGGGACGTACAACGTTAACCTGGTCGTAATCAATAAAAAAACAATACATACAGTTCATTGCAGTAGCAGTCGTTGCATTTTAACAGGATTAAAATTATCATTAAAGGTAATAATTATGGTGGTAGCAGGAAAGGTTATTAGAAATGCAATAGTTTCAGTTTATGTGCAGAAGTAATCAGAAGTGTTAATAAATTCGAATCAGCAGTGACGATAGTTTAAAGTTTTTACCTCGGTTTTGGTTCCATCCATGACGTCCTTCATGTTGATGGCGTTTTTGCCCTTATCTTTGCCCTTCTTTTTGTTTTTCTTTTTGAAAATCCACTTTTTGCAGATGCAGAAGCAGCAGGCTAACACCAGGATGATGGCCACAAATGCGATCGAGACAATGGCCCATGATGGCACTGCGGAAAACAAACAAACAGGGCGCTTGAGTCTAGATGGCCAGCAGCAATAAAGTTTCTCAGTGAAAACTGGTTTAAAAGACACAAAGCTGCATTTGGGGGTAATTTTTTTAAAAAATACAAAACAAAACAAAAAAAACCAACTAGCGGGTGAGGAAAAAAAGGTGGAATGGCATGGATCTATTCTTAAAGTCATCAATGAGGGATGGAAGGTGGTGAATTCTCTGGGTGTGTCTGATGGGCTTTAATGCAGGTGTAACCATGACGATGTAGTGATGAACTGAAACCAGGATGCTTCACACTGTTTTGTCGTACATCTGTCGCTCTCAACTTCTATGTCATCTTGTCATCTTCAAAACCTGTTTCTCCTGTTTTGAGGCTTTGTGTCCTCTTAAACTTAAAAAAGTAAAAAAAATTAAAAATAAATTAAAAAATAAAGCTTTCTGTGCAGGCCAAAATGCTTATTTCGGTGGAGGAAAACAATCCAACAAATGAAGCTAAATATATTTTTAGCTAGCCATGTTTTTATTTATATAGATGTTGTTTTATAAGACATAAAAATAACGACACATTCATAAATTTGTCTGCAATAATGTATCCAAAGTCAGGCTGTAGAGGGTGCAGCGCGGTGGAGCAGTGCTCAGATGGTGCTGCTCAGTGAGTAGGTTTTAGGCTCGCCTCCTGACCTTCCTTCAGATCTAGAGTTTGTTCTCACTGTGCAGGCTTGGGGTTTCTCTAAGCACTTTAGTGTCCTTTCCACAGACCAAAAACACTTGCATCAGCTCCCCATGATCCAGAAAGGAGACGTGGTTAAAGAAAACTGATGAATGGACAAATAAAGGTTGCAGAAGCTTATGGAGAACATCTCAAACTGTCTTCAGCTCCTCCTGGGAGATATTCAGTCCATTCTGCAAATTCTGGGTCTTCTTTCATGTTCATGATGTGCTTTTCAAAAACTCCAAGAGCCAGTAGTTGCTCTGCACCCAACTAGTGGACTGTATCCATGATCATTTTCTGTCAGTGAGGGTCCTTATAATGATCATAATGAGAACCAGAACAGAACCAGTTAAATAGGAGACTCAGAGAGGAAACCCTGAGGTTCCAAAATGAACACCTTCCTCTCTACCCCAATTCTTTGAGATCCCATCAATAAACATCACAAATGATCAACAAAATGGGTAGACTTAAGTCCAAACCACACCTGGAATTAACTTATTTTTGTGCTGAGATAGCAGCTTTGCTTTGCACTTAATTAGGTCATGAACCTGCTTTTGGTCCACAAAACTGGTAGCCTTTACAAACAACCCACAACTCTTTGAACTTCTCTACCTGAGCACAGCTATCTTACTCTGCTTTGAAACAGGCAACGCCTCACTAATTTTAAAATGTTTTTAAAATTTCTTTAAGTTAAGAACTTAAGCCATCACTATTTTTAACACTGAGTTTTAGAAACAGGTCAGATTTTATGCTATGAAATGATTGAAAATCTAAAATGCATTTTTATGGAGGAGGCACATGCGTTGGTGCCCCCCCCCCCTCCACCCCCGTCCAATCACACGGTGCCAGGTTCCTTGGTGGACGTGACTGGAAAAAGTGGGACATGCAGCAGTCAGGCCTGTCACATCCAAAGTGTCAGACACAGTAAACTCTGCAGCGCAGTGACAGCCAGCAGCAAATACAGTGACATCTATCTCAACTGTAGTCTGCCATCAGCCTCAGCTTCCTGCTTCCTGTTGACACCAACAAATACAGCACACACCAAACATAAACACAATAATGGAAGGCGACGGGGGTCTGCTTTAAGCACCGGGGGGACAGAATATCTCGAGTCCAGATGGGCTGAAAATAATGAGACCCCTCACAAGAGACTTGTCTCTTCAGCAGTCACAGTCACTGCTCCTTTATTCCACTCAGCGCACATCAAACACCTGGCAGCCCGCCCCTCATTATAATGGAGAGGAACAGTGAGACACTTTTAAAACCCCGTTTTCAAAAACCACTGGGTAAAACGTAATTAAAACAATAGGTAATAATTTCCAATTTATTTCAAACTGGCTCGTTTTAGAGGAAAAGCTGTCACAAAGGCGGCATAAGATTGAAAAGTTTTGAAGAGATAAAATTGAACGAAAGCAGAGTAAACATTTCCAAGCTAATTAGGTTAAATGGCAACACGTCATTAACATGATTGGCTGTTAAAAACAATCCCAGAGAGGCTGAATCTTCAATAGTGGAGGGGGTTCTCCTCTCTACAAAACACTTCATGTGGAAAAAGCTACAACATTGAAAAGGAAGGTTTAGAGATGAGCAAAATTTTGATTTATTTCTTGAGAAATAGATCCAAAAAGACCAAAACAAAAACTTGTCAAAGAGACTCATAAATCCAACAAACCAAATAAAAACAAGAACCAGGTTAAACTCGGGTCCTCTGAGGACTCTATCTGGGAAAAACTCCAGAAATACTCATCAAAATAAAAGATATATATTACAGTCTATAACTCTGGGGCTTTGCCACTAGTATTTGGCTGCGGTTCCTTTACTGTGGTATGAGGTGAGAGTGAAAGAAGAGACAAATCGATTCTCTGTTGACAAAATCAATAAGCACTCCTCCAAGGAAAAACAGTGAGTGATGCTCTAAAATAACTTCAGGATCTACAGCTCCAGCCTCGCCTCGGAGCGGTGTGGTAATGGAGACGGTGCTGGATAGGCCTCGATCACACCTGAAACAAAGCATTTCCTTTAGAGACCTAACAAATTCAGCTGGAAAGTTCTGCCCTAACTTTGTGTCAAGAAGTGAGGAAAGCTTTATGCAATTTTTGTCATCCATGACAGCAGATTTTTAGGAAAATTAGGAAGCAAAACAGAATTTAAAAGCTTTTAATGTTTAATTTTTTTTAAGTTATGGCTCCACTTTTTAAATATCAGCTCATTTATTTAAATAATGATACTGCTTATGATGATTTTTAAATAAAAAAAACACAGGAGACCTTTAAGGTAGATCAAAACAGGCTGCAGGAACTACTTTCACCCTGCAAACACAACTTCAAACAGAAGCAAAGCAGAGGAGACAGCCTCCTAAAGGAAGTGTGTCAGAGATGTGATAGGTCTCAAGCTGGCAAACAGAAGTGAAAAAGCAATCATGTCTCTTTGGAAACTGCAGAATGTTGATTTTATTCCATTTATTTTATTTTTTACAAATGGAAGTTTCATCAGCAGGAATCTCTTCTATAAATGTTCCTTTGCCGTCATCTTTCATCGATGCTCAAACAGCCTGATGGAAAGCCCTTTAAACTGTTACAGTGGAAATCAATGCTCAAACTCAGCCTTTATCGTATTCATCAGGCGCACGTCTTCCACTGAAAAGCACTTCTGTGTTCCTTAATTAACGGAACCTGAGTCCCAGAAAGCAATAAAAGCATTCCCTAATTAACTACATTGTGTGAGTGTCTTTCCTCGGGAGGGAAGCGGAGCGAGAAAGTGAAAATCGGGAGCGAGGGCGAGTCTTGCCAACACGAGCGCCGCACTCCAACTCCCGACACTTATCTCTTGTTCCAGCATGCAGCGGGGCATGGAAAATAGTTTCTGCTGGCTGAACTGTGCATGTTTGCAGTTGCTTAAGGATGAAATTGCTTTGCAGGTCTGGCTTCAGAGCAGGATGGAGGCAAAGCAGAAAACTGAACAATAAGACATCTAACCCGAGCTTTCTACAGCTATATTCACGTTTATTGTCCGATGCTGAAAGGGGAAAGGCAGACAGTCATGTTTTTGAGGAAATAATCCTTTGATATACCTCTATAAGTGATTAACCTTGGAAGTTAACCCAATTCAAGATGGTCAAGAAAACATAAACTAGGTTTAACGCAATCATTTGTACTAGGGATGCACAATATATCAGCATTAACATCGGTATCGGGCCGATAAGTAAAACTGGGCCTATAATAATATCTGATATTGATTTTCCACTTTTTAGCTTTGTGTTTCTGTTTTAAGAGGGGAGATGGTTGGTCGGGTGGTATTTGTTTGATCATGATAGTGATGCTGCTCAGCCAGGAATAACTGAAGTAGAGCCATGTCAGCAGTCTGGTTGTTTTTGTACGGTATCCAAAAAAGACACAAGTGTGTTTGTGTATATAAATATTTTGTGTGTGTGTAATATCGGTAAATATCTGTTATTGGCCATAACACCAATAATAATATCGAATACTGGCTGAAATTTTCACATCGGTGCATCCCTAAATTTACATAAACTGAGTGAAAATGTGATATGAGTAATTTACAGCACTTATTCTGAGATTAAGATGAAATTGTGCATAATGTTATCTTCAAAATCTGTCTAACATAAAATAATCTGATTTGATTATTACTGTGTCTAACTTTAAACGTGGATCTTCTGTGATCAAATTTAAACAATTTTTCAAGCTTTAGATGATATAAATATATTTTCTGGGACTTTTAAACCAAATCCCCAGTATAAAAATATAATGTTTATAAAGGCTGATTAATGTTGAGTGTTCTACTTTCTAAATTGTTTTGTTCTTCTGAGCAGTACTTTAAATTTAAATCATGCTAACATGTTTGAATAAATTATCTGCTGCAAAGTCTTAGCCCAAATGATTTTGGAGATTTTTGTGATACAGAAGTTTAGTTTTATCAGAAAAAGAAAAAAAAACTTGTTAGATGTCAGTTTTGTAGCAGTGAAAAGAAGTTAAAGAGCTTCAAATAAAGTAAATGTCAACTTTCACTGGTTGACATTTTTTTTTAATCTGGTGTCTGTGTTCAGACCCAGAGAGAAAACCCTTTTTTTTTTAAGAACATCATTGTTCCTGAGTCATCCAGTTTTTTGCTGATGCACACACTGAAAAAGGCAAGGAGCATTGAAAACACAAAATAAAAATTTGCTTAAAAGAAACACAAACTGGAGACTGGAATGAACTTATTTATAATGAGCAGAAGTGAAGTTTCCTATAAAATTTAACTCCGAAATGAAAGTCAGCTTTCTGCTTGGTATTCAGACTGGAGTCTTGATTTTTATCCTGCCAGGCACACCTGGGCCCTCCTCCCCACTGTGAGACGGACCGGGTTAGAGACATGGCTGCCCACAGTGGGAGAGTTTATGCTGGGTTTTTCTATATATGCTTTAAGACTCATCTTAGAAATCCCATCAATGCAGCTACAAAGCAGTGTAGGAACAAGAAAATTACTTAATACACAAAAATCATGGTAGCTGGCTGCTCTATGATCCTTCACCGCCTCGAAAAAGAGGAACAGTTCCAATAAATTATTAAGGATACTTATTATAATAAGGATCAAGGAATATAAACCTCTGATTTCAACTGGATTTCTTTTATTATTATTTTTACATCATCCAGAATCAATTAACAGATTTAATACAGAATATCATGTTTGCTTTTTGTATTCCAATGAATGAAATGAAAGAAGTACAGAATGATGTCACACAATCATAAAGAACCAGAAAGAATCATTTTGAACAGCAAGAAAAGATTTTGTAGTAAAATTATTTATGACTGAATATGAAAGTCGATATGCAATAAATAGAAATTTGGCAGTAATCTGAGTTCTATGAGCTACACACCAGAAATTATTAGGTTTTCTCTGCTGCTCTTTGTGGATGAACATAACTTTTATTAGAGCTCTTTGCTCAGAGTGAGTCCAACAATTAAAAGGAGTTGTGTTTCATTTATCCTCTTATGTCCTACTGGTTACTCGGAGCACTTTAAATCAGAGAGAAAGCTTTTTATGTCCATGTAAATGTGTTTTATTGCATCTGGGTTATATCCACTTCCAGTGCACACTAATTCAGTGTGACAGGACCCTGTTGGTCAATTAACCTTGACATTATATCTTGTTATGTCGACGAGAGCAACACTCTGCTCATAGATTTTTTGCTGCCGTTGTTTTTCTGTCCCCACTGCAGCAGTGAGAATCATCCAACAATTGTAGTCAACGTTTCTACTTCTTTCACATTCTTACTTTTTAGAATTACTGAAGAGGCATATGACGATTGTAGTATTTATTACAATGCTAATTTGCAGTTTTTAAAAGCTGAATTGTTCCATTGTAAACGTGGGCAGATTTAACCTCCCTCTCCATCTGTGTGGGTTTCTTTGGAATCTATTTTTATCCAGAGGGAGATTCAGGCTGAGCTAAAATTACCACATGGTTCCACACCTGATATTTGCACAGATTTTCTCATTTCTGTAGGCATGAATCCCAATTTTATCCTTACTTTAGTAGTTAATATTCCCTTTACCATCACCTTGCATGAGTTTTTAAAAATATATATTTGCTTGTTCACAAGCATATCTGACAAATATTAGGTGTCAACAGAGTTTGTGATCATTTGGCCAAACCAGGACTTAAAAGTTGAGGTGGTTCTTTTGTTTTTAATCAGTTTTAGTCAAACTTATTTAAATTCTAAGCAAAAAAGTGAGTAAAGGAAGCTAACGAGAGATACGTGGCTGTCACCTGGACAGAATTAGCCTATTCTTCAGTGAATGAATGAATGAATGAATGAATGAATGAATGACTTTTTTATTTCAGACAATTAACAAATTTAAATAATAAATAA
>JARVJO010000180.1:11611067-11622707 GCA_031762555.1 Cynodonichthys magdalenae | reverse complement strand
TGTATTGCAACATATAAACATTCAGCCATAGAGTGATTTTTATTAAAACATAATTGAGATTAATCTAGATTAATCTCCAAAAAATCTTGAGATTAATCGCGATTAAAAATTTTAATCTATGCCCAGCACTAGAAAAAACGCTTGCCAAACAGCTTATTTTCTGTTATTGACACTTGTTTTGAGCTTCTGGTACCCACAGGTGCAGCCAATCAGGTGTCAATTGTAATATTTAATGCCAAGAAGCATTGTTCCAGCAAAGAAATAATCTACCAAACAGCAATTTCCTCACTTTGTGCTAGTAAACCTCACCAATTTTAGATAAAGCAAAAAAACTGTTTTGTTACAATTTAAATAAAATTTATTTTCTGCATGCAGGAGCTATCGGTCGACAGTCATTCCCAGCTCAGAAATATGGCTGACAGAAACTGAGCAGCAGTTTAGGGCTGTGTGTGTGACAGCTTTATGTCACCACATTCAAAGCCTGTGGAGCTTAAATTGGGTTAGGAGCCTGAAAGGAGATCTTCTGCAGCTGCAGAGGAGAGGAGGTGCACAGTGTGCAGCTTTTCCTCTCACATATTCTTGTTAAATTTACTGCACGACTTTCCCCAGACAGTATCAATATTCCACAGAGTAAACAAGTCTTTCGGGCATTCATCATCCGCTTGGCAGCACCGCGGAGCAAAGTCCCTGCTTTTGATTGAGGGGATAAGGTGAAAGAAACAGTCCAAAGCAGGACCGGCTTTGACACATTGGATAATGGACAGGATTTTGCTGGGATGAGCTCCGAAGACTTATTTTTATCCAAAGTTATACTAAAGATTAGACAATTTAAAAGAGATAAAGAAAAAAAAAATTGCCAGCTGAGGCTTAGACAAAAAAAATTTGTGGATTTGGGATTTTGATCACACATATACACAGAATTTTTATTATACATTTTAAATCAACGCACTGAGTTAAATCTTGCAGTAGCCATGAGTATTAGGTAAAAACAACCCGGTTTAGAGGAACCAGCTGACCTAACTTGGTTAAGTAAATTCAACATTTCACTTCAAAATTAGTGCTTAAACAACTCCTATCATGATTTCTGGTCATATTAAAACACGTAGCGTGTAACAATTTATTACATTTTAAAGTCAAGAATTATAAGCTTCAACTTTGATTGTAACAAAACAAAAGTAAAAGTTAAAAAAATACTTAAGTACTCTAACAAAGTAAATGTATTTCATTACTATACACCTCCATGATGTATCTTCTCTATGATTTCACTTGTGTCCTTGGTGAGGGAAAAAAAAAAGTTTTCCTCACAGGAGTCATTTTCTGTGAGAATATTTCTTTCACACAAACCTTTGGTTACTTTCATATTTAGGGTTTTACTGAATGCAAAACCTCTGAACTTGCAGTGTTTTATTCTGAACGACAAAACGACAACTATTTTCTCAAATTCTCAAATCTCATGTTGAAAACTACAAATTTACCTTAAAAAAAATAAGTAAAAAATGAAGTGAAAAGAATCAAATCAAAATGATTTTCCTTCCAAATTTAGAGTGTACAGTTTGCTATATGACCTCTTTTTCCTGCACTCAAGACATTCTTCCTACTTGATCTTTTTTTGTACATATTTTCAAAAGTCAGACCACTTGTCTTACACAATTTTAACATCTGTTTTTACATTCATAAATTCTGGTTATTTTTTGTTATTTTAAGGCAACATTCTTCACTCCCTGCTCAAGACACTTAATTTAGATCTCTTATCTTTGAGTAACTATTGACCAAGCTGGGTTTTCTATTAAATTTTTTGGTTAAAGTAATTGCTCCACAATTGCTATCATTTATGACTGACAACAGTTTTTCTTATCACCTTTTAGTCTGATTTAAGAGCACTTCATAGCACAGAAACCATGCTTGTTAAATTTAATAATGGCCTACTGCTGAGCAGCGACAGAGAGAATGACTCAGTTTTTGTTCTTCTAGGTTTAAGTTCTGCTGATTGTGATGTTTAAAGTCACAGATCAGAATTAAGGGCTCTGCTCTGAATTAATTATGTTCATATTGCTGAAACAGAACCTTTAATATCTGTCAAAACAATGTCCTTTACAGCTCAGATGGTTTGTGGTGTACCTCAAGGATCTGTCCTTGGCCCTTATTCTTTTCTTTATTAACATGCTTCTATTTGTCCAGATTAGACATAGCGCAGATTATCATTTCTATGCAGATGATGATCTACTGTATATGCTGATAAAACTTACAGAATCCTTTGCCAATCTTATGATCTGTCTTTTTGGAATCAAATTCTAAATGATCAAGCATTTTCTCAAATTCATAATATAATAAACTCAATAATAAATCCAGGGTTTTTCTGTTTGGGCCTGCAAATGGACTATTTTCTAATCTTGGTCATTCCAGTTTAGGCATTCAATCAAATTATATCACCCATCTCACAACAGATTAGGGAGCCACATTTGATTCTAACCTCAATTTTGAAGCTCAAGTCAAAAAAAAGTAGACTTTTTCTTTGTCCAACTTAAGACAATCTCAAAAATCAGGTCATTTTTTTTCTAACTGCTGACTTAAACCAGTTATACACACTTGCATGACTACTTCTAACACAGATACTGACACATTCAACTTTTAATTTATTGTAACTTGAAACCTTGAAAGATGTTTCAAACAGAACAACAAGAAAAAAAAAACTCTCTCAGTGACAAAACAGAGTTCTTAAAGTTGACTCAAAAAAAACAAAATATGAAAATCTGATTGAGCTGAACATTTGACTGACATCATCAAAAGTCAAGGCTGATGATGACTGCTTCTGAATCCCAAACAAAAGTTAATGCACAAACACTGCTGAGTCATTTCTGAGTCATGGTTACAACTAGGATCACGATGAACGACTGATGTTGGATTCATTTTATATGGAGAGTAGTGTTACAAAAACATTCTGTGTTTATACAGCTATCATAAATCTTTGTGAGTGACTCATGGCTACTTTTGAATATTTACTGTACTTGTTTTAGACCAGTAACTCCAAAGATGGTTGCTACATAAGTTGAGATTCTTACACCGTTTCATGTCTAACCATATATTAACAATCACATATTACTTAATAAGGTACCAATATATTGCTTTGTTAATCTGTTGGAAATGAGTTTAAAGTGATTTAAGATGACAGAAATAGGTTTAGTGCAACCTACTACTACTTGTGCAAAGTGCTCGCTCTTTATTGAGTTACTGGAAGTACATTTGGGAAAGGATTTGAGTACTTTTGCTTCTGTAAATACTTATTTAGGAAAAAAGACGCAGATCACATGATATAAGCACACCTCACAATCAACAATAGGTTGACTAAAGGTTTTGCAGCAGATCTACGTACTTTAAAAATATTTTGCAGGAAGAGGAGGGTCTATAATCCTATACAGTTACAGGCTTAGGCTGATGGAAAAGGTGTGTGTGTGTGTGTGTGTGTGTGTGTGAGACAGGGAGATGGGGGTAGGGGTGACTTAACGGTAATAATGGCAAAGAAAATAATGTGGTTTAACATTTATGTGCCACAACATTTAGTCATTTTACTAAAAACTTAAAAAAAACTTATGAGTGACTTATTTATTATGTTGAGCAAATTAAGGATTAAACTCTTAATCTGTCCCAATGTCAGAATGAAGAAAAAACAAACAAACAAACAAAAAATACAAACAAACAAACAAAAAAAAACACTCACATGGAATTTTGTTCAGTTCATTCATGAACTTGTTCTTCAGCTTGGAAAAGGCTTCGTCTTTCTCACCCGTGCCTGGTCCAGCCATGCTCGTGGTGTTGGAGCCCGCCGTGGACGAGAAGGCAGAGGTGGGTGCGGGGGCCGCCGCCGCCAGCGCTTCCCTTTTGCCATCACTCATGGTGGCGATGCTGGGCAGCCAGGCAGTTGCTGGACAAGTAGGCGAAAAAAGGAAGAAAAAAAAACAAACAGAAATGAATAAAAATCCAGGTGAAGCAGACAGAGTTAGATTTCGTTTTGTGTTTTCAGCCTCTGTGACAGATGCATGTCCGAGGCAGAGAGCTTGCCTCGTCTGATGACTGAGCTGACGAGGACTGTGTGAGCAGCTGCTGGCTCAGCCTGAGTAAACATCAGCTGAGGTCCAGAGTGAATTGGCCAGCACTCTGAATTCAAAACAAAGCTGCTAACTCACAGACTAAACTCAATATTAACATCACCGAACAGCAATAAAGTAATTATTACTGCCATACAACACGAGCCACGCACCACAGGCTTAATTATTCTGTACTTTCACAAATAACAGAATGTTGCAGGACACCACACAAAGCCCTTCGTGCACACACCAGGTGTATTTACATTCAGGTCTGGCTGCAAAGGAAACAATGTGACCCGTATGTTAACTAGTGTTTGTTTTTTATTTTCCTTTCAAGTGTGTGCGAGTCGTCACACAGTTCTGTTTGAGCTCTGTTGTGCATGGTTTGTGTTTTACACTTAATCACTACGTTCATTGTGGAACAGGAAGTTTCCACATGATCAACACACCTGCAGGGCAGTAACAGATGGTCTAATACAGCAAAACTGAAGGTTCTATAGGAATACTATACTAGGGGGCCCCCAAGACCTAAGTAGACCAGATCAGAAAGAGTTCAGGAAACCTCAGCCAATCAAAGAGCTTACTTTTGTGTTCACACCTGACAAAGACTGCTGAAACAAACACAGAGACGAGGTGCAGCTGAAAGTGCTGCAGCCGTTTAGCTCAGAAAGATGTGAGAACAGAAAAAAACATAAAAAAGGTCAGAAATCACATGTTCAAGCCTCACATTAAAAACACATATTTCTTTCCAGTGTTTACAGAATGTCTATATGATATAACTAGATTTGTAGATGAGCAAAACTTTGATTTTAGACCAAATTTAAATTGGTTTTAGCCAACAAATATTTTGGATCAGGGCTATTCAACTGATGGCCCGTGGGCCAATGACTTCCATCAGGAACTGCCAATTAGCCCACTCACTTAAAAAAAAAAGTATTATTATTATTAATGATTTTGTTTTACTTAATTGAATACAAAATGTATGTTTTAAATTAATTGTAACTTTTGTAATTCATTAATTAATTGCCACAAATAATAAAATCCCAAGGTAAGACCTAATAATGCTTGTCATTTACATAGTGCATTCTTTCTCCAATGGTTATTAAGGAACCACCCCTAGATGTCTGGCACCCGAGCAGTTTTGCGTAACTGTGGCCCTTTGGGCAATTTAGGTGAAAAGCCCTGTTTTATATGTTATTTTGAATTTTCAGTCCTCAAAATACTCAGGGTGCTGCGAAATGAACTAAAATAATATCACTGTAAAAAAGAAATGATCAACAGCACCAGTTGGTGTTATGTTTAGCAAAAGAGCTAAAAAATGACCTGAAGTTAATGGCCTTAGCATTAAACTAAGCTAACGTTATAGTTATTTTCAAAGACATTGTTTAGCAGCTGAAGCAGAAACCTTCTGCATAAATGTTAACTGTTGAAATATTTGCTACATGTTTGTGCCTATATTGTAGTCAAAATCTCCAAATAAACTAATACATTCTCTTTGAAATATCAAAGGATCAAAATAAAAATGAAACATTTTAAAGGGTATAAATGGAACATGACAGTTGCTGCATCACCCCAACCACTTTCTAACTGCAGATATGAACATTTTATTGTGTACCCTTGCTGTGCAGGATGTAATTTGCTCTGTCACTTTAGCAATTCAAGAGGATAATGGCCTGTTAAAGGAAACCAGTACACACTGAAGATTGATGACCTAATTTACTTTGCTGCCACAGTCTGTGCTCACTAAACTCACATTTTCCCCATTTAGTTCATTGTTACGTAAAGAAAACATGACACTGGCTGTGATTCAAAGACAGCTAAACATTTGTGTTTCATTTAGTTATTTGGAAATCTGAATCTAACCTCCCAAACTGGCAAAAAATTAGCTTATTTTTAAGAATCAAAAAAGCTGAAAACAAGGTATTGCTTAGATTTCTAGTAATCCTTAAAAACATGACAAAGGACATTTCAGATAGAGTAAGTCACATTTTTTGTTTCATGAAATGAACAAAATTAGGCTAAAAAACCCACAATAAGGCAGTTTGAACTTATGGTACTGATATTTTATAACTCAAAATCTAAAGTGGATACCTAATTTGGGCAAAAATAAACATTTTATAAAAATGTTTATTTAACAACTCTTGGATATTGGAACTGTTTCAAATGTGTGCTGCCCTTTTCCATAAATCTTAAAAAACTATTAGAAAGAGTAGGTTGTTTTCAGCTGCAACCGTCTCTTCTACACAACTGACAAAGCAAGCACCACAGACAGCAGCCGTTTGATCTCTACATCAAACACACTCATTTAAAGCTGAATAATAGCCTATGATGAGCAATTACTTGATCAAAAATGTAATTGTAGGAGGTGAATAAATAAAATTAATAAAATAAGACTTTCCAAAAACAATTTCTACAACTGTTTTAAAGTAAACCCCTGCAAAATTAAAACACAAATTTGGTGATTCCTCAACCCTAAATCTTACAAAGTTATTATCTAATTGGTCTGCTGTTAGTTAGAACTCAGAATATTTGCTACGACTGAAAGAAAAACATGTTTTTTTATGAACAAATAGAAATATCTTTCTATCAGCACACTGAAAGTTCAAAGTGGATCAAAGTTAATCTTATTTCTAGTTAACATAAGATTAAAGCATTGATTTTATCCTCCTATATACTATATGTAATAATTTATTCATAAGGTTAGACTAAAAACGTAAACTACCTACAAATTTAGACTGATGTGTACCTGCAAGGTAGCTAAACCCCATAAAAAGTCTGTAAACTCATCTGCATAAGTCATATAACCGAGCAGTAATTTATTGTAGAGTACCCCAAATTTTTTTTTTGAGTTGATTATGAAATCTTTGCAGTTTCATATCTTGAAATCTGATGATTAGGTTTCTAATTAGGGTTGTTTATTTGCAAGAATTTGGTGATACATATCATGACACAGTGGTCGGGATATTTCCTGATACTGTCTCCAAAAGATTCTAATTTTAAAAAACTCAGTAAAAAGTTGCATTACAGGCACAAAATCTGATTGAATTCAGTTTATTTTTATGTAATCAGAAGAACATTAAACAAAGAACTGTGTTTGTATTTCACATTTCGTACATCCATTCATTAAGCTTTGATTAAAAAAATCAATATATGGCTTTTACAACGATGCAATATCAGGAAATTAAATACTGCAATATTTCAGTGTATCAATATATTTTTTACAGCCCTACTGTTAGAGTTTCTTTCTTACAACTGTTTCTGTCTACATTAATTTTTTTGCAGTTCTTCCTTTGATATGTGCTGCAGTTTAACTTCTGTTATCAGTTATACTGGTAAATATGATCACTTTGCAAACATTATGAATCTAACATTAGTTTGATCCAACAACTTTAAAACTCAAGACATGATTTAGTTGATATGTGCAAAACTATTCAGCCTCATTAAAACGCGTGGGTTTAAATCTGGTTTGATTCAACAAACTTTGGCTTCTTGCTGAATGTGAACGCAAGCGAATGCAGTGACAACACAAGGTGGTGATCACAATCGCTGGAGCTGCTTCTCAACTCTGAGAAAGCTTCAAGCTACCGCCACTCTCCAGCTGTGATTTTAACACTAGGCTAACACTCCTTTAATAACAGGTTTCACCATAATCACCAGATATTTTTACAATATGTCGTGTTGAAAGCAAGTGCAAAAATTGAAAAAAAAAAAGTGTTAAATAAAACATAACCTGTGATCAAAGACGACGATGATCCAACAAAAGCAATTCAATTTCAGGTAATGAGCTTCAAGCAGCCATCTTTTACCTTGAGCCACTCAACCTCCCTCAAACACCTACGCATGCCCATGTTAGCTCAGTCTCCCTTTGGTCTCCCTTTGAAAATGTTGCAAGGTTATTGTGGGGGCTGATCTATTGAGAGCCTCGCTTGGCAGTGACAGAGATACTTTAACACAGGCGAGGACTTTCAGCAAGCACAATGGTGCTCGGCAAAGTGCATGTGGGAGGCTTCTTCTATAGGAAAAAAACTGATCATCTTCTGTGTGACGTGCGTAAACATGGAGCGATAAAGTGAGCTTTTTCCAAGTAAGCCTGTTTCTGATGTAGGAGAAATTAACATTTCTTCTGCTATGGATATTCATGTGCCTAACGCGAAGGGAACTACATTTTAAAAATGTAAAGACAGTAAATTGGATTTATCAAACAGTAATTTCAACATTTTAATGCAAATTAAAGTCTTCAAGTGAAATATAGGCAGCAGAACTGAATAAGGCCAAGCAGCTATTAGATTGAACAGCTAGTTTCATCTTATTTAAGCTACTGTGTGGAAATTTGGGGTAACAATTCTAAAACATTACATTCACTTTTTATTCTCCAGAAAAAGCAGTTATCATTCACATCGCAGGTTACATGGATCTTTATACAATTTATTGTTACGATCCAAATACTGAAATTTCCAGATCTGGTAAAAATTCCAAACACACAATTCATTCACAAAAATTCAGAATAGATTTCTTTTTCAGGAAGGAAATTACAATTCAAGTTTGATATTGTAAATGTGTCTATTATTCCATTTGTGGTTGTATTAATAAAGAATTTGCTTAGTAAATCATCGCTAATGGTGAAGACGTGGGATTAAATAAGTTCATACTTCTTCCCATTCCTGTTAGACATGAGCTGTAAAAAAATGTGCAGCGAGCTATGTTCTTCTTTTCTATTACTTAAAATGACTGCCTGTATAATTAACATGTTTAAAATAAAACAAACTAAAATAAATAAATGCAGACTTTTTAAATGTAGAGTGAGGCATCTGCCTCAAATATATTAGCTTTGATATTAGGTCATTTTCTCTGTCAGTTAAAACTGATGCTACTCCTTAAAAACCACTGAATATGAGCAGCGTGTGAGCAAGTGGAAGACCACCCACAGTTATTGTTAAGCTTCTCATGCGAAAAAATAAAATAAAATCTAACAATGCTTTAGCTCATATTTGTGCCTTAATAACTGCTTGCTTGGTCAAGCATACAATGACAGCTTCCATGTTATTTTCATTGTCTGGAACAGCAGACAGCAGCCAGTCTGCTTGAAACCAGGGTCATTTACTGCCGGTGTGGATTGAAGCTTGTTTATCTTCATGGGACGCCAGAGAGTTTTGACCTTTTCCACCTCTGCCATCACAGGGTAATCACACTGTACATCCATAAACCTAATAACTGTCCTGTCACCATTAGATCCCACTTGGAAGCAGCATTTAAATTGTGTTTTTGCACAAAACGGTTACACTTTCCTTGTAAAGCCTCACCAGAACGTGTCCTTTCCACTCGGGCTATCTTTTCACTCGTATCACTCAGTGAGTGATTCGAGCTGAAAGAGCTAAATGCAAATCCAAGAGCATCGGTTGATCTAGCCTTATTTTGGACAGTTGCTGTCATTTTGGTTTTGCTTCACTGCAGGAGTGCAGTGCAAGGACGAATTTGGTTTCGTTTTTGTTGCTCCAGATACCTTATTGGAGGTGTGCTGCTCATGTGTAAAACCACAACCCAATTAAAGGGCCACCAGATGGCCCAGCAGGTCCCTAACCACAGTTGTAATGCTGGCACACAGCTCCCTGTACTATCACCTCCCCTCTCTCCTTCTCAAACTGGGTCAGCTTGCTTGTTCTCCACCACCCCCTCTATCATTTGTTCCATCTCCTCCATCATCCTTTCCTGTTTCTTTTTTTCCCCTCTTCATCTCCCTCACATCCTTCACAAACAGATTTGAGTGTCCCCCGCCTGAAATATAACACAGTTAACATCATCAGTTTATTAATGGAGCAGATAATCGGGGCAAACAATGTGATTAAAACAATTCACAGGTTCAGATCTGGACAGCCTGTTAAGGGATCAAGTCTTTGCTTTTTTTTAAAATATAAAAACACATCTACATAGGTCAAAATGATCTCTCACTTTTTATGGTGACAGGCCATGACTATAAAAACAACTGTTTACTATAATTACAACAAAGAGCTTCCAAAAAGTAAATTCATTACAAAATATACACAGGAAAACGCACATTTTGTACTGTCTAAATTAGAATTGAAAGTATCCAAAGATTGGACTGTGAACTACTTTTGTCTAATGCATACATTTGTCTTGGGGTGTATTCACACTGGCCCTGTTTAGTCAAATTTAATCAAACTCTAGTTCCTTTGCCCAGAATGTCTGGTTCATTTGGGAAGGCATGAACGCGTAATCAAACTCTGATTGGGACCAAAAAAGCAAACTCTGGTCTGCCTAAAAACCTACGTCTTGAAGCGAACTCTCTGGTCCGCTTGGCGTTCACACCTGCAATCGAATCGCACCAGAGACCACTCCAAAAGCAGGAAGCAGTCTATGACCAGGGCATTCTGAGCAGTGGTGTGCCATCAGGGCCAGCAAAGCCTTCTCTGCTGGCCTAAACACAATCAGAATCACTGGTTTACATTTTCAAATATTTTATATTTATAATAATAATTATTAATATTAGTATTAGGCTATTATTCTTTAAATATCTGTTCTGTTCATTTCATAGCTTTTCTCCTGGCTGTGCAGCTTCCAGTAGGTTGTATTTATTTAGAGCTTTTCCAATCCAATCATATTTCAAGCATCATCTGTTGCTAGGGTCCACAAATCTGCCTCAGGCCTTCAGAATGAACAGCAAAGGCACCGGGATGATGAAATAAACAGCAGTGATACTGTTGCTTTGACCAATCAGGTGCTGAGGTGAAGACACCTGAGCCTGCTAGCTGGCTTCAGATGGTGTCAACATTTTCACGTCATTTGATTGGCACAACTCAGAACCAGGAAACTAGATTTCTTATTATGTGTTTTCCAGGCACACAGTTCAATTCTATACCACAATCTATATGTATATATAAAAAAATAAATGACTTGTCATTACAGTCTGAATGCTTTGAAATTGGCCTCTGTCTCTTTAAGAACCTTTTACTGTTTCTGACCAGGGGTGTGGCTATGGGTGGGCCTAGATGGGCATAGGCCTACCCACTTTGTACCTGGGCCCACCCAAATCAAATGGCTTACTTAAATAAAGTAACAAATAGTAATAATAAAATTCTATGTATAATTTAGTTCTACTTTTGAGGGTGTCACTAAAAGCCATCATAAAATAAAATTAAAAATTAAATAAAATCTAAATTAACAATATATATGGATGGTGGTGATTGGTCACTATAATGTCTTTACAGGACTTGCTGTCATTGGCTATTTTGAATCACATGACTTCAACGCTCCAAACCAGAGCTCTAAACAAGCTCGGGCTAATTGCGTGTTTTACAAATGTTTTTTTCTTTCCTTCAGTGAGAATAAAAATGTATCTTAGACAATTCACCTACATTTTATTCTTCTCAGCTGTGTGTGCACATCGCAGGGGTGCACTGACTGATGTGTGTTTATATCAACATGTTCTTCTCACTGACAAAATATAAGAAAGTTTACGGAAGGAGGTCGTTCATGTTTTAGCCTTATTCTGTTTTGTTGTCTGAGGTTAAATGTGGTTCATCGTTTGAGCTTTTACCCAAAC
>JARVJO010000180.1:11581284-11610967 GCA_031762555.1 Cynodonichthys magdalenae | reverse complement strand
TTCTTTTTTGTTGTCTGAGGTTAAATGTGGTTCATCGTTTGAGCTTTTACCCAAACTAAAAAAATAACAGTGTCAGACGCTCCTCACACCCAGAAAACAGTCTGGAGTCATATTTTTGTGTATTTAGGTCAGATTCAGAACTTGTGTGCATATATTTATGCACTCCAATCACGCAATGTTAGTTTTGAATTGATATGTTCCCAACTCGTGTGCATGGAATCTGGAGCACACAACTTTTACACACCACTGGTACATGAGGCGACGGGCTGAGGGATGGACAGGTGTCTGGTTTACTTTTATTTAACTATTAGTGAGCTTCGAAGCTCTTTCTGTCAGTGTCCGTCACTGCGTACCTTGAGATTCTCCTTTGAGTTAAAAATAAGTATTTTATTATAATTATTTGACTTATGTTTCCCCTTTTATTATTACCAAAATTGTGGAAAAAACAAAACTTCCTGTACTTTCATCTGTGTGTGCATCTGGGGTGGGTTTACGACTTCGTCCTAAACTAAAATTTAATTGGTGAGTTTACTTTTGTTTACTTGGCAGCTGGCCCGGCGCTTGATGTGGCTGTGCGGTGAAGCTAACTAAAAATGTGTGAGCAGACTTCTAAACAGTTAAATATTGTTGAAATATTTAAGAAAAGAGTTGAAATAAAGTAAATGTTGCGTTGCCTCGTCCTCTGAATTGTTTTAACACAGTGACAGCAGTGCGTTGTGATTTGACAGCTGCCTTCCTCTCTCCTCTTCCTGCAAAGGAGGCAGAGACAGAAATAAGGAGTCATTAATGTTGCAAGCTGCAGCCACTGCATAACGTTTGTCATATTTTTCTTTTCTTTTTTAACTTTGTGTAAGGTGACAGAGTCGGAAGCGCGATAGTGTGTGTGTGTGTGTGTGTGTGTGCGTGCGCCCGCGTGTTGCGTTGAGTGCAATGGGTTTTGTGGGACAGATGTGCTGTTTTTCAGTGCCATGCGATGCACGTCGCACTCATGTGGCCTTTTGTTTGTCCGGACCTGGTTGTTAGATGCGTGGTGTCATGTTGGTGTTTTTGTGTGCCACGCGCATTGCGCCCATGTGGCCTGTATTTGTGTGGGTCAGGTGCGGTGATGGTTTTGTGTGTACCATCTGGCCCACCCATTTTTTTCTCAGGCCTGGCCTAAAATCAATTTCTGGCCACGCCACTGTTTCTGACGGTCCCACTTCAGCGCGTCTTCATAACAATGCTCTGTGGGGTGGGAGCTTGGCTTCAGACTGAGCACCAGGGAGGGGCTTTGTGTAAATAGGCAGAGCTTTGTAGTAGCACGTGTTTAAGCAGCTCCACATGGCTACCACAGGAGATTGAAGGATTTCTTTAACATGCATGAATGAGTCAAAGCACTCTGGGTATGTTTTTGATGAGGGAACGGCATTATAACACGATATAAAGCTCAAAAAAGTGGATTTTGTATACAACCTTCCCTTAAATAATTCACAAGGAGTGCTGTTTTTTTAACAAAACACTGGAGACAACTAAACTGTTCAAGTAAACCCAGGGAGCAACTACTTAAACGTTCCTGCAGAGAAGTGATCGATAACCTAGATTAAATGCAAAGTGCTTTGGGTAAATAAACTAAAGCAGAATCTTGGACGAGCCCCAAACAAAATGCCTTTAATTTGACTCCAGCATCATTAGCTGCAGTTTCTTTTCTAATAATTAAACACTAATGAAGTTATATTATGTGCCCTCCCCTTCAGTGTGAGAGTGTTGATTATTTACCAGTAAACCCGACTTGATTACACTTCAGAGCGAGGGGATTCCTGTTGTTTAAACTAATCCTCTGAAAGACACTCACAAACTGCTCTGCAGATCTGATAATCTAATAATCATTACAAGGACACTTACTTCGATCCAAGGGGAGTGCTAACAGTTTAATGACAATGAGTAACGAATTAAAAAACTTCAGCAAATAAACCTAATGTTGCATGCATAATAAAGCACTGCATAAAACTATTACCATGTTTCTGCAGAACTGGGGAGATAGTCAGCAGATTAAAAAAATCAGTCTATTCCTATTAATTAAGACCAGAAAAAAAAAGGATAATAGCTTTGACTAAATTGTAGAAGGTCATCAGCTCCATAACCTCTGTAAAGTCCTGTGTAGCTTTGGAAATTGAAACTTTGTCAGCATAAAATAAGGCAAGATGTCAATAAAATCAACACATTAAAGAAATAAAATTATTTGAGCTTAAATAAACCTTTTAAAGAAGACAAAAAGTTTGCCATCGACAGTGAAAGGATGGAGCTGTCACTGTTCCATGACGAGAAGAAAATCTCAATTTTATAAAGAGGCAGCAACATGTCAAATATCGAACCCCTTCAGCTGATAAACTACCGTGAACGTCAAGGGTTGAACTCCAAAATCACTGCTGCGATGGTGTTTGCGAGTACAAATCCTACCAGGCTTCTACAAATTCAACAACAGAAAAAGTGGAAAAGATAAAGAAGTGGCACATTAATAACAGGCCGTCAGTCATGTGTCCACAAAAATCTGCAAGGCACTCATTTGTTAAGAGGCCAGAACCTCAAAGAAGTGTAGTCACACAAGCATACACAAGAGAAGAGGTATATAATGTGTCACGTAAATGACTGTCAGGTGAGCTGCCTGCAGCAAGCAGAGATAAGACGAGGCAGAGAAGCCCTTTGGCCACTTTTACTTGTCCAGAGGAGCATCTTAACACACCTGAAGCCAATCTCAGGAGGTAATAGAACTGCAAAAAGTTATTAACCCTGATGTCCAGCAAGGGCAGAACTGCTCTATTAAGTTAAAGCACAAAGATTCCTCCATTTTCAATTATTACTTCAAAAGCGCTAAGGAAAGTCAGAAAAATCTGCCTTGTTGTCTGTCAGAAAGAAGGACTGCAGAGTCCCAGATCTGAACAGCTCTTATCAGCTCCTCTTGTTCCTCGTGCTGCGGAGGTCTGACACTCTGCCCGACTTGTTGCAGGATATGTTCAGTCCAAGTATGACACACAGTGAGGAGGAGCCCACCGTAGAAAATAAAGCAATGGACTAGAGCAGGGATGGGCAACTGGTGGACTGCGGGCTGTTTGTGGCCCACAGGCGACTCCGGTCAGCCCACCAATGAAGAGTTGCAACAAGTTGCACAAAGCTAAATATGGGAAGTTTTAATGAAGTCCCAAGTACAGCAACATTTTACCAAAACCACACAGTAGTTTGTATTCAATGTGTCTTATGCTGTTACACTTTAGCTCGCTAAAGTAAGTTAATGTTTTTGTTTGCTTCAAATGTTTTCTATTCATATTAATCAAACAAGAGTACAACTGTTATTCATGCATTTGAGCATGAAATGTGTTAAGTTGAAGCACTGAATGTTGGTTTATTAAACATGTATACACACAAACATTTTTAAAAGGCAGTTTTATTACATTTGGGTAAATGTGCAGCAATATGTGGCTCTTCAATAGTGTCAGCCAAAACATTGCGGACCTTTTCATGTTTTAAGTTGTCCATCCTTAGACTGAAGACAAGCATAATGTGTCATGAGACTAACAAGGATCCTGACCGTTCCATTGTACGAAGATTTGGGGGGGGGGGGTTGTTTACAGGCTCAATAAGCCTCAGACTTCACATAATGGAAATACAGCGACTGCAGTTTTATCTGATTGACAACAGGATCTTTAAAACTCACCTCCTGCCTTTGGGTGACTGTTGCCTTTTGGCTGCGAGGCCGGAGGGTGGGGAGCACAAAGGTGGGTGAGGGTCAGGGCTAATACAGCAGCGCCTGGGGAGTTATGTCCGCTGGAATCAGTACGATGTAGGAGGCGAGGCCAGGGGCCAGGGTGCAAACACTGCTAGGTGAGTCATACAGATGAAGGGAAGCTATTTGTGCAGCTACATTCAGGGTCACCCTGCAGGGAAATCTGCCTGGCAACCACACACTGTGCGACACACTGCGAGACAATGATTTAGAGTCAAGGCTTTTATGCTGAGGAGGAAAGTCGAACAGAAACATGAGGGGCTCAAAAAAGTTGGAGAGGATTCTTGGTGCATAAAAACCTTGAGGAGAGATCGAATCAAGAGCTTGAGGTGTTTGTGAACATCAAACTAATCTTCATAAGTGGTAAATGTTTACATAGCACAGTAAGTAGATGTGCATAAATGTTCTTAAATGTTATTGCTAGATCATAAAAGCACCAATTAACGAGTGCCTTCCTTGTCAGTTTGACCTGCTGTGAGGCTTTATTAGTGCCTCATTGAGAAATTGATTGGTCAGGTTGATGCAGTTAGCTGTCAGGGAGCCAACAGAAACCGTAATTCTTCTCATTACAAGAAAAGACAGGAAACTGTGTTATTTTTTAAGTAACCTAATTGCTGTTTATGTCTAAGGCAAGTCTGCCAAGAAATCTTTCACAGCTATCTTTCAACTTCATTTCTCTTAGAATAAAAACAACAAGCTTGGACAGTAGGTGGTCTTTTAATTTTTGATTGTGTCCAAGTCTTTTTCTTCTTTTATTTTTATTTCTGCTTTAAAATCAACTTAACTAGTTCAGAGCTGTTGAAGCAAAGTTCTGAACAAACATATCTTACATGTTGTGGAGAGCAGTTTATATAAAAGCTAGTTTATAAACCTTTATGACAAAAATTCTTCAACTTCAATCTAGACTGTTAAAACGAGTCATTCAAAGAGCCATCTACAACAGGTAAGATATTAATTGTTCCTCACTTTGCCACAGAACCGCAGATCTGAACTACAGCCCCAAGTGTTTGAGCTCAGTGAAGGAATTACTTCTAACAAATGGCCTTTAGGTTTGACTTTATTTAGCTCCCACCCCACAGCTTTATTTTCTCTTCCTGCCCACTCTTTCACACCTCCCTCTGTTACACCCTGCCGTCTGCAGGGCTCAGCCACAGATCTCACAACTGACAAGGTTTATCAAGGCAGAAACTTTACAAGTTACATAAAAGTGGGACTGTACCACAAAGCAACAGAAGTTGCTGCTATTTAAAATATTCATTTTGTTTAGAGAGATGATGCACAAAGGACGTGACTTGTACTTTCTTGTTTTATTTGGTGTCAAATAAAACTTTTGAACGCAGATGTTGTAAATGGGGTGTTGTTTCGGTCTTTCCTCGTCCAAAAAAAAAAAAAAAGATAATTTCAGAGCCGTTATTGCTCTTCTCGAGCAGACGCCGTTTCGAGTGCTCCTTCCTGGCTCTTGGCAGCTGACCTTTTAGTTCTGTTTAGAGTGCGGGGCGTGTGCGTTTTTTAGCTCAAACAAGAAAACGGTTAAGCTCTCCGTGACTAAGAAATGAGCAGGAGCTGGGTCATTGGAGTTGTACTAAAAATAAAAAAATAAAAAATCTGATTTAAATAGATTTGATGAGGTAATTCAGATGCAGTAATTTACACGCTTAAGGGGAAAAGACGTTGACTTGAACTTTTTGCTCGGCAACAGCACTTGTTCAAAACAAATTTTAACTTGAATTGACGTTTTCTGAGGAAATGCTGGCCCTGCCTTATCTGATTTGCTGCTCGACAAAGATGAGAGTGTGGGACTTTGAACTCTGAAAGTTTAAGCCGACAGGGTAAATTACACTACGTAGTTGTAGATGGAAGAGAGTTGGGGGCTGGATTCTAGGTCACAAAGCATCAGCATTTAACCGAGTGATGGAAAAACTCAGCTTGCCCAGGACATCTTCACCACATGCACCCACATCTTGAATCTAATTGACACTTCCAACAGATCGGTGGTCTGATTTCACATTTGAGTCACTGAGCCCCCTTCCTTTTCTCTTTTTTTCCACTGCACACAATTAAACAAACACACATGCACACAGCAAGCTGACAGGTTTCAAATCTGATGAAGGTGTTACAGAGTGATGTGCAAGTGTGATTAGAGGCGACAAATACTTCACCAGAAATAACAGTCCAACTGTCATCAATCTGCCATACCCAACAGATGTGAATAAATTGTGGCAGAACACTGGAGGGAAATAATGTGATAAAAGATGATTTTTATCTGACCCCTTATTGGCCACATTTTACACAAG
Source organism: Cynodonichthys magdalenae (assembly GCA_031762555.1). Taxonomy (NCBI): domain Eukaryota; kingdom Metazoa; phylum Chordata; class Actinopteri; order Cyprinodontiformes; family Rivulidae; genus Cynodonichthys; species Cynodonichthys magdalenae. The sequence goes on along the minus strand of JARVJO010000180.1, from coordinate 11,604,916 downwards.
AATCTTCACTTTTAACTTTATCTAAATAAAAAAATACAACCTTAGGACCATCATCATCACCATCCGATCTTAAATTGAAAGCAAATAAAAAAATGCATTGTTTGAACAATTTTTGATGTTTTGGAATAAAACGCATCAAAAACATTTTGTTGCCAAGTTAGTATAATTAATGGTTGAGTTAAAGCCAATTCTAAAACATAAGAAAAAACACTTTTTAGTCACCTATAGATTACACATAGCATGCTGCCATTTGTTGTATAGTTAGCATAGTAGCATTATTAGAATGTTATTTATGCAAACAGTTTGTGAAAAAAAAGCCATGAATTTTTTAACTTTTTCATTTTATTTATTTTTTTGAGCGATATCAAGTGACACATTCTTTTAGAATACTGTGTTCACCTCTTAATTTCAACATGGGTATATAAAGTACTTGAAGGTATAACTAAAAGTTAAAATAACTTTGGCGACTTTGGTAAAAAATGATTTAAGTACTTTTTGTTATCTATGAAAAGTCATAAAACTGCTCACATAAATCAAAAAAGTTAAAGTACTTTTACACACACACTAAGAAATAAAGTGCTGAATTTCCTTCTGTCAGTTGGTTCCACTAAACCCCTGTTGGAACCAGTGGACATATCTTGGTTAAGTAAGTTTAAGAGTGCACACACACACTATTTAAATTTGTGTAACAAGGTGTTGAATTCTAAAGTAAAGAAGTAAAAGTATAATTTTTATGTTTTGAATCCAACAAAATAAAAGGGTACGATTAAAAAATTACTTTGTAAATTTACAGATCCACCAAAAAATTACTTTAGATAAATATACTATACACCTCAGAGTTTCATTATGAACTACATAAAAACAGTGTACAAAAAAAGTTTCCAATAACACCTATATCCTTACTACCTTCGATTCCTTGCAACTTTTCATAATTATTTTTTATTTTGCTTTTCTGACTCTCTACTCACACTGGGTATCTCTTCATTCGTAGATAGCTTTTTGCAAATTTTCACCTGTCAATTGTCCAATTACCAGCGTGTCTGCCAGTGTCCAAATGCTCCGTTATTGTTACAAAATTCTAACAGAGCTCAGATAATTTATAAATGACAGCATTAAATGTACCTAAAATTGAAATTAGACAAATTGGAAGGAATACAATGAACCAAAAACATTTAAAACGTGTCATTGTTCAGATTTTACTTCAATGAACAAGAAAGTCAAATGTTAGATTGGATCGTTAACACAGCAGTTGTTCTAAATTATAATCCACAGTGTCCAGTTGTCCTGAGGAGTGAGACCTTATTGACAGTACTGATAGCGTTGTAGATAGTGGAATAAATACAGACTGTGGTGACCACTCTTTAAGCTTATCGTTTGTGATCAGGCATCGCTGACACTGCATTACCATGAGTTTTGATTTCCTCTTTAAGAAGAGGCTCTCTCAATAGCGAGCTCGCCGTTATCACCGCGACCCCAGGTGGTGAAGAGCTCCAGAGGTATGAAGCAACAAGGCACGACAAAACGGGAAAGGAAAGACAGCTGTGCGCATGTTTCCCCTCGTTGCTTTGATGAACCATCTTCACAGCTCAGATGTGGTTAAAGCACATGTGTTATTAGGTTTTGGCAACACAGCGCTACATGCAGCACACACTTGACATGCAAAGTGCATACCATCAAAGAGATTTGTGTTCACGGGAGGCTCAAGTCTAGAGATTAGAGCGAGATGCAGCCATATCAAAAGAGCCAGAATAAATTGGATTGAAATTGCTCAGGAATAATACATACTAAAGCTATGATGGTTCATGCAGAAATGGAGCACTAAGATTGATCTTTGGAAGGAGGCAGTGAGTGAAAATGGGGCTTAATATCTTCAGAGGTGGATCCAGTGCATAACATTTGAATAAAAAAAAAAAGGTTTACAGCCGGGCGGGACCAATGATTGTTTTGTCAAAAAACACCAAAATAGGCCAATTTTAGGTGCAGCCCTGGTCCTACTTAAAGTGCACACTAAAACACAGCTTGGATGTTTGGCACATTTGGATAATAAATGACTTAAAGCAATTACTAAGCAACTACCAAAATTGCTGTTAATCCATTAAGTGATTAATTATCCAAAATTTTTAGCTCCAGCTGTGATTTTCTTTTTCCCTCTCTCATCTTTTCTTCCTTCCATCTCCCTCAAACTACAGACAGACCAAACATTTTGTGGCTGACGCACAAAGGTTAATCATTTCTCCCATGAACGCGGCAACACTTCACTCAAGAGCCCGCTACTAACCCCTAACCACCCGAGACTCCACAACAACCAGCCTACCGCTTTTGACACTTGGAGACAGACTCATAATTATGATGAGCCCAGTAAGGACAATAGAGCCTCCCAACATAAACACCCATTGTAACTGTACCTCCAGGCAATAACAGGAAGTTCCCCTCCACCTCCCGCAGCCTCCTTGATAATTATCACAGTTAACTGTGGTCAAGCCAGCAGTGTATCATCCATGTTGTCCAAGTAACGCTTCAGTAGGGTTTGCGTACTGCACGGTCCCGTGATTAAAATAAATGAAAGCGAGCATGTCAATAATTAATTTAGTTGTATTTCATGCTGATCCCAGTTCTTTTGTAGTACAAGATCTCCAAGAGGAGCAACAGGCACACAAAGATGTTCTGGTGAGAGAAAATTCTTCTTTGGCAGGATTAGCTGCACACAATCACAAGAAATATTTATTTTGTTAAACCACTGAACACACAACAGAACACTGGACAGAGCTTCAGAAATAAATGTCAGTATATGATGGTAGGCTTGGAATTCGTCAGACAGTTCTTAAACAGGAGATTAGAGATTTCTGCTGCCAAATGGTTTCTTCTAAAGCAATTTACTGAAAAGGTGATGTGATTAATATTAAAGGAGGGAACTAAAGCTTACACTGTGGGAAAAGAATGGCAGATCTGAAGATTTTAATATTTTGGTCCTGAGAGAATGGATCACGTTTCTTCCTTCTTAGTTTTGGGATTCAGAGTTGAGGCAAACAACAGAAAAAACTTTACATTAAAACAAGCTAATTTTTTTATCATGTTTATGCAACAATGCTTTGGGGTCGACACATTATTAGTGTTTTTATTAGGTTTTAGTTAATATTGTTTTACTCTACCTGCTCAGTTTTCTCATATCTGTGATTATTTTTGCTCCTTAGAAGCTCCATAACAGACCGAGTCTGAGCAAACTTAAATTTGTGTACATTTCAGAGAACTACATCTGACACACCAATCTGTCAGAGTGGATCAGTCTAATTTCTGACACCAAAACACCCAGTTTTCCCTGAAAGTCTTTAATTCCAAGTGGGCAGCAGAAACCTTCACTCAAATAAGCCCCTCTGTCTTCTGGTGAATCACAGTCTCCTGACTTCACTGATGTCTCATTTACAGTTGTGTGTCAACACCTTCTTTTCAGGGGAACATATATGAAGATTCCACATGAACTCAAACGTGGCGTTTGCTCATTCAGACGCACAACAAAAGCTTTCAGAGATAACTGAATAAAGCAGGGGGATGACAATCAGATGCTGCAAACTCAAGTCTTTTGTCTACCTTTTTGATTCTATGGCTCAACTATCAAACACTATTCTAATCCACAACACAATGTTTATGAATTGATTACAATTTATACTTTTTTACTATTATTACTATGATTCTACACTAGATCAGTCTGTAGAGTTTGTTACAAAGATTATCAAATCCATCAATAGAGCTTTACTCAACACAGTTTTCCATTTTTATTTAAAGTGTCAACAAGAAAATTACTTTACTGCATAAAACAGTTCATTAAGTTTGAGTATTTGAATACTAATATTTGAACGACAACTCCCAGTTATTAATAGTTTAATGTGACACAGAGTGAAAGTTCCACTTCATCTTCAGTCCACCAGAAAAAAATAAAATAAAAAAAGTCTTCGCTTTTGTGTCTTTTCTGCTCTATGCCTTGTTTCCTGTTTTATGTGGCAGTGTTACAGCACCACATACAGGCTTGGCATGGTTACTACAGCACTTTGGGCCATTATAACATAAACCATTTGTAGAAATGGTGCAGTTTCCAAGGATACTTTTTAAGACAACAAAAGGACAGCTTGTTTTGGAAAAAACAGTGTTTGTGTATGGACATGGACTAAAGCCCTATTCTGATTGGATTAATTTTACCTAGGGACTCCATGCTATTTGTAAAAATTGCAGAGACTGTGTTGTTAATCCTGTGCAAATCGGCCATAGTAATTTGGAAAATAAAAATTCCCCTACAAATTACCTACTATATTTCGCTGAACTCCAAGGTCCTAATCCAATGCAAATAGGCATCTCTGTGATTTGGACAGAAATAGGCTGAATCTGATATGTAATCAGATGTTTTTAGTTTCCTGGGTGCATTTTTATTTGCTTTTGGTGAAGAATGGAGGCTGGATTGGAGCGCATTGATAACCTTTTGGGTCCCGGGCCGACAAAACCCGACCCGTAACGTGTGTTATCAAAAAGAAAAGGCTAAAGAGAAGGAAAGAAAGAGAAAATCCGATGCAAATGGTGGCTCACTGTCCGGTAAGAAAAAAACTGTGGCCGTAGCGCAGGCTCGGATACAGTCGCGCTTTGGGTACTCGAGCTGGGCGTGTGCGCACCCTCACCAGCGGTGTAGGTGTTTATACATATGTTGTAGTATTCTCCAAAAGGACATGCAGCAGAACACTTTATAACTTATGAAAAGTTGTAAATAGGACAGCAAAAGCATGGAGAACAAACAAACTGTTTGAATGGTGGGCATCACGCACAGACTTTGCAGGGCACTTTTGGCGCCGCACCCTCGTCGTGTTCAACTATAAACCAGGTTTCAATATCATATCCGGGAGATGTCTGTAAGTTTCAGCAAAGACTCAGGCTTTGTTTCTGTGAGAATAGGGCTTAACTCATTTATATGTCAGAACTTGACATAATGGTCTGTTAGTTCATATTAAAGTTGCTTATGTGAGAGTTCTTAAGTATCTGGACTTAAAAACAGACACTAGATGTTCATCAGGATATTGCGCTATAAAAAGTCACTTTATTCTTATTTACCACTTATTAACCAGGAATCAGAAGTGGTTTAGGTCAAAAATCAGTTTAAGACTGAAAATGAATAATGAAATAAAAAAATTCTGTATGAGATCAATTTGATCTCAAACAGAGATAAATTGTATAATGTTGATTCTATCAGACTGCAGTTCTGACTAGAAAATATAAGAAAACAGAATGTTTTTTTGAAAGCTTTTATGTATCATTAATATATTTGGCATATGATTAAATTAAAAAGTGTCTCGAGTAACAATCCAGAGATGCAGACATGTAACTCCTGGGGATGTTGGTGTGATTTAATAGCTGAGTGGGTGGGATGTTCGGCCGGGGAAATGACTGCCCCCTGAGGGTGATAAAAAGAGCTGCAGACACCGTCACGGCTGTTAGAATATAATGAAACGCTGAGGGAGGAGGTGGTCAGTCGAAGAAAAAAAAAAGAACCAACTTTGGGTTTTTTCCCCTCTCTTCTGTCTCATGTTCAGGTCAGTTCAAGCAGGACTGACACTAGACTTGTACCGAGGCTGAAGTCAGGCCCGGGAACTGGCTCAGTCAGTGAAACATGCCTCTGAGAGCAAGTAGGAGGCCAATTACGTTCTTTTTATGGAGCATGGGATGTCACGGCTTGCCTGCTTCTATTGTGGAATCTTTTCTGACATCCATCCCCAGTAACAACCCTGATCCCTTTCATTTCCCCTAACAGAGCAGCTCAGCCAGCCAACAAAACAAACCTCACAAATAAGAAGTCTGACGGGACAGCAAATCTGCAATATGCAGTTGTTTACATTAGTGTACTAAAACCAAGTTAAGAAAAATTACATTAAAATCAAGCAGCTGGATTTGGCCTGATTTTTTTTTTATTCTAGTAGTTTTATATTTGGTAATGTAAATAGGTCATGCAAATTCATTTTGTATGGGTCCCATTTGGCAATTTGAATAATAAGAAGTGACAATTTGGAGAGTAGGTTGCTGTTATGGTTCTTATTCTTGGTAAACAGCAGGAGATTTAGGAGGTGGAGCTAGATTGGAAGGATCCGTTCCCACTGGGACATCTCAGCAGAGGGCCAGTTTGGCACAAGCAAAATGCCAGTCGGTCTCCACTGGGCACCGGCAAACAGTTGTGTCTTTCAAACACGACCCAATCCGATCAGACAGAGAAGCGGCCGGCTGACTGCTGCCACACAGAGCCAAACTCCAGAGTCCGCTTGAGGTCAAAGCACACAAAAGCCTGCTGTCCAAATCCTCACTGCTCTGCTGTTCTCCATCTGACAGAACTCATGCGGCGGCTCCAAGGAACCCAGAGGTGCCAGCTTTTTAAGAATATTTCATCGACCCAGGCCAAAACAAAATTCACACAAAAACTCATTTGATTTTTAATTTGAAATCAACTTAAATAAGAATAGTTCCAATAAGTGTGAAGTAACAACTATGGAAATGGAAAAGTTTGGTTTCAATGACTCTTATTAGAAAATTTGCAAAAAAGTCTAAATCAATAGTTCCTAATTCAGAAACTTCATCTCATCTGATGCTACAACATTTAAACTTTTTGCAAATGCTGATTTTTTTGTAAAAATTACAAAATTATGCTATTAGAAATAATTTTTGTCTTTATTTTTTAAAGATAATTTCTAAACCCACACTTCATGAGCTCTAGGCTGGGCTCCAATGTTAGAAACCAAAGCTCTAAACAAAGGTGACAGTCCAACAAATTTTACAATTATAGTTTTACACATTCTTTTTAAAGAAATCGATAAAATAATGATTATTAAAAACCTTGGTGGAGCCATGTTGTATTAAATTTAAGCTTTTAGACTAGCTGAAAGCTATTTTATTGTTCACTGCAAAAATTAGACATTAAAAATAAGTAAAAAACTGAACCTTCTCAAATTAAGTGAAATAATCTGACAGTGCAGTTAAATTGTACTTGGTAAGACTTCTTAAAATAAAAAAAAAACAATCAATTCCAAGTTAACCATATTAATAATAATAATAATCTGCTTTGATAACATTCTGCTCTTGCCTAATACATAAGTTTCAAAACAAGATCAAAAATACATTTTAGCTGAATAAGATTGTAACTCTTGGTTACATGGACAATTTTGCATCGTTTTGAGGATGTGTTCTTATTTAGTCTCATTTTATATTGTTATTTAATTCAGGTCTTTTTGATTAGATAAAGAAATTTTTGCATTTTGCGCTACTTTTGTGATTCTTTCAACTAATTCTTCACAGTCTTTACATATTGCGTTTTAAAAACACTATTCTGTGTTGCTTTAGTTAGTCTCTCCCACGTGCCCACAGGGTTTTTAACCATGAGGATCTAGTGTTCGTCATATCTCATACAGCAGATGTGCCTCTGCTAGCTTCAGCTTTACTCAGCCCTTTGGGGTTTATTGTGCTTTATGCTGGCTTTCTTATATTTGTTTGAAATCTCCGGGGAGCAGCATCAGACAAAGAACCTAATCCTCGCTGTATCATTTATTAAAATGTCCATCACCGTACAGACATAAATAGGTACAATAGGTTGGAGCTTCAATGGCAGTACCCGCCAGCGTACATAAACCACAGCATTAATTAAATGTCTTTAATGCTTCTAAAAAGGCATAAAAGCACCAAAGCATGACAGACTGGGCTTTATATTACTACACCAGCAATAACAAGACCAGTAAAATCTTGGTAACCACATTAAAATTGTGCTAGAGGATATGAAATCACTGAATCATAACAAACAAGAATTAAAAGGTCCGTCATGCTGCAGACACATTTTGCTATAGGTGGTGATAAAATTGGAAATTCGGTTCCACAACTATATTCTCTCCAAAATGCATCTACCTCTCTTAAAGTCCACTTTTGTCATCCTCAACCCTCTCTACGTGCAGCCGAGTGAAGCCCTGCTTATTACCTCAGATCTCTTTATGATTGGACCTGGAGTGCTCCACCAGGGGGACCCACATACTGTAAGCCTGTGGTTCAGGCCTCTTCAACTAAGCCACAGTGACCTTGAAGTTGGAGGTGCGTCGCCCTGGGAGCCCACGGAATGAACAATACGGGGCATGGAGTGAGCCAGGCATACAAACATTCCATTACCATCTATAATGTGAGCTCTCTGCTGTGCCTCTCTGAACACCGTACAGCTCCACCATCTTCTATCATTTTCATCCTTCCAGGGAGGGAGGAAATCTCTCCCAGTGCCTGTGCAATCTGGCCAAAGAGGAAGAGACCGGAGTACATGAATAAAGGGACTGGTTTGCCTCAGGCAGAGCTGAAATTGCTCTATTACATCGCTCCATTTGAGATCAGTGCGGGAGGGAGTGGCAGGGCCAAGAACTAAGGTTTTTCTCCTTTTTTTTTCCAGCTTTTCTTCCATCTTTCATTTGTAGCCTGGTGCTGTATGAAACCCTGTAATCTTCAGGTATTACGTAAAATAGCTGTGAAACTTTGAGTCACAAAGAAACTCCACAAGAACTCGGAAATTTTTCACATTTTAACATGAATTGCATGATCAGCTTGTTACAGCCAAAGACTCGAGCAGAAGCAAATAGGGAGAGCGTTATTAGCTCAAATTGAGAATGTGGAATTGCTGCTGATATTCCACTCAGCTCTGACAAACAAAAGATAAAGAGATGGATCGCCTCCCATACAGTTAAATTTTATTTCATTACACTCTAAGCGTTACAGCTGCAGTATTATCTGTAATGATCTTTCCTTGTTTTTTTAAACACTCACTAAACCCCAGGAGAGCAAAATGTCAAAAGAGCAAATCAGATGTGCTCATTGACCTTTAGCTCATTGAACCAAACAGAAGAGATCAGATTTGTTTTCACTTTTTATTTTTAAAAGTCTATTAGCATTAATATCCTGATATTAACGCAGACTTTGAGGTAAATTAAAAAAGATGAGGGTTTTTTTTATTTAAAAGACTAAAGAGTGTGGAGTTCCAAACTTTTTAATCTGCACTAGAAGCTCCATTGCATAAACTAGATTTACATCCATATTAAAATCACACCCATTTTAATTTTGGGAGGATTTACCCTGTCCTACATGACTGAGAATTTACACCAGCATTCTGATGTGCACTTTGGGAAGGATGCCCTAAGAGTAGTGTGGAAGTAAGGACTTAGAGCAAAAAAGATAGATCTGAAAGCTCAAAATAAGCTGATTAGTAAAAGAATAAGACAGATCCACTTTACCATCGAAGCTCTCTCACACAGAACTGATCAGACCTGCCAGAAACTGTCAAACTTTGACTGACGTTTCTACACTCACCTAAAAGGCCCAGTTTTCACATCATTAGAAAAGCAAAGAATGATAAAATGGCTTTTTTTTAAATACAGAGTGATTTCTTTGCAACTAATCGCTATAGGAACAAGAGTAAGATTAGTCGGACAGGATGCTGACACAGCCAGAGGTGGACGTGCTGGCAAACAGAATCTTGCCATTTCTCTCCAAGAAATACTTGTAATAATCACTGCTACAGAGTCCGCTACCAGGAGCAACAACCCGACTGAAGCAGAAAAACTAAAAAGGTAACAGATTCCCTCTTCAATGCCAAGCAGTCTCAGTCAAATCTTACACCACAGGAAAAAAGAGCTACATCATCTCTCAGCCAGGACCAAAACATCTCTATTTTACCAGCTGACAAAGGAAGATTCACTGTGGTCCTCAACACTTCTGAATAGCAGGAAAAAACATCCACATTAACTGGGCAGCAGCACTACATATGAAACCATGAAGAAGTATCCATCAAGGACATGCAGAAAGAAAATCACAAAATACCAGCAAAACCTTGAAAAAGACAAAGTAATCAATCATTGTATTACAGATTATATCCAGGAGAAGTCAATCCATGACCCGTCACCAGCAGAATAAACATTTAGCTGGTAGTTTAGCTCCTCTTGTTGGAAACACCACAGAGAACTCCATGGATTTTGCAAAATAAGTTCAACATTTGAAGCTGGTTTCAGGGGGAACTTGCATCATTTGATGTCACTTCAATTTTTATTTGTATACCCACATCAGAAGCAGCAAAAACCATCAATAAAACAACTTCAACCAGATAATTGTCAGATTCTATTGTGGAGCAGATTTATACCCTGCTGGACATCTGTTTCCCCACCATTTATTCAGGTTTAATGACAAATGCACAGTTGTTCCACAGGACCACCAGTGTCACTGATTGTGGCCAATCTACATGGAGGAACTCCTTCGAGGGAACAACCGAGCCACTGGTTCAGAATTGTGGACCAAAATCCATGCTATGGAAGTAGAAGCGTTCACCAGATATCTCACCAGGGAGGATAATAATGACAAGATGCTGTTTTTGGACTGTTTGGTGAATGTGGAAAGAGAGGCCTCAACATTGAGGTTTACAGGAAACCAACTAACTCACCACTAACTAAAACACAAACATTCTTTCGTTGCAACTCAACACCAGTGGTCACCAACCTTTTTTAGCCTAAAATCCCTGAACTTGGTCCTGAACCAAGGCAAAAAAATATATATTTTTTAACTCTCTGCTTATTATTTATGCAACTGAGTGACAGGGTGGAGGTTCACTTGTAATACTATGCAAAAATTCTGACAAGACGGGGAAAAAAATCTTGGGTTAAAATTTTCAAAGGCATTTGTTATTTATTAACAGCATTCAACTTTAATTTTGAAGGTGCAACTTAGCTATTCCTGTCTTGTTTAACTGAAAGGCTTATTTTGTCAGAAAATTATCAACCACTAGCAGTTGATAACCCCCCATGTCTAACGATGGCAACGCCCTCTCCCAATATCCTAGCTAAAAGTCAGTTGGTCGCTATAGTTCTAGGAGGAGAGCGCACACAAGTGGTGTATTTAATTTTTCAGTTATTTTCAGGATCTACAGATGAAGTCTTAAAAATCTACTGGTCGATCGCAATCGACGAGTTGACAGCCCCTGCACATCTCCTCGAATGGGAAACAAAATGTTTTCACATAAATATTAGAAGTTCAGTTGTTTGGGATTTACCACGATTTGGATGACTGAGAATCTACATCTGAACGCTTTGAGGTGCTATAAAGAACGATGAGAAAAAGCAAGTCTCTGCACATTCTATCTCTGGTAATGCTGAGCACCACACAATCAGGCAGTATTGTAACTCAAGTGGGACCCTCTCCTGCGTGATCATTAGGCAAATGGAGATGCAAAGATGGAGAGCAGACCATGCTCTTTTGCAATGATTTCTCTTCATTTCACAGATTTAAGGGGGGAAAAGCAGCATGCTGTATCATCCTTGCTGCTGTGTAATCAAAATGCTAAAACCTACCCTCAACTTTGAATAAAACCATCCAAGCGATCTACCTGGATACATATACAGAAGACTATTTGGGCTGCAGGAGAGAAATATTAATAAACAAAACACAGGAAACAAGGGAAATCCTATTGGTGTTTCTCATTTTCAAACTGCCAAAAGCCTGTAACCTTGAGGAAAAGAGGAGCCAAACTCCATTAAGGTCAACCTCCGAACCACAAAACAAGAAGTCTGCTGAAATTATAGAGGCCATTCTCTGTAATGACTGCTCCAAGGTAAACAGAATTAATCAAGATTATGGGACAGGATAGCTTGAAGGTGGCTCACTGTTGGGAGAAGCAAGTGCTGAGACTCAGCACTACTCTTCAACTCAGATAAATAGATGATTTATTGAAGCCATTAATAGTGAGGGGCAGCCCACACATCTCATTACACAACTTAAATTGTTTAGTCGGCAAAGAAGATATGAATGAGGACATTTAATCACAAGTCCGGCTTGATATGAAAGGTCACATTGATGCAAGACTTGAACAGATCCAGGAAATATTGGGAAAAAAAAAAAGAGAAGGGAGGATTGCATCATCATATGACTTGCTTAAAGCGTTTTGTACCCACCCCCATGTTTGATCATGTTTATTGTCTTCAGCCATCTGCAGCTGATAACCCTTGACTGAACAAGCTGTTCGTTATCCCATGAGTGAGCAGGAAGAAAAAACATGCAGAAAAGGCATGTAAGAAGCCATTTTTACCCAGCAAAGTGATTCTGAAAGAAGCTAAATTCTAATCAGATGGCAGAAATTATAAGGACTTCCTAAATTAGAAGTAAAGTCAGCTTTGAAGGAGATGTTGACCTCAAGGGGCAGTTGCTCACAACTGTAGTGCTTTCAATTTTGCTACAACTAAAGCTCAAAAACGCAGTGCCAAAGAAAAACAGCAGTAAATTTATGACCTTGGACAGCACAATCTAACCTTCTGATTTTATCTTGTAGAGAAAAATCTACAGAAGCAATGCTGAGATATTGATTTTTTTAAAGGAAGAACACCAAGATGGAAACAGCATCTCCACATCTGACAATGTTGCTCCCCGTTAAGCCTGGCGAGCCTGTGACATTTAAGAAAATTAGATGCAGTTGAAGAAGACAACAACCATTTTGTTTCTATTTAAAGGGGACAGATCATGGAAAATCCACTATTTTTAGCTGGTAACTACCTTTTGTTGTGTACTTGAGGTCTTTAGGAGTGCAGTAAAGTTGAATTTAGTTTCTCCTGGTGCTGCAGAGATATCTTTATATTCTGACTGGGTCATTTTTTTCAATCTGTTCATTTTTATTTATTTTTTTAAATTTTCTATGACGTTTTCTGAACTATTACATTACAGACACTTTTGTAGCTTTTTTTATGTGCATAGCAGAACCTGACTTTTCTGGGTCACAGGTCAATAAATAGAAACTTCATTGGAATTAAGAAAATTTAACAAGCTATAAAAACATTTATAGCTTAAAAATATTCATGAAAAATCTTGTCTATTACCTTAAAGGAAAGTTTAACACAAATCAGTTTAGTACATTGGATTGGCATAAATTTTGGTTGTATTCACCCAGGAAAGTCGTCTGATCCACTTGTTTGGTCCGGACCAAATAGCTGACTTTAGTCTATTTGTAAATAAGTTCTGGATTTACAAACTATTTGGTGGTCTTCATTCTCCCCAGGCTCTGGGTCAGACTCTGGCTCCAACAGGTAAGACTGGATGGACAAGTCTTCCCTTGTGGGCATCTTTTAATTCCTTTGTAAATAAAAAGTTTCTGCACTGCTATATAGTTGTAAACCCCTCTATCAAACTAGAATGAACTGGTCAGGAAGCTGGAGGGGAGCGAGATTTGAAAAGCCTCATTTAGATTTAAAAAGAGCCTAAAAATGAGTTGATCTGAGAGATAGCTCAGAAAAGTGATGAAAGAGGGGCTTGTGAAGCTACAATTAGAAGGAATTCAGAACAAAGCTTTGTAGTTCCACTTTATATAGACTCCAACTGAAGGATTTAATGTGAAAAGGAAGGATTTAAAAGTAGGATATGTCTACTTTAGGAGATAAAAATGTTGTGCAGCTCACAAGGGAGCTGTGAAAACTAAAAACACTTGATGGTATGTCAACATACCATTCCTCAGGGGACAAATCTACTAAAGTATTTCCATCGGGTAACACTCCTCATAAACAGACTAAAGTGACTTTCATCTTCAAATATTACATTTTGTTGAAACAGAACCTCCTTCAGTACCCGTAGCTCCCTCCAAATGTTTCCTGGTTCCTCCATAAATCTTGCTCCAGAACAACCTGATTTCTCATGCAGCTGAGGTTTTGTCAGTGTGTGTGTCTGCCCCGTTCTGACCTTCAGCTGTGGGCCAACAGTCCACACTGATCAGGCAAAGGGAAACCAACTGCCAGCCCTATTTCGTCCGCTGTCAGATGTTGACAACCTGCATAAACATCGAGGGAAGAGCGAGGCTCACCTGAGGGGCAGAAGCCAGGACGAATGATTCGATGAGTCACTCAGGCGGGAACAAGTTCAGTTAGGCTAAACCTTTGGTATGAAAACGCTCTTCTAAGGACGCTCACATCCAGAGGGTTCCCTTTTATTCTTGTTCCTTCACACGATTTGCACTTCAGTGTCCCTGAATGACAGCTATAGGCGGAACCAGGATGGGGCTGAATGCATCCGGAGAAACTTTGGGCAATCCTGGCAAGAATACAACTTTTGTGAGTTCTTTCATTCTGCTTTTATATTTTTTTAGGCTATTTCAAGTCTTCAGGGTTGAGTGATAACTTTCACTTCAAAAATCTGTTATTAGAGTGTGCTACATTTAACTCAGAAGTGTTTGAAGAAATATGCCAAAAAACCTCGAATTGGCTGGAGTAATTATACAGGGGCTTCTGAGGGGCTGCTGCCAAGTTCCAAATCTGAAATTTACTAATCCATGGCAGGTTTCCGAAACCTTCTTGGCATCAGACGCTTTAAAGACAAAACACTTGAGACTTGGATCTGTTTGTGTAAAAAATACCAGACTATTTCGTTAGAATATTTAGAAATGCCTATGGATGGAAAAATTACAGTTTTTCCTCTTTTTTGCATAAATCTAGTATATGATTAAGTTTTATTTACAAGAAAAATTATTAAAAAATATGACAGTTTCCTTAAGATGTGCTTTATATTTATAGAGTAACTGCGGGAGAGGAGAACATTGATTTTATGCAAATCTAGTGAAGGCATGCCAAAGACCTACTCTGGTTGACTGACACAAATATGACGAGTTTATTAGCTAATCAGTCATGCTTCTAATAGGCTTGTTAGTTCTCACTGTTCTCAACCACATCTGTCCGTTTGAAAAGGAAAGAACAGCTGGCAAAAAGGGGGTCAATGAGACGACGACCTCTCCTTCTACTTGCTCGACCTTGAGAGTAACCTGGTATCAAACTGTTTCACAAACAGCTGCGGGCATGAATTATTCAACAAAGGAAGTTGCACACAGTGATCTGTAGATAATGTCGGAGGCTTTAGGCCTTTATGTACACAGCCGAGGAAAATGAATCCTGTCCATGCTATCTTATCCTGCAATTATGCATGAGGACGTTAATTTCCCACAAGGGAGAACATCGTGTGCTTGGCCTATCTTTTCTGCCCCCCTTGTGCTATGATACTGGGGGGTGGGGGGGCATCCATACAAAGACACTGAAAACTATGGGGTGCCAAGTGTTAAATGAAATATTCCATTATTTAGCTCCCTCTGAATGTTAAACATATTCCAATATTATTTTTATTGTTAAATCTCACTGTTCTTAAATTTAGTTATTTTTTTTTAATAAATGTTAAATTAATTGTAAATATTAAATCTTGAATCTAAATAGGTAAATCTATAAGTAAAAGTTAAATCCTAAATGTTGAAGCCTACTATACTATATACTATACTTATGAAGTATTTCTGAATGGAATCTAGCCTTTGCTGTTGGTGCTCGGCTCTTATGACGTCATCATCTTGAGACAAAAGATCAAATGCCGCTAACGCTGCTAACGCTTCCCTACAAAACATCAAACTCACAGTTGCAGCTGGTGTCTGAGCTGCATTTCAAACTGCTGGACCACAGTTACCATCCATCTTGTTTTCAGTGAACACATTTTGAATTTAGATTTTAAATGCCATCAGCAGCATTAGCAGTGGTTAGCGTTAGCTAACCAGGATGATGTCATCATCCGGTGACACGTGGCATTGCTAGCCACTGCTAATGATTCTAATAAAACTGCAAATTTGATGTCTTGTAGGGAACCGTTAGCAGCATTAGCAGCATTAGCAGCATTAGCAGGTGCTTTTGTCTCAAGATGATGATGTTATAAGAGCCACAAACTAACAGCAAAGGCTGCATTCCATTTTGCATTTTGCTTTTGCATTACAAAAGTTGCATTATTAAATGTAAAAATTAGTTAAATGTAAGAACAGTGAGTTAAATCACAATAAGTGTTGTATGTTAGTGGAAATTTAACATAGAAAGTGAGCTAAAAAAAATGAAAAATGTGTTGATATTTTTAACATTTCATTTCATATTTGGCGCCCCATAGAAATTTGTCAACAAACACACACACACCCCAAAAAAAACAACAACTTTATATTGATGAAACAAGTGCATCCTGAGAAGTAAAGTCAACTTGATAGGATTCATTTTTTTCAAACAAAAATTTGAACAGTTTTCAATTAGAAAGAAAAGAGCTTGCTGTCCAGTCCAGCAGTGGTTCTGGATGAGCCTCTTGATGTGAGCTGAAAGCCCAAACAAGCTCTAAAAAGTCATTTGGTCTGTAAAAGGTGCTTTTGATGGTTTCCCTGAGAAACAGTGCACGGCTCACAGAGCAGGTCTGTACTTTCTCAAAAGCGTTTTGCCATGCCTGACATGATCCTATTTTGAATGGCCCTCTGCGGTAATAAGGTCATTTGTCTTGTGCAAAGGAGAGAGGATCTATAGTTGTCATACGCTGAGCTGGAGATAAATGTGAAAGGCTAAGACTATGCCAGTGAAAAGAATGAATGCAGTCAGCTCTTTGCTCTCTCAGCTATAAGACAGGCGACAAAAAAATAAAATATAAAACGACAAAACAAAACTCAGACTGGAAATAAAGGATGCAATTAAACCGCAGTGGACATCACTTACTGACTCACATCTTATTTTGAGGGATGGTATCTTGCTCCATTTTCATTTTTTATATTATGTTTTCTGTCATGGTGATTTTGCTAAACGCCTTTTACAAGTGTACCCTTCATAAAAGAGACTTTAGGGTACCTTTACAAAGAGACCAATGAGTTAGGCAGAAGGTTACAAAATAGGTTGAGTTTTTATATTTTTCTTTATCAGCCACACCTGAGCATATAACAGGATAAAATTCAGGCATACTTGTGGAAAGCAGTGTTACATTTCCCACTACGTTTTGATGTAAACCGGTGTACTCAATAGCAAGGGTGTTATTTAGCTAAACAAAGAACTGTTACTTTTAGAGAAAAAAATTGGATACATTGAAAATACATCCAACAAACAATTTTTTTACTTGAGGCAAGAATGCTTCAAGCTCCAGGGTTGAATAATTAAAGTAGACATATGTTTTAAGATCCCTTTTTTCACCATTTAAATCATTCAGTTGGGGTCCATATAAAGTTGAACTGCAGTGCTTTGGTCTGAATTACACCGTATTGTAACTCCACAAGCCCCTCTTTTAACTGTTTTTTGATGTGTGTCTCAGATCAACTCATTTTGAAGCAGTCTCTTTAAATCCAAACCACATCCCAAACGCATTTACCAGCTAAAAATAGTGGATTTTGCATGAAATGTCCCCTTTAAATCAAAGGCATTTATAGTAGCTGTTTTAGTAAGTTACAACATAGACTCTTATTATTTGGTAACCAGGTAACAAATGAGCCCAATTTCTCAGGGTCTATCAGATGGTGAGGAGGAGCCAAACCAGAACATTTCCTGAAAATTGTTTGCTCTCTTTTCAGGATAAGAGTAATTGGTGTTGAGGTTTGATAGAGACTTTAAATTCCAAAGACATTCTGCTTGCAAACAAGACAACTAACAGGTGATGGGAGAAGAATCTTAAAAAGACACGTGTGCCGTTCTCACTGTTTAATTTGCTCCCTTATCCTTCTGTGTAAGGCAGATGAGTCAATAATGCTGTTCTCGTTTTTCCTCTTACTGCTCTCCTTTCTTTAATACCACATGTAAAATAAGTACAGTTCAGCAGCTGTTGACAATAACTCCTAAATTATTTCTGTTCAGTGATGGCTCCTGCGGTCTACCTTGCTGCTGAGGGTCTGAGCCAGCAGGCCGGCTCCGACACGAAGCACTTCTTTACACAAGTGTTGGTCGTCACGCCGTCAAATTCCTCGCCGCAGTCTTCATGTTATAATTTGCTTGGATCGAGCACAAACGAGTGTTTTCACAGCCTATGGTGGGAATCCGATTATCATACAGGGATCACGGTTGTCATGGAAACCGAGGATGGTGCGTGGTGTTAAGCCGTCTCTTACACATTTCAGAACATTGGGAATTAGTGAGAAAATTCAGCACACTTAAAATAAAGACGTGACAAGAGCTGCCGTTGCTCCTGAGCACATTTTCGAAAAACCGTACTCACGTTTTATTTTTAAAGACTAGTGGATGAAAAACTTTTTCGCAGACATTTAATGTCTCACACTTTTGCAAATCTGAGTGAAACAATTTAAATTCACTAATTTGACTGATTATTAAACGATTATAAAAATTCTGCTTCTCAGAAGTATATTTAGGAGCTTTTTATTGCTTCTTTGTCTTTAATCAATCAACGTCTGTTTAAAAGCATTTGGGCAATGACAGGCGGTAACAGCTGCTCCAGCACCAACATCCTGCCGGACAGATTTCCACACAGATTTGCATTAGCGTACCTTTAGTGAGCTTGTTACAAATTTGAGCCACATGTTTTCTTAATAAAATAAAAACCAGGGTGGGGAGAAAAATGCTTCCAAATGAGCAGATTTTGGTCAAATTAGAGGGAAAATAGACAGCTGCAAACCCAGCATGGCTCAGATTACACACACATGGATAGGCAGGGCTTGAAATGTGCCATTTCTATTACTGCATCTCAAGGGAGGAGAACTGTGGACACAAACAACACAGAGACTGGAAGACCTGGTTATCTTCATTTATGCATATTTCTGTGGTATTTCATTCTGGAATAATCTGAGTCATTTATAGAGAACAGATTTGTTTCAATTTTAGGGTATTTTTGCAGAAATTAAAAGCAATAATACCTAATGTTTGAAAATGTGGCTTTAGCCGATTTTCTTGTCACATGTTGGACAGTAATTTCTGCACCACTATAAAGTCATAAACAAATAAAACAAACTAGAATGAACCGGTCTGGAAGCTTAAGAACTGCAAAACATGTTCATCTACTGCAATCTTTGATTTGACTCAAATTTTTCTTATTTCAAAAATCTTACTCCATTGGCAGAAGTTTTCACTTAATTCGAGTCAAATTTCCAGGCTAAAGATATAAATAATCTTAAACCTTCTGTTCTTGTTTAGTAAATCAGTCTCGAAACAAGATCAAAAATACTTCTTTGGCTGAATATAAGATTTTAAAACTTGGTTAGATGGACAGTTTTTTGTAGTGAGAGGGGCGTGGTCTGAAGCAACTCATTTGGATTTAAAGAGACAGCCTCAAAACGAAATGATCTGAGACACACCTCAGAAAAAGGGTGAAATTGGGGCTTGTGGAGTTACAATAAGAAGTAATTCAGACCAAAGCAGTTCCACTTTCTATAGACCCCAACTGAATGATTTAATGTGACAAAGAATGATATAAAAGCAGAATATGTCTACTTTAAGTAAATCAGCACCAACCGAATGTTAAAAAAATAATTTTTAATTAGGGTGTTGTAATAGTCCAGGCAAAGTTCAAATGTCAGCTTGGTTGAAATGTTAATTTTACATAAAATTTACCTTGGTAAACACCAGATGACTTTTTCAGATTTAAATAACAGTAGGAGATAAAAAACCATTCTGTTGTACTGAACTTAGTAAGTAGAAAAGTTCAGAGGAGAAACTAATTGTTTTGATGAATGGATGCTAGAAGCAGCTTTCTGAGAGGAAAAAGAGAAGTGCAGGTGGATGGGGAGTCATCCAGAACGACCAAACGGCTCTGTGAGGATAAATGAAGCCAAAGTTTCTTGGCCACACCAGGAGAAGACCGACCATCTGTGCACTCGTACTGAGAAAAAAAAAAGCTTTTCTGAAAAGGTAAAACTTTCCACAACAACCTCTAGGCCTGTCCTTGTCTGCTCCCTGTCATGTGTCTTTTCAATTACATCTGCTCATTTTTGTCATTGCCTTCCTCATTTCCATGACAAAACAGCAAAATAATAATTTGCTGTGTCTTGAGATTTAATTAAAGCCTGTCACAACTCTAATTTACTCCACTTTGTAAATGTGGATGGCCATGCTGTTCATTAGCCTCTCCAGACATTCCTGGCTCAGATTTAAATGAACAAAGTAGGCCTGAAAATAATCTTGTTTTGATTTCCACAACATTTTAATGATCATTTTTGTAAAATAAAAATAAAACAAATATCCATTATGAAGACAGCCGTCCATTACTGCCTTGTAATCAATTAGCGAGCAGAAAAAAAACAAACATGTTTAGTGGGAGCGTGACTTTTTGGGTCACTGTTTTAGTGGAGTGTGGGGTGTGGACACAGGATCAACCCTGAACCTTTGACCCCCAACTCGTCCTTACAGAACGCAAACAGCTCCCAGTTCACCCCAGGAAGCAAAACAAGTCGCAATATGGTAACAAAAGAGCGTGACTCGGAGCACCGTCACCGCTCATCAAGCTGATCCAAAAAAAAAAGGATGCGGCGCTGGTAACTGTAACGAGCGGAGCGACGCGACAGGATCATTTTTATTTATTTTTACCTTCGAGATGCAGGCCTGTTTGGAAGGAATCAGTGCAGCAATCAATAAAAGGACGCACCTTGACCAGCTAAATATGACCTGGCTCAAGGTCTTTTCAAGACGCATCATAAAAAAAATTCAAGAGACGGAGATAAATCTCTGTTAATACCGAGAAGTTTGCTTCATTTAGGAGCAACGTTTCCTACAAGGACAGATGAAAGAAACCAGAGTTATGAGGATATAACCAGCAGCACACGGCGCACTGTAAAGCCAGATTCTCTCCTTAGTGCCAGTCAAGCTTACCGGAGCGTGATGTCTGCTGGAATGATTGATGGGCCAAAAAGAGAGAAGTTGGGTGGGGTACGAGACAGCAGAGCCTGAGGTTAGACGCCGTCACAGATCAGACTGGTGTCTGTCTGTTTCAGCTCACTAAAAGCTCTTAAACCTTGAACTCCAGCAACAATTTCCAGCTCGTGTCCAGTCGGAGGAAACATGGGAAGAATAATGTGTCATCAATGTGTTTCCAATTACTGAGACACTTTAAACACAAATCTTTATTATTCTGTCAGTGTCAAAGGTCTTAATTTCTTCATGTCGTAATGTTAGTGATCATTTGCAAAACAAATTTTGGGAGTGTAATTATGTGTCTTCAGTTTGGAATACCTTGTAGCAGTTTCTGTCAACTGATCCGACACTTGAATTTAATAACATATAGACTTTTGAGTCCTCATTTGTAATTTTATTAAGACGTTAGTAAAACAAAAGAGGTATCAAAGAGTAACTTTAAATTTTACCCTTGATTTTTTTTAAATGCTTTTAAATGATTAATTTCTGGCCCTTCCTGTGTCCCCTTTCCTTTGGAAATCATGTTTGCCCAACATTCAGTAAGGGTAGTAAATGCAAATTCTACTAAAAGAAGCATAACCAAGATTAATACACATCAGGTGTACTTTTACACTAATGTTACAGCCATTTTATTATTCTCCTAATTAAATACTTTTTGTAACAAACACCAAAAATCTGTACTAAAATCAAATGAGACGTAAAATCAATCCTTAAAGGTTAAACTGCTTTAAAAATCATTATTTTAACAGATTTAATTAATTTATTGATTGTTTTACCTTAAATAAGTGATGTATTTTTTTAGAAAATTAGACGTGTTTTCTTAGTTTCACTTCCAATTTTCCTTTTGAAATGATGCGATTGAGTTTTCTTTGTTGGATGCTGGATTTTAGTTGTTTTATTCTCAGGTTTGTTCGCTCTTCTTTTCTGCGTCACGTTAACGTGTCATGTGCAGAAAAAGCTGCAACAACAATCAGCACAATTTGTTTTGTGTCTAAAATGCTTTGTTGTGGGATGCTGAAATAAAATGCAAACATCTCCAGCTGCAGACAAACCTATTATTTGCATATTTTTAAGCTGTAAAAAAACAAAAAAAAAAACATCATCGCTGCTCCTGGATTCACTCCCTGATAACATTTTAGTGCTTAGAGTGAACTGTGACTACGCAGCTTATTCTCTTCTTGAACGCCGCGCTCTCTGTGCATGCTGGGTAATTTATTTCTCCTGGGGGATTTGTCACATCCAAACCCAAAGAAGTTATTTCTACTGACAGTTACAGAAAAGAAAGACAGAATAGTTTGGTGTAGAGGGAGCAGCTCGGTTTAATGCTGGATATTTGTGTGTTTTATAAATTAGTGCTTATATTGGACGGAGTGTGTTGTATTAAAAAAAGCGCCGCTTAGCTTCAGGTGATGTTTACGTTCCATTCCAGATAAGCAGACTAGGAGGAAGAAGCTGTTTAACATGATGTGTCAGCGGTCTTCACACACAGGTGGTCTCAGGTAATTGAGTCAAAATGTGGAAGGGCAGATTTTGTTCTTTTGGCTTCACGTGTTCTGGGAACTGTCCGGAGCTCGGTCACGACTTCTAGCAGCAGGTGAAGGTGCGGGGGAATGAATAAAACATGAGCTCGGTGTGTTCGCGGTTAATGACAGTGGTCGCGAACATTTCAGCATTTTCACTACAACAAACACCTCCGCTCCTCCCCCAGTCGATCTGAGAGGGGGTGAGGAGAGGTTCAGAGGCAGATGAGGAGACAGAGAAACACAACAAAGTGAGAAATGAGCTTAAAATCTGTGCTGATGTTTTCACAAAAACACATAAAATACTGTAAAATCTGTGTGCAAATACTACTCAGGATTGTTTGTTTTAAACAAATGCTACAGTTTTTTGCATGTTTCTCTCTCCATAAAACCAACTCAAAACCACTTTTTCCTTTAACTTGCAATCAAAGAATCAGTTTTGCACATGAATAATGTTAGCTTGTCATGTATTCATGTGTGCAACTGTGAGGCACATCTATAATGGGATCCCTTTCTCCCATAGCGAGCCTCTTGGATCAGGAAGCTAAGATCAGTGATCAGCCTTCAGGGTACTACCAGGCACTGAAGATTCAAGAAAAAAAGGCCTTAAAGTAACCTCACAACTTCTTTCTAAATGTGGAAAACCTACAGTCACTACAAGGTTTTATATATGATACCAATAACTCCAGTGAGTTAGAAGCCCAGAAAGATACCAGAAACACATTTTCCAAGCCTTCTAACAATAAAATGCTGTTTTTCAATGAAAAGCTGTTCAGAGGAAATGTGACTATTTGACGTCAACATACATTTACAAGTTTGAAAAACAGGCTTTTCTTCTCAAACAAAAACATCTAAATTAACCTTAGAATGCAAATTTCAAAATTCTTTATTATTGAAGCCAAAGCAAAATATCTATCAACACTAAAAACATGTGTTATAGAGAGTATGAAAATCGAGAAACACCATTTTTCACTTTGAGCATCATTTGGGTTCAGTTATTATGTTATTTCTCTACATGTTTTATGTTTCACTAACAGAAGTGAGTTGCACACCTGCACATTCTCAGACTAATATATTTAGCTGAACACAAATGCTCATTTTAAGGTAGAAAAAACTGGCTGTTATGAAAACATCTTCATAATTTTTCCGTACAAAGTATGCAAATTATGCCCAAGTTAAATATTACATTAATTTACTTTTTTATAGTTATATCCTGTAGTATTGGAGGTTTGTTTTGTGAATTATTTGATTTTCTGCTGCACTGTTTAATGTTCAACTTTAGTGTTCAACAGATTTGATGTCGTTTGTTGTGAAATCAGCCGGATTCACTCACATATGGGGGTGGGTAATAAAATCGATTCAGCAATGCATTGAAATTAATTTGTTTCCAATTCAATATCGATTCAGAAAATCCTCTGAATCGATTACATCCACTGGACAGAGAGT
>JARVJO010000180.1:11532406-11579482 GCA_031762555.1 Cynodonichthys magdalenae | reverse complement strand
TCGAAATTGAATCGAATTGTGACCCAAAGAATTGTAATTGAATTGAATTGTGAAGTTATTAACAATACCCAGCCCTACTCACATATAGCGACCCTGTTGCATCAGTAATTGTTTTCTGTTGCAGATGCATAAAAACTATAGTCAGCTCACATCATGTTGTGCAAGAGCTTTAAATAATCTTAAGTTTTCTATTCAGTTGTATACAAATAAAACAAATTGATTATATTTCAACAAACAAGCTTAAAAATCAGTCTAAAAAAAGTCATTATTCACCTTATTATTCACCTTAATTAGTAGACCTTGATGCAACCAGGGCTACACAAGTCGTACATGTTAATACAGATGTAAATATATATATAAAGTGTGAGTGATAGGAAATCTGCCTGCACCTCTTTATTCTCTTTCCTTTACCTTTATTTCATGTTTTGTCAAACACAAAACACGCCTTTGTTTGCTGCTATATTTGATGAAAAGGAGCAAGTTGTTGCTATGCAACTAATAAATACATCTGAGATGTACTTCTCTCGAGTTTCCTTCCACCCCTCAGTAATCTGTGCACTGAGAGTGGTGCAAACTGCACTTTCCTGATGCTGCCAGCTTTGCCCTCTCTGTAAACAGGGGTCCCTGGTGAATATGCAGCACACTGTGGAGTCAGGATAAAAGTAGTTCTTCTTTTCCTCCCAGGTCTTACTTGCAGCACGCTGATCTGCACAGTGCAGTGACAAGAACGACAACTATGACTTACTGAGATGGAAAAAATAAAAAAACAACTATTTGGTCCATTTAAAACCCAGCTCACATTAACTCCCTTTCCATCTGCACTCAATTCCCATCAACCTTTTAGCTCAAAATCAAGTTTTTTGGGGCACAAGAGAGACTTGAACAGAATCCAGCCTTGTTCATCTAAAACATGAAAACTACAGTTCAAGTGTAGCCTAGCCGACCAAACGTGATCTTTCTACACAACAGAAATAAGTACATACAAGAGGAGGAACATCACTTTGCAGCACAGGTTTTGCAGGACAATAAAGGTGGAACAAACGGAGAGGACTGGACTCATAGATTTCATGACATCAATGAGCCGTGAGAACACATGCAGGATTTCCAGACAGTGTTATTAACACACCGCTGAAAAACACTTAACTCATGCCTATTCAATTATGCTAATGAATACATATACAAATGACCCTGGTTAGTTATTAGCTCTCTCAATTAGGAGACATGAATGAAAGGTCGTTGGATAGAGGGGGGAAAAAAACGGGGTGATGGGTAGTTTCCTATCCACTGGTGATAATAAAAAGAGAGGCTGGTGCATATTTTGTTGTAACTTGAAAACATTACCTTCTTTAAACATCTTTGTTTTTGTTTTGTTTTTTTACAATGAGAAACTCGCCATCTTTGGTACCTTCTTTACTAAAAATCCAACTGGAGCACGACGGAAATGTACTATTTCCATTAATATTTCCCACTGTTTGAGGTTGCCGTCCTAATGCACTTCTTTTTGCCCGCTGTGGTCTAATGGCAGCTGAGTGGTCCTTCCACTGACATCAGCATTAGGAAAAATTGCAGAGCCAAACACCACAAAAATAAAAATCGTGGTCACATTTTGGTTTCGGCTATTAAAAAATGGAGAGCCTAAGACCTCGCAGGAAGCATTTTGCTGTGAATAGGAAATGGACAAAACACTAAAAACACATACATAAAAAACAACAGCAGCAGCTAAGCCTTTTCATTTCTCTCTTACATGTTTTATATTGCATTACATATTGAACATCGGCTAAATGTTTATGATCAACCTTACGGAAACAAAGCAAGTGTGAAACGTGTTAGAAAAACAGGAAATGGGAAAATTACTGCAACCCATGGAAAATAATACTACACATTAAAAGTGTTAATAAAATCCACCAGAAACCACAGCAACATTACAAATACACTGACTAAAGGGTGTCAAGAAAAGATGGACTGGAACAGGAAAATAAATGGGCAGTAAAAGATAAAAAAACAAGAAAAAGAGGTAAAAGAATCCTTGACAGTAGGTAAACTAGAATTTAATGCTTCACTGGTTTATATGCAGTGTGGCAAAGAAGCCAATTAGTAAGCTTCAAGGTGATGGCAGCAGCTGTACTCAGCCAGTTTACCTGTTAAAGCTCAAACCACCCGTCTACATATTTGCAGGTCAGAATTTATGGAGTTTTTGCCCCTAAAAGATGCTTTCTTATGTAACCAAATGTCATTCCCTAACAATATGTAACCCAATCATCACATGAATAGCCTTTAAAATAAAACATCTTGGATAAATAAATATATATGTATTTGTTGGCAATGTTCCGTACAGCTTGATTTGTTGAGCAGCTGCACGTGGAGCTGTCCAGAGAGGGAGGGTGCTGAAATCCAGCCTGTTCTGTTCTCTGCTGAACGCGAGCGCTGTTCGTGGTGCTGCATCGTGCTCGGCTCAGCCCGGGCTCAAAAAAAAATAAAAGCTGTTCCCACAGAGATAAAATGAGAATTCTGACAGTTGGGTGGAGCAGGTTTAGACCTCATCTCAGCCGGGACTGTCGGAACGAGCCAAACAAGCTGGAGTCTCAGCAGGCGGGGAGCTCCACGCCCTGTTCGCTATCTGAGCTGTCACATGTGTCACAGTGTCAGCCGCAAATGGATGTGTGTGGGTGACAAGTAGAAAACGTGATTGTGGAGCAAGATCAAATTTTACTTTTTTGGAAACCTTAAATCCCTTTTTAGGAATTGTCTAACTCCAATTTTCTTATTCGTTTAAAACGTGTAAGTGGGTTTTATCACTGTTCTGATTGAAGCCCGTGTGTCAACATCCACTTGGAAACACTGTCATCGTGCATCCAGTGGGATGTTGTGTGAAAGGAACGGCTGATCCACACTCATCTGGCGCCAACCGCACTCCATCCTGTCGTTCCCTGGAGTAGAAAGGTCAGCCAATCAGAGAGAACGAGGCAATGAGTCACAGAGCGAGTGGACGGCATCCAGTGGACCGAGAGGAGCTGTCTGCCGCTCTGGGCACAAGAGCTATAACATCTATGGATGGAGAGATTCGCTCAGAACCCCATCATCCACACATGTACGTCAACATCCATTGACTCAGTAAATGTGTGTGCGTAAGCATTTCTTCAGTTTCATCTCCGATCTCATGAGGTTTCAAAGATTATTCTCCAATGATGCCTCATTCTATTAAGTCACCCACTCTGCACCTCAAGGTGACGTGAAGGTCAGCATGTTGCCCACGTACACTTCAGGCTCAGCTGTTCACAGTACAGTATCCATCCAGAGAGAGCAGCTGTGAAATAAAAACACTGAACGAGACCCTGAGACATTTATTAACTATTAATGCGAGGGGGGGGGTCTTGCAGCTGGATCCCACCACACACTCACAAACAGGTGTTAGAAAACATGACAATGTGTTAAATATCAAAAAAGCGATAAACGATTCTTTATAAAGACGAGTCCACTGTTTGACTTTTAAATCCTTTTAAAAATCCACAAAAGCTTTTTGAATAACAACTGTAGGGCTTTGAAGGGGGAGGAAAAAATGATTCAAATCGGAAAAATCAAAGTG
The DNA here is from genome assembly GCA_031762555.1 of Cynodonichthys magdalenae. Classification (NCBI taxonomy): domain Eukaryota; kingdom Metazoa; phylum Chordata; class Actinopteri; order Cyprinodontiformes; family Rivulidae; genus Cynodonichthys; species Cynodonichthys magdalenae. The sequence goes on along the minus strand of JARVJO010000180.1, from coordinate 11,575,899 downwards.
CTTTGTGTTGGTTTGTTCCAGAGTAAGAAACCTCGACAGGGGTTATCACAATCAACCAGCCTTCAGCTCTGTTCTGGTCAGGAAAGCTTTGCATAGACTGTTTAATAGTCTACTGTACCTCAGGAGAGAAAAGACGAGTTAATTTTAGCTGAATATAAAGTAATAAGGCTCAAAAGAGAAGGGAGGGGATACAGGAACGAGGGGGGGGGGGATGATAAACAGCAGAGAAGGCTGTGCAGTAATTCCTTTACTCTGTAACTTCTCGTTAATTAACAAGTAAAAAAAAAAAAAAAGCACTGGAAGCAACAATCCATACTGGATACAGCTGCTAAATGTGTCACATGTCTGATCCATGGCTCAATTACCATCTCCGCTGACTGTTCTGCTGCCAGCCCAACCCTTACTGACACCAGCACCACGGAGCGCCTCAGAGGCAGATTTGAATCATTACTTTTATATTGTTAAAAACTGATAAGAAGCATAAAAAGTGCGTAAAAAGTCCAGCTGTAACACAAAAAGCACAAGTTTCTTCGGACAGATTTTGTATTATAAATGTATTCAACTTCTGTACTCAATAATAATTATTAATAAGAAATCCTTTGATGAGCCTTTTCTTTGTTCCCCTCCTAAATACAACCTGATTCTTTTACAGTACGGTGTCCTGTGAGCCATCATGCTGACATGCTTACATGCAGAAATAATCTCCATTTCAAGCAGCATACGCTCTTTTCAAAGCAGCAACACAAACAAAAGCTCTGCTGCTGCCTGACTGTACATCCATGCTATCATGTCCTCACTGAAACCTGCAATGATAGCTTGTTAAACTCTCTTACCTGGCAGCACGCTCTCTTTCCTGGGTCCTCTTCAAAATCCCAGGAAGGGCTTCAGACAAGTTCTGCTTTTGCTGAGAAGGCTTGATGTTGCACTTTGAAAAAGAAGAAAAAAATAAAACTAAGAACAAACATCAGTGGCTTTAAAAAAAAAAATTCATTTTTTATTCACACGACGGCTTCAAGAAGCACTCCCGCTCACACACTCGAACACCCAGTCAGCAGCTCTGGCGAGCGAGCAGCTCGCTGTTCCTTCCCTCTCTTACTCTCCGTGACACTCGCCTCCTCTCTTCCCGCCCACCTACTCCAGCCCCCTCCCCCCACTCCCAGCATCATTCCTCCCTTACCTCTCGCTCCTCGTCTGTCAAACAAAAGCTACACATCCTCTCCGTCTATCAGCTCACTATTTTCTGACATCCCCCCCTACACTCACTTCCACGTTGCGCTCGGTGAAAACAAATATCAATCGGTGGTACTATTAAATGTGCGTTTCCACACACCATTTACAAACTTATTCTTGGTTTATGGAGCATTTCTGTGGAAATCACACAGAATAAAACAAAGCCAGTAACAACAGATTATATGATTATTGTTTCAAAGTCATAACTGCTCTTTCACACTTCTATTTCTTGATTTTCGTCTCTCCGTGTCTCACTCCATTTGTTCCCGTCTCTCTTCACGTCCTGCTAAGTGATGCCGCTCACGTCCCGTTCTGCAGACATCTAGTCAAGGGCATTCCCAGAGTAAGTGTATGCTAATGCTCTGCCTCGAGGAGCTGCCTAGCATCCTCTAGACACTCAGCCTGACCAGACGTGGCAGCAAGTGCAAAGACAAAAACAAAAAAGGGGACCACCAGCAAAAAAGCTGCCAAACTGTCGCGTATCCGCTCGAAAGCAAAGTCAACAGCATCAGATCAGACAAAGGTGTGAACAAAAATCTACCTTTAGCCACGTCTTACATCATGAAAGGACAAATCCTGTCTTAAATTTCATGGGCAGTGACAACAATGTAAACAAATAAACTTATACATGATCATCATCGAATCCTCGATTGATGTTAGAAACGTGCAGAAAACTATCCTGTGCATGTAAATAAAGTGCATGTTTATTCACTTGAGACAACTGATAAACGCACACAGATCAGGACAGACGAGAGGCAAACAGGGCGTCCTCGTTAATGATTAGCGAGTGAGCCTTGGCCTGGACTCTGCACAGCTTGCTCCTCTGTACATAAGCTATGGTTCATTGCTGCTGTTTGTGTGTGTGTGTGTGTGTGTGTGTGTGTACTGTGTGTTGGGTGGAAGCAGGGCGATCGATTACTCGCTGAGAATGATGTGGTCGCTGCAGATCTGTGGCTCAGCAGTCTTATGGGTTTGACCCTAATGAGCAGAGGAAGAACGGCATCCACTCTGAGGGAGAGAAAAATATCTGTCTCAACACATCCCAGCTCCTCACTAACAGCTAAGGTCAACATGAATCTGAAATAACCATCCCTATTTGCCAAACAATAAAAAAAAATAAAAAAAACAGAAGTGTCTGTATATTATAGGATGCACTAATTGGTGTGAAAAACAGGGTTAAATAAGTCTAAAGGTGTCGACTTTGAGATCAAACAGTTCAACATGTAAATGTGGATTTTAAAAACCACCACCTAAAAAATAAAAAAAAAACTTAAAAAAAGCTGATTATTTATACTTGTTTGCAGATTAAATTTCCTGCTGCAGAAGATTATTTTTACTACTCAGTGGATGCTTTGAGTGATAATTGGATTTTGCTCTATTTGATAGACAAAAAAATAATGTAGCAAAGCTCATGTTTAAAGTCTGACATTGAAGTAAATTACTAATTTCACATCTGACAGCTAAGAATATTACATACAAACAACCTCAGCTGTCTTCAAAATGAATGAAAATAATATTTCTTTGTGGTTTCAGTGACCTGAAGAAATTCTTAAGTGAGAAAATGTAGAATAATCAATTATTTGCCTAACATAAAATAGAGTAACATTTGGACAATTATTTTAAGCTTTAAATATTTTATTATGGCATTTTCTGCAAGTTTTGCATACCTAGTAATGAGTTTATCGACTAAGAGCATAAAAATATCCCAAAGAAAATTCAGTCCAAGTGTTTTAGTCTTATTTCAGTTTGAAGGCCCATTCTGTTGATCTTTAGGAAAAGAGTTCAGTGTTTGACAAAGAACAGCCAACCAAGACTAGGGTGGTTGTTTCATACGTAAACAAAACCAAAAATCACAGATGTGTAGTTTAATCAGGGAATGATGCTCTTATAAAATCAGGCCCTTAGTAATGTTGTGACGGGCCTCGTTTGTTCATTTGTTTGGGTGCTGCGGAAAATTACAGAAACAAAGATACACTTTGGTTTTACAAAGTGCAAAACTTCATAAAGCAAACTTTTTGTAAACTGTGTCCTTCACTGGTGCCATAGTTTTTTTATTAATATTCTACTATGCAGAATGACTAATGAGCACGCGTCAGCTTCTGAAAAGAAACGGACAGGAAATCTGAGCGCAAAAGGCTAAATGTGACTTTCTTTCAAACCAGAAACCTGTCACCGACCAACTCGCTTTGAACGAGAGAGAAAATGGGGGGGGGGGGGGATGGAGAGATAAACAATTTAAAAGGGGAATGAAAAGGGTGAAATGGCATTTAGAAAAGAGACAGAAGAATAAAAGAAGATGGGTGAACAGAAAGGATTATTTCTCAAAATGTCAGGAGCATTTCGATGGTCACCTTTGGACACTGGAAATTACTGGTTTTGTTCTGCTATCAAGAGAGAAGACGTACGAGTCAGAAGAAGCCTTTTACAAACTTTTAGTGACCAACTCATTCTTTTAGTTTTTTTTATGTCATGTCGATATAAGTTATAAAAAAATAGCTAGAAGCTAAAACTCTTGTTTAGATCTTTTCAATCAGCATTTAGTACTGATTAAAGCCTCCCATCATTGATCCAGCTGGTTTTCAGGTGAACCTCACTTTTACCTGTTTAACCTATTTGGCAGACATCAAATTACAATGGAAACCCATAGCTAACAAGACAAAAAGGATTTAATTAACAAACAAGCTCATCATTAGCCAAGAGATGGTTTTGGGGCCCAGTGAGGATGGAGTCCACTTTCCAGGGCCGTGCGCCACCATTAAACCCCAAACCCTCTCTGTCACGCTTTCAGATTTCCACACAGGGGGGGATGCGATTTATAACCCCATGTTAGCTCAGTGTGTGCAGATTAACTTAAAGTCACACAGAAAGGTTTATCGTACACTTCTCCCTCCTACACCCTCTCCAGGGCCACTTCACCTCCAGTTTACGTCTCATCTGTCTGAACTGCCGGACCCCAGGATTTACAACTATCTCCCCTGCAGGAACGGCCCACCTGTGAGGACTCATGGTCATCAGTCTAGTCGATACTGGTGTGTTCCTGTAGGCTAAAATAGGAAAGGTTAAGGCTCTATAGTTGTGTTTAAGATATGTTTGTACAATAATTAAACAAGCCAAAAATATAAATTACAATCATCTCATGTTCAGAAATTATTAGGTTGTAGCGTTTTAGATCAAGCCATGTAAATTATCACGCAGTATTTTTAGTTTAATAACAAATCTTGAAAGTTAAGAGTTAAAATAGTAAATAAATCTCCCTTTGCAGGCCTATTTATCAAGTACAACTTAGGAAAAAAAACACTGAAATTCAATGAAGTTATTTATTTTCTTCTTACGTTTCCACTCTTGTCCAGATACTTATTTAACCTCCTGAACTGAATCCATGTCTGAGTTCAAAGTGAAGCCTGAATCACTGTGTAACATAAGATAATACACAGCTTGGCTTGCCATCAGATGAGCATTTAATTTATTAACATGCACAAAAATCTATATCAAATGAGACCTGCAAGACCCTGAAGTACAACTGATTCTTACAGCTCTGACAGGACGAGGACTGTCACTGGAGTGGAAGTGTGATGTACCCATCTACCAAGCTGTCTTTCATATGCCTACAATCCAACAAACTGCAACGAGGACAAAATGTTCATCAGAATCAGAAACTTTTAGGATGCCAATCTTTATTAGTGAGAGAAGACTGAGTCAGGGTTTGGAGGCAGCAGAAGAAGCCGTTACCTTGTGATGGGTTAAAGCAGACTTGTCATGCTTTTAAATCCTTCAGTTGGGGTTTATATAAAGTAAAACTGCAATGCTTTGGTCTGAATTCGTCCTTAATGCAACTCCACAAGCCCCTCTTTCCCCCTTTTCTCTAGGGTGTCTCTCAGATTAACTCGTTTTGGGGCTGTGTCTTTAAATCTAAACGAGGCCCCCCTCGCCAGAGGAGAATGAAGATGACCAAACTGTGGTTGGTTAGTCCGGACCTTATTTGGCAGTTCTGTAGCAAATACTGTGATGTAATCGTTCAGAAAACATCAAAGAAAATAAAGAAATTAAAAACATGACCCAAACAGAATGTAAAGATATCTACGCAGCATCAAGAGAGACTAAATTTAACTTTTCTGCACTTATAGAGACTCCAAGTGCACAACAAAATGTTTTTAACTTTAAAAAAATGGATTTGCTGCTCAAGTGGTGTGTTCAAAGCAAGAAGAGCAACAGAACAGAGTTAAACATCTGATACAATTACTGTAAATGTTCCATAAACTATACAGGTTTTCAGCTGAACTGAGAAGTTAAACTTTGTAGTTGCTTTTGTGTTTCAAAAATGTACTTTGAGAATCTTTGTTGCGCAGCCATATCATTTTCTCATTAGTGACACCTGCTGTTTGAGAAAAGTACTGCAGCTTGTCCAATCTAAACAAAAAATCTACATTGACATCACTACTCACACGAACAGTTTTAACAAACATCCAAAGGTAACTCTGTATGTGGATTTTATATTGGTTTTAGCTTCATTTTAGTAATTGTTTTGCCTTTTAACCAACAATATTCCATGCTTATATTCTCAAAAAACAGAAAAATGCACTTCCAAATGGTAAAAAGAAGCTTCAATTACAGTCGATGCTGTTATTTTATATGCTTCTCTCTTGCCCCCCACCCCCCACCTCTACCGCAGGCAGGAAGCTGCTATGAATCACTTACAGCTTTATCTGTAGTTAAGTGGCTGTTCAAATACGGAGCTATTCACATAACTCTTCTTAGTACCTGCAGGTGCTGCTTTTCACCACCACCTCTCATTCACATGCATGTGGCGTGTACAGTACACAAACTCACGCCCACACACACGCAAACAGCACACAAAGTTACACTCGGAACACCTGTTGGGGTCAGTGATACCCTCCAATAGCTCTGATGTCGCGCAGATGTTTGGCTGCCGTCCAGGATTACAAGAGCAGAGGGAGCCCCTCAGAGACGCTTGTTTTCTGAAAATGTATTTTTATTTGTTTTAGCTGCTGACAAGTTGAGTTCCTGTGATTAACCGGTTTTAGACAACCAGTTAAAAATGACAATTATGTTATTAACTTTAACTGAGATATTCAACACCACGTTGTGTTTGTCTTTCTAAGAACTTAAAAACACCGTTTTGCATTTAGTTGAGGTTATGGAAGTTGTTTTAATTAAAAGGTTTTAAATGAATTTATCGTGGTATTTTTTGTTTCTTTTTATTTTATTTACTTATTTTTTAGCTCAGACCATCACATATTTATTGACAATCAAAACTTAAGTACTGTTATGTGATCCTGTAATTTCCTTTTCGTCGGGTGTTTTATGAGTGTTACTTTCACTGTATTAGTTAGTTCCCCTCCGCGCACTCATCAGTCTTGATTACATTAATCTAATGCTGCTGTTTTCATTGGAAAATCATTAATAATCATCAATAAAGTACAGTGTTTTAAGAAGTCCTGAAAAGGGCTTTAGAGGGAAAGATTTAATGGGAAACGGAGCTAACAAAAAAATATTCTGAAACATGATACTACTTACCATAAAACCTGAAGTATGCTTATATAACTTTTTAAAATAACTTGGTCGTCTTAGTTTTACACAATCAGTACATAAGAATTTGAGTCAAAACAAATACATGAATTTTCTATCATTATTCAAGGTATTTGTATTTTGAGTGAGATTTCGTTGGGTTTTATATAAACATAAACCCAGTAGAATATATTTTACTTCACTGTTAGTAAAATATCCCGTTAAGATGCTCCAGTGCACCAAGGTCACATCTGATCCACGCTGGCACAGATAATTGTGACCTCCTTATGGAGCGATGAGAAGCCCCTCTGACCTCAGAGTCCCATTGATTCACACACACCAAGAGGAGGAAACAACGTGAAAGGAATTCACCAGGACTGATGAGAGTTGGACTGAGGACATCTGAGGCAGACAGAGACACAGTGTCTCTTTAACGGCTCCTGTTTGGGACGGACTTTAAGAGTCAGCGTTGTCTGTTCGAGTGTCCGGGTCGAGCCTGAAAGGGGACACTGGAGGAGGATTAGCGTGGATTTAGAGAGTAGTAATTACCCTTGGCCATGGAAGGTTTGCTAATTAAATTACCTTAGCAACCCCGTTAATGCCCAGCCACACATAGCATACAAGGTCAGCAAGTTTCAAAATAAGCAAAAATTTGTTTTGCACAGTCATCAAAAAACAGATCAGTTCAGACAACAATAAAACCTTTACAATTTTATCTGAGAATGTGAACAGCAAGTCACTCAGCTGTTTACAGATCATCATACAGCAAAATAACTCTTTCCTTTTATATATTTTTTTATTTTAACAAGATGTTTGGTTTGTATTGATGCTTTTTAAAAAAATCTTTTCTCCATTTTAGATGCAAGATGAAATTAACTCAGTAAATTCTTCATAATAGTTACATTTTTTATACTTTAATGAATGGATTAGTAAATTAACAGGCTGCTCATGCAGGGTGTTTATAATAAAAAATTCACACCATCATCACCTTCACTGTAGGCCACAGAAAATCAAAGACGTTACAGTAACTTCAGCATTTGCTAATGCTGCTTCCTGGCTGCTGTCTTCTAAGTTGTTAAGTAAAGATTACAGACATAAAATCACAAAGCACTTCACAATAAAAGCATCACATGCATAAACAGAACCAAATAAAAAAATCTGGGAATACATATAACAAACAACTATTGTAAATATTATTATTGCAGATTACCCTGAGTCATCATAAATTCTAAGGCTATATTGCCTGCAGCAGTAAAGTCATTGATCACTCTGTTCCGCACAGATTTTATTTTCCTGAGTTTCATTCCATTTTCACGACTTGTATCATCCACATAAACACATTTTGCAGTAAATAAACATGCTCATAAGGACTAACTTCCTGTCTTTCACATGACAATGCACACAACACGTTAAAAATTACTCAGCAGCAGCCTGAGGAAACAAAGACTGCAACCCCCCACAGATCTCAGCAGTTGTCTGGTTCACTCTCTGTGGAGTGGGTGCTGCTTGGACCAGCTACAAAACTGGAAGCATTCAGATCAGAATATGAAAGTTTTTTTTTTTTCTTATGTTGAATGTTTTTTTTAAGTTTTCTTTACCTGAAGTTACCTACAGTTTCATGTAAAGTAGAAGAATCAAGAGTTGAGACAAATGAGGTGAAGTTGACTCAGATTTTGGAGACAGAAGAGAGAAAGGAGATACGTGGGAGTAGAAGCAGCCTCTTCCACACAGCCACTCGAGTCACGATCCACCACTGAGCAGCACTTTTTTTTTTTTTACTTCAACCAACATATAGACCAAGAACAAATCTCATGCAATATTTTCACCTCACATGCACTTTTGAATTTAACACAAAAATAAGCCCTTATTTTAGAATAAGTTATTTCCCAGTGTGCTCAAACCCTTAAGCTGCTACTTTATGACTTTTGTAGATCCATAGCAGCAATATTCTACAAGCTATACTAGCATTTGTGCTTGAACACATGAAAGCATTACACAGACATTTGACCAAATCACACAAACTAAACCTAAATTCATCAAAAAGAATTAGCATATAGGTCCTGCTTTCCTCCAACACACTGACGTTTGTAACCCACAAACTCATTGTGACAGCTTGCAGCTTGAAACTTTGATGAATCTCAGCTTATTCTCATCAAAACACCCACCACTGTATCGACAGTCCTCACATCTGTCTACCAAAATAATGATCAGACCGCACTGTCAACTGAAGACAATAGATCAAAGTGCTTCAATTTATTCAGTGACCCAGAAAATAAAAACGCTTTTACATCAGTCTGTAAAATAACTTGTATGTCAAGCTTTGAAATAAATTATATGAAACGCATTTAGATTATTTTTCTTGCAATCGATTACCTCAAAACAAAAATATCCTCAGAAAATCTCCTCCTGATTTTCTCATAAAGATAATGAGACTCAGCCAAAAAATCTGCTATGTTCACCACTGTTAGACTTGTAAGTAAATTAACTAGAGAATTCGAATTTTCTGCGAAAATGAAATATGAATGCTTAATGCGGAAATATTTTTTACTGAACAGCTAAATAAAGCTGAAACTAGCTAAAAAAAAGGTTGAAAAAGTAGCTGAAATTGGCACAAAAAACCCAGAAAGTGCACATTTGCCAAATTAAGCAGTAAGAAGCTAGAATGATCACAAAAAGATGAAATTGTCTGAAAAAATCTTAAATTGGTTAAAAGTAGCAAAAACACAGAAAACAGCTGAAATTAGCAGAAAACAGCTAAAAGAATCTAAAAGAAGCACAAAAAGTTGAAATTAGCAGAAGAATAACAGAAAAAATGTCAGAATGATAAAAAAAAATCAGACAAAAAGAAGCCAAAAGGAAGCTGAAATTAGTATAAAGGAGCAAATAAAACAGAACCAGAACAAAACATAAAAAATTACAATAAACATTTTTGAACATTTTGAAGTGTTTTAAGGATGCTGAAGACAGCTCCATTCATTTTCTAAGAGAAAACAAAAATGGGCAAAAAAGCTAAATATTTTAAAAAGTATTAATTATTGAAGTACCAAAAGTCCTAGCTGGAATGTCCTGTAGGAGCTGAAAGTTTTGATACATAAATTCTTGAAATAGCACAAAAATTGCAGAACAATTGTGCCGAAAAACATACTGAAAGAAAATGAATCTTAGTTGTGTGAACGCTTGATAATCATTCACATAAATGCAAGAGTTGGTTTTCAAAGTTGCCAGTGTATTTTTATTAAACTCCACAGGAATGCTAAGATTGTTAATAAATGATGCAGCTAATTGCCTTGAATACACTATTGATTGGAGTCTGAGGTCTAAATTATTAGTATGCCCGCCTGTCAGGGTAATATTTGCATACTCAAGCTGTAGCTTTTATAACTAGACAATGTTTTTCCAGACCTTTCATGACAGGAGTTACTTGGATGGACTCTGACTGCGTGCTAATGAAAACAGTTTGTTTATATGCATGCTTTGCCGTGCAGTGCAGAACAATTGGTCATTAAGTAGATTTGGCTTTGTGTTTACAGTTGGGCTGCCAGCCATATGTTTTTTGTACCTGTACAGGTTGAGTGATGGTGATATTGTACAGCAGTAGTTAGATTTCTCTGACACCCAGGAGGATTCATTTTACTTCATATTTGTTTTTACTTCCAGCAGTTACAGAAGGGGAAGCACAACGGAAAGGGAAAGCGTTGGCAGCTTTCCAGGAGACAGTCGATCAACAGACACGTATCGGATAACTGTGCCATTACCTTTCACTGCAGCCCGCTGGAACATGCAAAGGACATGAACAGCTGGTGCCAGAACCCCCCCACACCCCCTCTGCTCCACCTTATTGGTGCGATACCATCGTGTTGGCAGAATTAGGCTGCCTCACAAAGCAATAATTACAACAGGAGATCCTAATCTTAACCAGAGAAAGGAAAGTGAGAGGGAAAATCTCTCTGCGAGGGAAATTTCCCATCATCCGTTCAACAAAAGAACCACCCCTGCAGGTAACCTTGACGGTGCCCTTCATGGGTCTCACTAACACTGCCCGTTTCTGACACGAAACACAAACAGTCCTTTTAGGAAATCAGATTTGGACACGAAGCAGACGAGAACATGTTTACAAAAAAGTACGGTGTGATTATTACAAGACTTATCAGAAGTTTGCTTCTAAAACAAATCGATTTTTTAAAATAAATTGCATGGTATAGTCTTGTAACAACTGAATTGCATGCTATTAAAGTGACATATGGTTTTGACAAATATGACAAATTAATAGATGCAAGCTTTGTGTAAAGCACTCTGTAAGCCTGACAACTCAGGGCCAGAGGCAGTGTAAACTATAGAGTAGAATGAATCCTGACTAACTTGATCTGCCATAATGGACACAGTTGTTTTCAGCTAAGAAAATTGGACCTCAGTTCTACACTATACAAAAAGGAAGTGGAGATATAGTCCTTCCAATCCATCTGAGCTGCATGCCTTTTTACTTTCCCTCCCTTTCGCCCTTCCCTTTGTGTCTCCATGGACGGCACTCTGCCACTTTGGATATGTCATGGGCAATAAGGATGAAAAATTGGACTGCTCTTGTGTTCTACAGTCAGCACACCATCCTCCACCTCCACCTTCACATGCCTGGAGGAGGAGGCCGAGCTCTACGCTCACTAAACAAAATCGGATTTAACAAGGCCAGAATCACGCACAATGCCTCGGTAAATAGCTACTGAACCTTCCCTGAACCACCACTGGTGGCTGAATACAGATTTGAACATTTGGGGTGGAGTCGGTGGATGGAGTTTGACGGCACATGGAGGCTGGAATTTACCGTAAAATAACAACCAGGTTGTATTAAAACTTATATGCCAAATAAGTTGTTGTGCCCCAAAGGGAAATGCAAAACCTTATAAGTAAACCTAATCCTCTTTGTCGTGCTTTTTGGGTGTCTCTCTCTAACTGTTAATAGATACAGTATATCTGAAGGCATTTTACAGTTTGAAGCAGGTAAAACTAATTCTTAGATGACAAAACGCTTATTTCTGCAGACATGAAAAAAAAAAGACTACTAAAACTTTAATTTTATCCTCATTTAACCAAATAATGTCTTAATGTTTGCACCAGACTGAAAATTCCTAAATTTAGCCTTCAAATATAAACTGACCTCTTATTGCCTTTTTATTTTGAATTCATCCAGCTTGTGTTCATCTCCTGATAACCGACCTAAACAATGACTGGTCAACCTACTGTACAGTCAAATCAATTCCCTTTTGAGATAAGGCAGAATCAATTTTTCCACCATATGTATTGAATGTATAAACAATCTGTCTATAGATCTGCATAAATTGTTCAGAATGCAGGGACTATCTAGAAGGTCAACGTAGACTTGCCTCATTTTTATTCATATATTCTCACCTTTTTCTTTGAGTTTGTGACTTTGACAAAATGTATGCAAAAAAGGCTCTAAGGTTCATGTAAATGTAGCTTTTCTAAACACACAGATTGTTGCAAAGTAACACTTCCATCTGCAGCTTTTCTCCAGCCCCTATAAATATTCTAAAACACAAAGAAAGTTGTCATTTTAATCATTTCATACTTTGAGGGGCAGCCTGCAACGTGATGCCGGAACAAACACAACGAAGGCTCAAAATAAAACAAAGATACACCCCGAGAGCTAATATATTTTATGGTTCATTAAACCTATTCAACAAAATGTAAAACATGAAGAAAATAATATTCACCATCTCAGAGTGAGAACACAACAGTGCAAAAGACCTAAATGAGTGTGAAATGATCTTTGTTGAATCACACTTGCACTTGTTTAAAATGTACATTTTTATAATGAAGTGGGAATTCAGTTTCCATCTTCGCTGTAGCTTTAGTGTTTTAATGATAAAAAACAAGATTCAAAATTGGTTTAGTTTTAACAGATTTTGACACCAAAATTGGCCAGTTTACAAAGTAATTTGAATATTTTCTTTGTAAGAAAAATTGTTAAAAAGAAAAATGACTGCATTGATAAAGGAAATAAATTTTAATTCACTATATTACTATAAGTTAAAATTTTAAAGACGCATAAAAAAAAAAAACAATCGAATGAGAAATAATGAAAATATTTTATTTTGCTTTAACATGCCTTGATGTAATATTTTATTGGGGACTATCAAAATAAAATAAAAAAACACTAGATCAAGCTTAGATTTTTACATTAAATAAGAATGTGTGCTGTAAAAATAGAATAGGAATTTGGTGAACCTAAATAAACTGCACACCATTTTAAACAAGGCTATTGAAGTGCCGTCATTGTAATAATAGTCAGTATTTGTTTTTTGTTTTTTTTTTAATCACAGACCGGCTGTTAAAGCGGCGCAGACTTTTCGCCATTGTTCCAGCTGTTCTCACTTGTAAATCACAGGCTGTGGTGACGGCAAGCGCCACCACAATTGTGCGCAAATCAATGATGCATCACCCCTTTGAAATGCCCTGCTAAACATGCAGCTAACAAAATAGCACGATCAGAACTCAAAGTGCAAGTCATCATGAAATTAGCGAGTATTTGCCTTTCTGACTACTGGCAGCCATCTGTGCAAGTTCTTCATGTATCAGAGCTGGTTCCCTGCTTTGTTTTCTCGTCTTCCATTCAAATACTGCTGCTCATCTGCGCTCGCTACAAAATACTCTGAATCATACGTCTCCAACATAAGAATAAAGCTTTTATGTCTATCATCAACATTTTCCTGAAAGATTTCCAATTATTCCATGCAGGAGACATCTTTCACTTTAAACACAGAACACTGGAGGAGGATTATACATAAAGATCAACTCAAAACAGCACGCATGAAGAATACAAATCGATCTTGTTCTGTTTTAAAGCCTGCAATCATGCAAATACACTCAGTTTGGCATCACTCTAGCTATCACCTGGAAAACTGACATCCACCTCTTGTTGAGCAGAGTGTAAACTGCAATGCCATCACTATCGCCAGGCTCCGCAGAAATGTGCAGGAGCTTATGTAAGGGCCTGATGAGGAGGCAAGGACACAATCTTTGGATCTAAGTGTAAACGGAGAATCAGTCAAGAGTTGGGGGAGAGGAGACACTCGACAGGAGAGATATTACCGCTGTAATCGACACCGAGAGGCTGAGCTGGAGAGCCGGTTGACCTTGAAGACTTTAATCTGCCAATCAAATGTTTTAGAAAGTTTTTTTTTTTTCAACATGAAGCGAGGCAGAAAGCAGAGATCCAAATACTTCAGCTGGTTCAACTCTACGACGGACGTGGCGACACCAAAATTCAACCGGATATGATTTAAAACATTAAGTTATATAAATCATGTTGTTTTCCAAAGACAACGTCATATGAGGTTGTGTGAAGAAAAACACAAAAAACACTTTAACAAATTATTGAACAAATTAAGAACAGTTTTTGCATCATCTAGCTTTATGTTTGCTTTTTTCTGACACCCTGAAACTTAATAAAAAACATTTAAATAATAGCTGTTCTGAAGATGGGCCCATCTGGACCCTCGTTGGGTGATTAACAGTAATTAAATCACAATTTATTTTTATTTGGAGTAGAACAGATTGTACAACTCAATAAATTTATAATTAAGTTGCTATTAAAACAACATCAAATGTCCAAAACCACAAAAAGAAACTTTGTGAACATCAAATATTTCTCTTAAGGATTAATTGTCATGTTTTACTTTTTAATTCTATAAATTAATTAAAATGAACAACAAAGATTTTAGTATAGTTATCAAGTGGGATGAAAATTTGGGGAGAGCTATGAATTACAATAAGGGAATAGTGGTTTTAATATATAATTAAAATAGGAAGATTTCATGTATTGCTCCTTTGAAAGCGAAACATTTTGCCAGCAATAACCTACATCTCTTTTGGTTGAGTTGGTAGGAAAATGTAGATGAAAGTCTCGTGTGCTGATCAGTTCAAAACTGATTTCTTGGAGCTTTTATTACTCTTCCACTAACAAATTCTCAGCTGCTGCCTTTTCATTTCATGCAAATCTTGATGGTTTTGTGTTTTAGTCACAGGTGTGCCAAGTGACCTAGATAGGACACATCCAGTTCTGTAGAGTGTTTTGCTCTGTTCTGTCATCTTCTCCCCCCTACTCCGCTCTGATTGGTTGATTTGATCATATTCTGACTCATTCATTTTAGGATGATTAAATGAGAATTAGAAAGCAGTTGAGCAACCATTTCCCAGCATCCCTCTTCCTAACCTTTCATATATGCGCTGCGCCTCTCCATAAGGCACATCTCTGTGTGTGCAGGTCTCCATCAGGCTCACCATCTGCTCCAGATATGCTTCCACCAATCAAACTGTGAAAATATTTTAACTTACATTTCATAGTATATGTACAGTATAGCTTCTGTCCCAACCGGTCGCTCCACATTTAAAAGAAGCTGACCCAGGATTGGGAAATAAGATGTCTGACACTTGGATGCTCTGGAGACCCTTCACGCTGTTCCGATTCTTCTCAATGTTTGCTGGCGGCCATATGCTGTCTCTCACCCTTTGCAATCACCCTGAAGTGTTGTTCTGCTGTCTTACTCCTCGCTGCTTTTTGCTGAAAGCATTGACCGACGGTGAACTTTTAATCCTGCAGGATGCAGAGACGTGCAACAATGGAACAAATAGGAAATAAAAACAGCAGGAAAGTTGAAATTTGAGGCTAATTTCTTTTTTGCAAGAAATCTCAATTTTCTCATGTTCCCGCCTACATTCTACCCACCATCACATCTTGTTTATGGTTTTGCACACTTCTACATAAAGTTTTGAGTGTCAGTATAAGTAATGCTGTGGTATCCACTGAGGTATTGTGTTTTGACATGAACGCATTTCTCTCCTGCATTATATGGCTGCTCACTGTGAGAGTAATTATGAATCACTGGATGTAATCTCCCCTCATGAGGAGGCAGTCATTTACAAATTACAACTGTGAGGGGGTAGTTTTTACAGAATGGTAAAGTAATTAGTGTACATACTTGTAAGCATCATCAAGTTAAAGGCAATTTCATATCTTAAAACACGTCAACCTTTGACAATAAAAGAAACATTCCCACCTCAATCATTACCAAGTGGCTTTAACACAAGCTGTGGTTCAGAAAAACTGTTTTAGTAGCACTTTATTTAACCAATTTCTTTAAACCACCCTTTCCATTGTTTGATAAATAAAACACAAAAATTCCTATTTGATTGCAAAAATTATCTACTCACATCCAAACACATTCATCCCCGACGTCAATCAATTACTCCATTTTAATTATTATTATTCAAATAGCTTACAGCACCAATATCTGCATCAGAAAGCAGTATTAAAATATTAAAATAAATGTTACACATTAAACCTGAAATAAGGGATTTAGTTGTTGAAGCAGTTCAGGACATTTTTCAAGCTTGTTTACTTAGTAAAGTGAATATATGTATTTCAGAAAAATTATAGAAATTTGCAATGAATATTTAAAAAAACCTGCATGAAATGAAGTGTAGATTGCACTACAATTTATTTATTTTTAATGTGGGAAGTTTTGTGGGATTCATATTGTACAAATTAAAGTCCAGTGTAAACACTTAAAGACTAGCATACTCAGTTGTGGTAAAAATATTGTTTCCTGCTTCGAGCATTAAAGTTAAAGCACTCGATTCCAGAAACCAATCATTCACTTCATTCTGACAAGTAAGTTTATGTAATGTTTGTAACAGACAAGGCAAAGAAAACTGCAGAATTACTCAACAGCTTGCCACTCAGATGAATCACAGGAGTCACACCAACAACAATCACCAGCATCAACAGGCTTTAAATAAATTTATAAACAAAAAAGGCAGCAAGATTCTAAAGCAAAGATGAGTAGTGTTAGGATGGTGACTCGCAAAGAATCAAAACTGCAATCACATCATCTACAGATATATATCAAGGCAGACATTTAGACTTTAATCAGCAACAGTATTCTATTTTACAACTTGCATCAACGAATGCTTATTTTTGTGGAACATTCCCGTCTCCAGCTGTAAAGTAGCCCACCTCAGTACACCTGTGCTTGTCCTACTTTGTCATTTCAGAGCCTTGTGTGAAAATAAATGTATCTGAAAAAAATACAGTAATAGTTGTGGAATCAGAGCGTTGGTGGTTTTATTTGTAGCTCTGCTAACAATGTCCTTGGGCACAAATATGCTCTTGCGTGTCTCAGAGTTGAGATAAAGTGCTGCAAATGCAGGGCAGAAATATATATTTTGAAGCACTGAGTTTCAGTGAATGAGAGACATTAAGTGTTTCGTAGATCCCATAAAGTACAATGCTACAATTCAATGGTACGAGTGAAAGTGGTGCCGATTCAAAACACGCAACACGTAATCAATAAAACGTATGTTTATTATATCACAGTGATGCATTTCTTGAAAGACTACATATTGTATGCCCCTTTACTTAGTTCAATGTATAGATCGACCTGTGCTGTTTTGGCCAAACCTTAAATATAACGTTGTGAAGAATCTAACGCAATTTTTAACAGAAATTGGCCCACTGGAGACTGGTGTGCCTCAGATGGAATGGCCTGCACTTTCTTCAGACCTGAATCCCATTGAAAACCTGTGGGATCAGCTGAGTCGCCTTGTAGAGGCTTGAAACTCTGCACCCCAGAACCTGAATGACCTGAGGGCTGCCCTTCAAGAAGAGTGGGATACCATGCCTCAGCAGACAATAAGGCAACTTGTGAACAGCATGAGACGTTGTCCAGCTGTAATTAATGCTCAAGGGCACATGAGTTATTGAGACGCTGACATTTTTTGTTGTGGTGTACCCACCATTGTTGTTAACTTTTGTTTACATAAATTGTTCGAGATGAGGAAATCACCAGTGCATCCTTCTACTTAAATGTCCTACTTTCATGATATATCACTGTAGCGTGAACGTTTTACATTTTCCTTAAATTTCACCTGAAAGCCAAACATCCCTAACTTTTTGTGAGTAGTGTATCTTAATAATAACAAGAGGAAAAGTTTTATCTGAAATGTGTATCTAGACAAACAATTACAAAACTAGAGAAATAAAGAGGTATTTTCAAACACAGTTGGCGTCATGTCTTCCATTATTGGGTGTATGAGTAACCCTGAGGTACTCAGTGGATTAACAGTGTGCTTTAATATTTTTAGGACAGCAATAGAGTTCACTGGTGAGAAAAAAGAATGAAGCTTTGCTGTGTTCAATCAGTTCACAATTTTTTTTTTTAGATATGTCGTCATTAAGAATACTATAGATCTTTCAACACAAAAACTAAAATGTGTTCAGTATAAATATCAATATAAACACTGGTGCTGCACTGGTTTCTGTGATCATAAGAAAAAAACAGGTGTTTGGTTCGCCTTGTGGTTTTCAAAGTAAAAAAAAAAAAGCTGCAGCTGTGTGCTTAGTTGGCAGACCTCCATTTGAGACTGGCCTCCATCTTGACTCAGAATGACTGATCTCCAGCTCATCTCCGTCAGTCTCACTATGGTTTATCAGTCTACTGGAGGCGATGCTCTAAGAGCAAGCTGAGCCAAGGTTATTGTTACTCATTCCCGTGCCTGAGGTTTCATACAGCGCCCGAGGATCTTATATCAGTGTGTATGAGTTGAAAAAGGAGATGAATCACAAAACACAGAGCAGAGACAGATATAAAGATCTGGGTTTAACCGGATTTTTAACCTCCTCAATCAAAAAGCAGCTTTTTGACTTTAGACACATGGCTGCAGTTTCTGGACTCCAGTTTGTCCTTACTGGTAAAAACTGTGTTTGATCCCAGCAGAATATAAACTCTGCCGTGTGAACAGGTGTGTCTGATATTTATTGAGCATCTTATGAACTGCTTTCATGCTTGCGTACCAGGAGGACCAGACAAACTAAACTAGGCCAAGGGGGGTGGGGCATCTCCCTGGTAACAGCAGCAGAGGGCAGTTGCATCTGTGCAATGTCATATTCATGTATTTTATTATTTTTTTTTTTGTAAACTGCTTTTTTCCTGATATATTAAATAAGAAAAGTCGGTGTTGATGCATCTAAAACAAAAGCAGAAACAGAAGCGAGCGCAGCAGAATCAAAATATCTGATTTTCTGTGTCAGCATTGTGAAAGCATCCTGATTAAATATCACATTCTGTGAACTGGGAGCGCTTATATTTAAAACCAGCGTGATCATATGACATTACACAAGCTATTATAATATGTCCTTGTTTGTAACGGAGAACGTTCTTGGTAAATAATCCTAGAAAACGATCTCTGGAAAAAAAGATTTACACTATTTTTGTTGAAGAAAAGGTCACAAGTAAATAAACTGTATTGAAATAGCAACGCTGTTTGTGTTTCTAAATTTTGAAGATTTATGAAAACAGTGATTTTTCATAGATCTGAAGGTATTGTTATAATTTCGACTAGAACTGAACTTTCCATGTTCAGATGTAAAATGGAGGCTGTTGCATTAGCATCATAAAAGGCACTGCTGCCCCCGTGGCTTTAATGTAACCTCTCCAGCTTGGACTCAATGATCAAAGCTGGTCCAGGCACATAAAAGTCTCGACTCCAAGGGTAAAGTTTTCTATTGACTCCGGCTCTTTTCCTTTTGCCTTTGAGCACCTGACTGCATTTTTATATTTCATTATTATTTTTTTTTTATTCAGCCAGCTGCCTCACTCCACTTACTCAGAACAGATGTCCTAGAAGAAAATCAGAAAGTGCCACAGAACCAGATACACGTGGAAAAGCCACAAGGGGTTTTTGTCTTCTAGAATTTTGTTTGGTTTTTTTAGATAAACTGATTTTTTCTGCAAAGTAAAGAAAAGAAAACACTAATTTGCAGAAAAGGCCAGACTAAATTATTCCCTATGTGACAATTCCTTCAGTGGGACACAGATGATGTGGTGTTTTAAACACTCAGATTGTCACATTGTGCAGAATCTATTGTTGAACTGATTTCATGTGTTATTTTCTGAAAATAAAGCCTTTTCTTTGTTTAAAAACTATCATTGCTGCTTAACAATATATAACTGTTCTGTTTCTTCATGATTATCTGCCTTTTAGATATATTGAAGCTTTTAACTACAATTCATTCTGTTTTAATCAAAGAGATATTGTTTATTGATCTGTAGAAGTTCTTAGTTTTGATAGAAGTATCAATTCCATATCTTTTGTTTTAAAGTGGCATTATTTCTCAGTTTTTGGTCCAGGAAAGCAGCTTAGGAGCACAGCACTTATTCCTGGAAGTGCGAAAATGTGACGTCGTTCTCAGAAATAACAGCGGCCTTAGGAGGCGTTTTGTTACCTAGCAACAAACCAAGTTTGACGCAGGGGCTCATGGTGAATTTACACACCAACTAAACACAAAAACGGTAATAAAAAATAAATAAATCCAGTATTAGCAATCACAGAGATCAGTCAGAGCAAAAACAACAAACTGCTTCAATTCTATCCAAGTCGTGGAAGCACCTGTGGTGCCTTGATTCAAACGGAGAATTATCCTTCCATGTTCGATTGGTAGAGAGTTTGGAGCCAGCCCGGCATTAAACAAGCATCTGGGAGGTTTGGCTCAGGTTACTGAGAATTTACTGAGAGTAAAAAAAAAAACAATTTTTTTTTCTTTCTTTCAGAAAATGGGCACAGATATGAAACTATGTGTTAAACAGTAAATGGACTGTACTTTCATAGCACCTTTCTGGCTGAACGGGCGACTCTGCGTGCTTTAGAGCCCAATCTGTGACCTCATTCACTCATCTGCACGTTCATACGGCACTTTACTACATTTCTACAAACCTAATCTGAAGGAATCACTCTATAGAGTCTAATCAGAGCTTTAGATCACATTTATACACCAATAGGGCACACAGAGGCACTTTCACGTGACGGCACACAGTTGAGAACGATCGTTGGCTTTCATTTTGATGACTTATTTTAATGTTTTAAGGGAATAATGTTTTGTATGTTAAAACCAGCATTAATAGAGAGCTATAATTTGCTTAATTGTGCTGTGAAATAACCAACAACTTTATTTCTCCAAATGGAAAGTTACATTTTCTTATCATTAATTGTGAAATACTGATTTTTTTAAAGATAATAACCCCCTAACACTTACATCAAGATGACACTTGAGCTACTAAATTTCTCTTGTTTGAATAATCGAGAGTAAAATCTGAGTGATTTATTAAAATAAAATCAACCCCAAAATGTTTTTATCTTCATTGTTGGTTCCTTGATAAGATGCTGTTTACGAAGGCAGTTCTTTTTTCTTGTTTTGATAACTATTTATTTTGGTTAGTAAGTGATTTCTTGGTAAGAAAAGGCAGTAGCCTCAGAATAGAGTGCCAGAACTATTATCAGGACCATTTAGCGAAACACGAGAGCAATTAAGTCATTACTAGTCTTCAACAAATCAAAAAATCTAAAAGAAAAAAAAAATTGAAAAGAAAAGTCATGAATGAGTAATTGCAACATAAAAACCTGAAAGGATTAGACAGAAGTTACAACCTAAATTGCAAATCCATATTTGAGTCTGACAGCTGTAAACACTATTAATCCAGCTGAGAGTTTTTGGCCACAACCTGTAATAAAGTATTGTCATAAGCTGAACAGGCATCATCTGAGTGACTGACTTCAGTTTGTTTAAATATTACCCTGCCGGGTTAAATTTGCTAAATACACAATTACACCGAATTACGTTAGCCTCTGTGCTCCTCATTATGGGGCTGAAGCACAGAGACGAACACTGGGCCACGGTAACAATGAGAAGAAACTAAATTGCTCCTGAACCAGACTATCAATCTATTAGAAGTTCAATTCCAAGCTGCCTGCAGGCAGAAAAACGAGATGAGCAAATTTTTGCGTTCCTTAAACTTTGGATCTTTTTCTTCAAGAAAAAAATGTAAATATAACCAAAGAAAAGAAAAGAATCTTGAACTTTTAAGTAAAATAGTTAACATAAATAAGTTTGTCTTCCGACGCATAAAAAAGAAAAGTTTAAACATAATTCATGTATTTTGGTTTGTGTACCTTTTAGTCACTAATTTTTCATTAAAAAAAGATATAAAAAACAAAAAAAAGGTTATTCTATTTTCATTTTATACTTCAAAACCGGGAAAACATATTTCTTTTTTTTTTGTGAAATCAGAAGTTTCTGTCAGACTAGTTAAATAAGTTTTTAGTAACTTCCTGTAAATAAATGGTGTATTCCTTTAACTGCTCTGCGAACAGCAGATGATGAATTTTCTTTTGTCTTATCCTGTCCTAATATAAACCTTCTTTGAAAACTCAAATATCAGAGTTGAACGAAATGAAAACATTTTATGAGAAGATGAAAAAAAACAAAAGCTTTGCATCATCTACATGTTTGACTCTTAACATGTTTTTTTTATCCTGGTGACTCACTATGACTCATAAACCCTGAAAGTGGAAGAAAAACCTGTTTTCAGTTTAACACAGTCCAGGAGCTGCTGCTGTTTACACTTGAACACATGACAATTTCTATCTTTTGGGATATTAGATGTCCAGAAGACATATAAAAACAGGGATACACATACAATTTTGGTCTGGTTCTCAGGGGAGAACCCAGGGTTGCTGCTTGGTCCTCATATTTTCCTCAACTCATTTAACACATTTATCTAGAGGGGCGTCAGGCCATGTTAACGTCACCCTGTTCTGCTTTATGATGCCTTTTATCAGCAACGTCTAAGAGATGCCAATCTTCAGAGTTTATTTTTAATCACATTCTATTTGTGTTTATAACAGTTTTATCACTGAGAGCAAACTTTCCTTCTACTGGGAATAAAACACCATAAACTCCATGTTTCAGTTCTAAACAAAACCTTGCTTGTCTTTACAATTATGATTGATTTTCAGTCCCCTGCACATTAAAGTGAGCCGAACAAGTGTTGCTAATTATTGTTGTATATTAGACTGAATATGATATAAAAGTGGTTGTATTTTTGCTGCACAAAAACCCTGGTAGAACAATTTAAAACACCTATAAATAATTTCTCTACAGGGGTCACAACTTGCATGAGATATTTGGCTACTTTTTTCTATCAGATGCCCTTTCTGACACAACCTGGGCTCGAGTCCTCATCCTCAGGACTCTGACAACAAAGCTGCAGTAGCCCTCCAAAAAGCAGCTTGAAAAGAGTCACAGTAATTAAAGTCAGATGTTTACCAATTATTATGCTAATGCTTTCCATTATCAACTCAAGATTTGCTGCACTCTGAGGACACTAAATATTTGAAATTCATCCAGACTTTATAAAGCCCACAGCTCAGCTTCTATTTCCTACTGAAAGTATGAACCTGAAATGGCAAAAACTGAAAAGCCTCCAAAAAGACCAAAAGAGTCTTTGACAGCTAAGCTCATACCGTATCAATAAGCCACACGTTCCTCTCTCACGGGAAGGGAAGAAAACAGGGTCTGCCTTTTGTATTTGTCATATCTCTCCCAGCCCACGGTGACCGCAAAGTGTCTGAGTCGCTTTGGCTCACAAAGGACAGATTGGCACCACAGAGTCGGGGGAATTGGAGCACTGTGGGAAATGGCGTCCCCGTGGCCATTTTGAACATGCCAGACCGTCCTCCCTCATGTGTTGTCTTCTCTTATGTTTGTCCAGGGGGGAGGTTTTATTCTGGCGATGTGAAGATCATGAAGCTGCACTGACAGACATCTGAGGGTCACTGCTGGTTTAAACACACTAAAACCTAAAAAGAAGATCAAAGTAAACGAGTGCAAGAAAATATGTAGTATGTTACTTTGTATTAGGTGTATTAATACAGTATGTTAAATATACCATAAGTATTTACTTATAGTTCAACATTTTATTACAAGGATTTAGTAGTTTTAGGCTAAAATTTAAATTGCAACTTTAGCACTGAAACAGTCAGCAATAAATTGGAGACAGTTTCAAAGCTTTAAAGTAAGTCTGTCAAAGTTAATGCAATGACGTACTGTATTAGGGAAATATTTCATGACAGCTACTAAATAATTTGTACCATTTCAAACAGACTCTTGATCCACTTCATGTTTCAGCCGACAGAGTTAATTCACGAGAGTGGACAACTTAAATCAGATGAACATGGATGATTCTGTATCCGTTTCATGACAACTGGTAGGTTTAACTTTAAATTCAGTCCAAAATATCTGATGCAGGACGAGCACATAAAGCCAAAGATGGGTTTTTTTGTTTGGCAAGCAACTCAACATCTTACAATTACCAGTTGAAACAATTTTACAGGTTTGTTTAAAATAATTCAACCTGTAAAAAACTTTGTGCTAAAAATTTGACTATAATAAAAACCATTTTTGCAGAAATGTAGCTGAATTTTATGTGCATTCCTGCAGTAGCTGAATAATTAAAGCTTTGTGTTTATCAGTCCATTTATGTGTCTGAGTCAAGCAGCTGATGATGGATGGATGGATGGATGGATGGACAGAGAGCTTTGTTGTATCTTAAAATATTTAAAAGTATTTGGTATTTGGTTTGGTATTTGGTTCTGAATCCTCAGCTCTCCTTTCTAGATTTAATATTTAAATAATTGAACTTTTTAAACACAAATATAATTTAAAATGTACTATTTAAGTCGATTCATAAATGATGTTACAAAACATCCTTTAATGAACACCACTTTTCATTACTGTATGTAAGAAATTGTGAAAGTCGAATGAATAACTGTGTGTGTCTGATGTGAGCCCGCTATCATCAAATGACAGGCTCCGGTTTGATTTAATGAACAAGGCAGGAAATGAAATAGCAGCTCAGCAAGATTAAAATGAGAAACAAGGAATTCTGCCTGTCACTTTTTGAAAAGAAACACTGCTGAATACAAAACTGACAGAGGGCAGGAAAGGTTTTTTTTGTCCTGTGCAGGCAGTGGTAACAGAAACAATAAAGAATGAGGCTGGTTCTGACTGAGTGGCCAATGTGTGAAATATTAGTTGTAATAAATATGTTGAATTCAATAAACTCATAGGTTTTGTTTTGGTAATTAAAACATTCGATTATGTTTTTAGAAATATTACTTTTCTGCTTTGGCCAACTTCCAGGGTGGAAAGAAAAATAATCCAGAGAATTTTTTTAGAAATAAGGTGTCAGTTGGGGAAACTTTTTGAGAACTAAAAAGCACAATATAAAATTCAAGTGGATTAATAAATAGAAAATCACCAAATCTAATGGTTTGGAAGATCGCTGTGCCGTGTGTTTCAGCTATTTTTCAGAACCCTGATTTTAGCATTTTAATAAGGCTGGGTGAACACGGAGAACAGCTTTAAGCTGATGTGAATATTTCACAACAGTTCCTAAGATGTCAGGTCGTTACAGAGCTGTTTGTGCAAAACTCACTGAAACTCACAGTAACAGCAAATCCTGTCAGACCAGCAGCAAATTACTGAACGGAGAAGAAGATTTTAGAAAAGAAGAAAAAAAGTTTGAATATAATGATTTCACTCCAGCAAAAACTACAGTTTGATAATAGAATTAATAGAAATTTTAATAAAAATAATAAATTGTTTTGGGGATATTTGGTCCAAGCACCTTTAGAAATTAGTGCTTACAGATGTCCAGGTGTTTTACTTCCCTCAGGCAAATCAGACTTGTGTTAGGACTTTAAGTCAATCATATGCTACAAAGGATGATTAATAAGTTTGCTAATGGAAGTGAAGCTAAGTTGTGAAGCGTAAACAGCAGCAAACTCAGATGAGTGAAAGTGGGAAGTACAAAGTCTATCCATCACTGCTGACAGCTGGGATAGATGAAGAGTTACCAACCAGGGGGAGGAGTGGGTGTTTCCTACACTACATCACTGGGTTATAGTAAGATCATTCAGTTTGTTCATCTTAATCTCTTTTCATGAATAAATTAAATACATGACATTCCACTGTCTGACACGTATTGTGTCTTATTGTTTTTTGCAGCCTTAAGAGTAAATTTGGGAATTTTTAGAACTACAAATAAAAAAAAACCTAATTACTACATTCAAGACAAGAAAAATCAGTATGTTACACACAACAGAACTCTATATCTCGCAAATGATTGTTTTTAATAAAAAAAAAAAAAAAACAACGGAGGAACAAAATATGAAGTCTCTGCAGAACTGGACATTCTTCAGATTATTTGCTGTCAATTTCTGATCCGATAAGAAATGGTTAACTTCCAGTTAGAATGGGATGCAGTCACGTAAATCAAACAAAACATCAAATCAGAGAAATTTCCCTCGGAGATTTGTGTCGAGTCAGGTTATTTTAATTACTGAACTTTCAGTCTTGGTCAAAGTGTGGCTCTAGACAAACAGGAGTTGGACACCCTGGCTCTTATAAATATCTGAAAATAACAGATTTTAGTAAAACTCCTTGTCAAAACTCAACATATATGAATGCTGAGCCATGAGGCAAACTGTTGTTTCTCTACGTCATGTTTTGTTGTTTTGCAATCTTTTTTACACATTTATATATCAAAATGATCAGGTCATTAAAGACATTTGTGATTTTTTATATATAAATGTTATAGCTTTTCAAATATTTACCTTTACTTGCTAACATTTTCTCCATAGAATAAACCTTCCTTTAAAAAACACTATTCTCTTAAATCTGTTTCATTGTACCTTTACTGTACTCTAACCTTTAGCTAGTTAATCTTTGAGTTAACCTTCTACCTCTGAGTTTTTAGCTAACTACTTTTTGCTAATTTCAGCATATATCTAGACTTTTGCTACTTTTAACTTTAAAATCTGATTCGGATTTGAAAAGTTGTCCGGACTCGTAGACGTCTGGTTTTGCTCCTCATCATGACATCGTTCCTACGCTGAGTCTGAAAACAATCTCTGCACACGTTCACAGGATTTATAACAACCCAGAACAAAGGCTTTGATTCGGAGAGACAGAGCAATAACAGCAGATGTTATTTACTTTTGTGTACAAGCTAAAGCTTTTTTTTTTTTTTAATTTGAAAAATTAGGGCATAAATATTTGAGTGAGTTCAGGAAAAAGCTTAGAGAATTGCGAGAACAATCTCTCTGCAACGTTTCGATTTGTTATTCAAAGGCAGCCTTTGTGTTTTGATCCAACACCTGTGGTTTTTCGGGCCCAAAGCATCTCTTTGTGAATAATATTTACTGAAATATTTATGCAAAAGTCCAGCCTGTTAAGTGAGGCATAAACAAAAGTGAGGAGTGCATAAAAAGCCAGTGGCTCTGATCCTCCTGACTGAATGGCCACTCCAGCCCTTCTGATCACAGCTGACTTCGCTCCATTGAATTAACACACAGTTTTCTTGGCTGCAGGCTCGGGGGGCCATGTTGGAGCCTCACTGGTGAATATTAGATTGCACGCCTCCAGATCTCATTAAAGGAAGCAACAGGACAATGTCTGCATCTCAAATGAGACCAGAGGCCATCAAGCATCCTGGCTCCCTGTTGGATCCACTGATTTGATTGATTCTGTGTGTATGCGTCAGAGAAAAACAGGGGCTAAGATGTCATTTTCTGTAAATATAATTAGCCTTTTTTTTTTTTTTTTTTTACAAATTGAACAATTGAGGGAAAATTTGCAATTTAAGGGTCGAACAGCACACATCATTCTGCACCATTACATGAACAGGTCATAAGACAGGGTTTGATGAGGAGGGGTTTTTTGTTTGCCTGTACTCACGATATCTCCAGTCTGGTGCGTTTCTTCTACTCTTCCTTTTCCAAACGTCGGTTCACTAAAACAGAAACATCACACAGTCATTTCCCACAAACACAAGAACATCTGCGGTGACAAAAGACACGCATGTTGTACTCAGAAACATGGGATAAAAGATAATACGTGCAACAAAGCTTTTTTTTTTCCTCCTCGTGCCTGAAAGGGAAATGTGCTAAATGAGTATGAAGACTTTTGAATGAAGCTTACTGGGTCACTGAGTTTTTAACAAAGATGTCCAGCTTTAGCCACACACACAATTAGCTGCAGTTTTAAATAAAAAGTACAGCCTGAAGCCCTGTTGTAGTTAACCAGTGCTAACCACTAATTAACACTGCCAAAAAAATGTCTGTCTGCAGCTGAGTAGAGCTAAAAAGTCTCAGTTCTTTAAGTTCTCTTCATACCACTTCTTATTTTGCTTATTAATAATGTTGCATTTAAGGTAATAAAATCTGAATACTCAGTTTCAAACACCAGTAGAAACTAATTTAAAACCACAACAATGATTACTCAGATATTTAGACCCAACAGTCTAAAGTGAGAAATCAGCTGCAGGAATCCTGACAACCCACCTGGGAGAGCAGGCGGTAAAAAGATGACATGTTTTTACAAATGTTTGACTAAATAAAATCAAGATGTAACATTGCAAACTGTAAGAATGTGACCTCTTGATTCTGGGGAATTGTTTTCACTTGTTCCACAAACAAACTTTTTAAATGTATGAAGACTAAATGAGCAGTGAAATGGAAAAGTTGAGTTGAATTCTGCCGACATAGCTTCAATTTTGCACAAGAATTGCTTAAAACATCACTAAATTGCTTTTATACCTCAGAGACAATAAAAACTTGATACATCAGGAGCCAAAAAAAAAGTGACTGAAGGAAGTTGAAACATCAAATTTCAACAAATAGATGACATAAATCATATGATTAAAACCTGCTCAGGATGCAGGTACTGATATTCATTTGAAATTCAAAGATATGCAGAATGGATAAATGTAGACACTTCCACAAATACTTCAGTATCATTTTACTCAAATATAGACATTTATCTACTCTACCTAACCTATCATCCATCTGAATCTTAAGACGCAGGCAGCTAAAGCACATTACATGAATACAGTTAGACTAAATCTGAGACATTGATTGATTGTTTTGATTGTTCACTTCTACAGACGACAAACTATATTTGCGGAAGAAATAAACTTAAAAAAAAGAAACAAACCATGAGGTGTGGTCAAATTTACATAACACTTGTAGGACGTCAAGCTCAAGCAAAAATAAATTACACTTCCTTTCCTGCGATGAACTTTTCTCAAAGGTCTATTTTGTAAAAGTTTCCTGCCAATAAGAGACATTCAAAGCAAAATGTTTTCCAATAAGTCCAGGTTTCTTGCTTCTTCTAGACAGAAACCTACAGAAGGAAAAGGAGAGAGATGAGACAGCAGCCGTGTTGTCCATCGATCGGTAAAGACAGATAATCAGTAGCAGAACAGGTTGGGCTATCCTCCAAAAAAAGACGACGCCGTGAAAAATATAAACAGCCACTAATTAGCAGCTGATATTTACCAGGAGACAGCAGGAGGGCTTTCAAAGCCAACTCTGTGCTTTTACAGAAAAGGTGTTTCATGAATGTGTAACAGTCATGTGGGCCTGGAAAAACAAACACCTCTCTGTCTACCTACTGGGACACATGGTCCTAAAATAGAGCAGAAACGCCCGGGGATACCAGGCAGGCTCAGTAGCACTCATCGACACCCAGTAAGCTAAGTGAAGCGGGCCTAAAGATGGGTTTCAGTGCTAAGGTCAAGAAAAGATCCATGAGTGATAGTAGCTGATGGTGGAAAATGGCTGTACTCTTCAACTTCTTGTATTTTTAAGGGTCCAACTTGGGGAACTACTTTTTTTACTTAACCAGCTTTGACTGTTTAAAGTCACTAATGTTGAGTAAATCAATATGAACAGCTAATGTGAGGCTTTTATCACCACAAGGAGATGGATAAACATTTAAAATATGCTATAATAGTTTAGGAAGAATCAGATCAGAGAAAAACAAATGTGTAAAGAAAAAAAAAATGGGTATAAAATAGAAAAAAAGTGAAAATTGCAAAGAAAAAAAAGAGCACAGTTGAATCTGAAACAAATTTGGAATGATGGGATCATTCATCTTTTATTACTCTGGAAACCTAAATTCTCTGTGGGAGTGTTTTGCCCTGTTTCAGAGCTTTCACAGCTATTGCGCCATCAGAGCTTTCACTTTACGCTCTCATATTCAAAAGGAGCCGTCTTATGCTGCCCTGCCTTCTCTCTAATATCCACAGCAAACATTCATCCTTGGAGCTGGCTGGAGGGGAGCTCAAACATTATGATCATGGCAATTTCAGTGCTCTGCTGTGGACCAAAGCCGTCAGCAACAACACAGCAAGTTCAATGAGAGGGACACGTAAAGAGGTGCTGTCTTTACACGCATGTTTTACACGTGGGCTCCACATGTTGCATGAAGGGAGAATGAAACAACCTATAAATCAAATGCATTCCCAGGTCTTGATTTTCTGCTTTTAAAAACAAATCATTTTTTCACAACATATTTGCTGATCACTTTACAATAACAGTTCAGACGATAATGGTTAAAAATCTATTTTTATTTTAGAAACATACTATCAAATTCATTCAATGTTTTCAAAATAAAATCCATGTGTATTGTGTGTAAACATCTGCTGCATGTTGCCTATTGCTTCTCAAACAGAACAATACACTTTGACAGCATTTGTGTATAAATATATCAATATATTTATTATTAAAGCTGGGATTTCAACAAAATTAGTCTGCCTTTGGTGAACTATTTTTATTCCGGCTCTGAATAAACAGAAGATAAAGAATGGATGGACTGTCGGTGTAATAATTACTGAGCCTGTTCGTATATTCAGATCAGCGTCGAAGTCAGATGAACCACTGATTTCAGTCATTTTAAATATTTCTAATAAAAAAAAAAAACACTTTACACTCAAAATTCAACCGCTTTATATATCTGTGTGCCTTTTCAGAGCTAATTATGGATACAAAGATCACAGTTCTGGTAATGGCATGTGTTGTTTTCAAACTAAACCTTGAATTTTATCAGTCTTTTTAACTACACCTGTGAAACATGATAACTCCAGTAATTTAGATCATTATGATCATATTCTAAAAATACAGTGTGCGTTAATGCACACTCTACAATACATCCTGTGTTTGTCTGATTTAAATATTCTGGGTTGAATTGAACACAAGCCTTTGTCTTATAGTCCTCTAAACAAAAAAAAACAACTAAATAATATTCTATGCAGCGGTGAAAACCACTGAAGTATTCATGAACAATAGGGACGGCAGCTTCCTAACACACACACACAAAATATTAGATTCAAGCTTATATTGGCATTCCAATCATGACATCTATTTAATAAGAAGCCAGTAGGGACCAATGTTTAGGGAACTTTTTTTGTTTAGCAGCAGGAACACAAAGCCAATATCCTGTATGGAGATATTACCTTGATCACTCCCCCCAGTCTCATATCTGTTTCTATACAGTATTAAGGCTGGATGGAGCCCCTTCCCCAGTCTCCCTGCTTTCTGCCCAGCACACAGGCAGTCTTGACAACAGTCAGATTTAAGGCCCACTTGAATTTGGCTCAGAAGAATTTGGCAGAAGTACAACAATGAGGCTGTTAGCAAAGAGCAAAAAAATTACCAATAGTCCTCCTGCCTGCCAACCCTGTGCACATGGGCACTTGTATTTTGTAGGATGTAATGAGCTGCAGTCTGACATGGTCTCATATACCCCTATTGTTTGGCTGTTTACATTGTTTTCTGTTTGGAGTGACGTTGCAAGTTTGCACTCGTATGTTCCCAGAAAAATTAGCTGTGTACTCTAAGATGTTATATTTTCATTCTGGTGATGAAGTTGTTCCTAACGGCGTGTATCCAGAAACATGTCCAGATGTCTTACCTTAGGAATGGCATTTAAACTGATCTAAATGAATTAAATAAACTTTACCAGACAGGAGAGCTGGACAATCGTTAATGCTTTTGTGATTCTTGCAGGTAGCATGAAGGTCTTGGTGAAGATCATTACAAACACAATGTTAGAGACTAATAAGACAAAATCAAATTAAGTTGGACGGAAAATCTTGTACCTGCATTTTAAAGCTGATGGAACAGATTATGCTGAAAAAACTGGTCAAACTGTAGGAATTCGCTTTGGTATCTAATTAAACTTTAACATTTAATTAATCTGGGCTCCAAGTAGTGTTCATGCCATTTTTTTTTTTTCAAATTTGATTAGCAAAATTGACTCCTGCAAGTCAATTCTACTTTGCATCTGTCTATTGAGGCTTAAAGAACAATTAAATGTTTTGTTTGCTTTGTTTCTTTTTGGGGAAAAAGGATAAGGACGGGCCTCTGCTGTCAATTATGGTATGATCTGACGCTCCAGTCGGGCCAGCCCGGTCAGTCAAACTCTCAAAATATTTGATAATTGAACTGCTACATTTTGCCCTATTTATTTAGCTGAAAATACAAAAAAAGACAAAAATTTAAACTGTTCAACGTGAATATATAAATGTATTTACTGATCCGTTAATAGCTTTGCTCTAATTGTTTAAACAGAGAACATAAGCTGATAAAACAAGACTTGTACCATTGATTTTAGGGATGATGTAAACACGTTTCATTTTAAACCACTAATACTCCACTCTGTGCGTAGGTGGAACACAGTCAATAAACAAAACTTTAAAGCTGCATGTAGGCAACCTGAAATTACAGCTGACCCTCTTTGATGGGTCAAAAGAGCCCAGATTTACTTAGCAGCACTGAAGCACCCATTTTAGAGACGTTTCCCTGCAACGGAGCTAGCAAATAGCTGTTACCTTGGAGCCACAGACGGTTTCATCGTGACCGAACAGCTGAATGAAACAAATGTGAGCATTCAGTATTGACTAAATGAAGTAAGCCTATTAGGGCTTAAGCAAAGAAACTAGAATGTTTTTTTTTCTCACATAAATGAAATGTTTGGGTTGGGCTGAGAGTTACAATGAAGCTCAATAATTGCCTGGGTAAAGTAGAATGCCCTTGAAGCTGGCTCTCAAATCAGACAGCCAAAAAAATAAATAAATAAAAAAAAAAAGATTCAGATGGTCTCCCTGCATGATGATGACACAGCGTTTGCTAAGCCTGGCCTCGCCTGTGCTTTGCCCTTGAATCTTAATGGGTTTACATAGTTTGCTCAACTTCAATCACAGGGTTTGTTTAATCAACATCTAACAAAAAAATAATAAAAATAAAATGGCATTGAGTTTAGTTGATACGTTGTACTTCCTTCTTATGTGGGGAATTAGAAAGTAAACCTTGTGCCTCGCAACTCTCCTTCAGCTCAGGGACTATGAGTTTTTTTATTTCTATTTTTTTTCCTTTTCTTGTTCTGGTTATGTGTTTAGGTTAGTCCCCTTTGAATTCAAGATGAACACCACTGCTGTTTTTGATTAGATGATACAAAAATGGGAAAAAGAAAGTAAAACATTTTTAATAGGGTTTTACATAAAAAGGACAATAATGTGAAATACTCATTGCCATATAATAATCTACGAGCTGATGAATGGCTTTTCTAATTTGACTTCATTTTTGTTTTCTAAAAAATGATACGTTGGAATCTGTTGTGTGTTTTTGTACATTTCAGGTCAGATTTAAGTGATTTTAGAACCTGGTAAAGACCAGATCGTGTTTGATCTCAGCTGAGAGTTTAAACCACAGAGTTGAAAGAGTTTGCAGGGCTGCATAAAATATATCAAATGTGTTTTTAGGTTCAGAAAATATGACTCAAAGTAGAAAGTAAATCAGCCCATCTTTGAGCATCCCCTCCTCGGCGCTTATGGCTGATCGGGACTCAATCCTCTCATTGCAGCACAATCCCCCCGAATGACAGCACTCAGGCTCTGCACTCGGGATAATGATGCAATCAAACTGCATTATTTGGCTTCAACAGGTGCAAAGCAAATGTGGATTATTTGCCACTGATGCTAATTTGAGTTGTATTTGGCTCGTTTGCCACGATGGATCTCTGAGGAAATCATCTAATCCATGATGGGACTGTTTTCAACTGTTTCGAATGTTTGGCGATGGGACATCACAGGCTGTAATGTCTGTAATAATCATGTGATGGATGTTAATGCAGTTTTGTAATTTAAACAGTCCAGCTTGGTGGATGCAGAGAAAAAAAATGTTTATAAAAAATTTTTAGCTCATGTTTAAGTAATCGTTGATTGTTTCGAGATGATCAGGTTTGCGTCTAGGACATTTCCGCCTATCATCCATGTTGTTGCAGACATTGTTTCAAGATGGTGGCTAATTAGGAGGACAACTTGATTAAATCTTGGCAGAGGACAACCACCTCTTTGATGTGAATGTGAAACACGGAGCACTGTTTCTGCACGCAGATGGCACATGAATAGCAAATTGAAAAGAAAAAGATCTCACTGAGCAGACTTTTTTTTTTTTTTGCCAAGGCTGATTTTACCAGTCCTGTTTTAACGGTTGCTAGGTAACACTTGTTAGTGTGAACTACTGAGTCAAGGAGAGTTGGGATGAGGGAGCCTAAAGTTAGACTTCAAATCAAAAGGTAATTATGTGGCACTCTGGACATTTTAGGAATTAACACCTGACATGAAACTTTGAGGAGCCCAAATATAAAGTGTCCAAATCAGATATTTAAAGCATTAATTAAATTCAAGATATAAAAACCTACGCACGTCTAAGTCACTACTTTTGAACTTTTCTCCCATAAATATAGGTTTAATCTCTTATTCTCCATTTTTACAAAAGCAATAATACAAAGTCTGAACTTGTTGCGTATACCAGTTACTTTTATATATGATTTTCTTCTTTCCAGCTAAGATAAAAGCTACAAATTATGCCCTTTATTGGAGCTGCATTGTGTTCTTGCTTGTAGGAGGAAGACTTCCTGTGCTTTTGATGAATTTCTTCTATTGTGCTGAGGAATATATTCAGGCTTTAAAAAGAAGCCTTCACTCACTCGACTGCAAATTGGCATTTTACTGTGGGCGTTTCATTTCTTAAACATTTTCTGCCATCAGACTCTATTATAGTGGCAGAAAACGTCTTGATACGATGTGACACGGGCAATATGTAAAAGATTTGAGATAATTTAACATCCAACAAAATGAACTCAAAGTAAATAGAAATAAATTAGGATTTTCAGAGCATTAGCTTGCTCTAGAATTGCTTTATTGGTCAATAAATTTGTTTTTCCATTTAGAAAACTGCTTCCGTTTCGCACCCTCACAGCCTTTTCATTTCTGACAGACGGAAACAGCCAATTGTGATCTTATAATAAGCAGAAATGGCTCTGTCACTCTGAATGCTCTTACACTAGACCTTATTTAAATGCACTACCATTTCAATAATGCTTTGTTATTTCTTTAATTTTAAACATTTAGGAAAATGTTCAGTTTCACACATGTACTTACAGACATATGACTGCAGAAATATAGCTCAGTACTACAGTTTGAAGCCTATTCTACAGCTGGCCTAACATGGTATTCTATTTACTTGCATGCTGATAAATGATTAAAACCCGATTTCTAAAAATTGTTTCTAGTTAAATAGTATCAAAAGTAAAAAAGAAGTCTCACAAACCTAGTCCTTTGTTGGAAAAGCTTAAGTTTTTTTTTTTTTTTATTAAAAGTGTAATAAACAGTCTCAATTAGACATGTATGTGTCATTTTGCCTGTCTGGTGTCCTCTCCTTTCAGCTGATTGGCTGGAAAGGTGACTTAAAGGAAACGAGCTCCACCTGTCACACAAGTGAACGGCCTGAGGGGACATGTTGGTTGCTTGTGGGTTCTGCGCTCCAGCCTTGCCGTCGCTCCTTTTGTCCTTCTAGACTCCTGGTTGTTTGGTCTGGGAGTTACCAGACCCTTAATTATTTCCTTTATTTAACCAGGAAAGTCCCATTGAGGTTAAAAACCTCTTTTTCAAGGGAGTCCTGGCCAAGAGGCAGCAAAAATATACATTTACATAAAGTTACCCAATTAAAAGACAATACAAACAATCACTATTAAAAACATTCACGATTCAAGGAAGTCTTCTCTAATGAGCTCAATCTGGACTTAAAGGTGCTCATTGGGGTCCGTTATCCGGTTATGGTTGTAGGGTGAGATCCTGGACTGGAGGGCAAGGGGAAGCAGCCTGAATCCGACGGTCAAGTGCAGGTTGTTTTGGGTTTCCTCCCACTTTTTGTTTATTATGGCTGGGGCTTCCAGCTCCTCCTTTCCTTTTTGTTCAGTCTTATTATAGTTTTGTTCCTTTTAACATAATTGTGTCCGGACCTTATAAGTTGTGCGTCCTGGGTACCCCAAACCCTAGGACCGGAACAAGACACACCGTGCAAAACCTATGTAAAGCAGGCTGCAACAAAAATAGGTCTTCGACATAAAAGATTTTGTGGTGATGATTTAGCAAAATTTCGGTATTTTGAAGAAAAAGAAAAAAAAAAGTCTCCAGCTGCTAATTATAAAAGCGTCTTGCAACATTCTGATCTTTTTTTTTTGTATAATGCAGGAGCTGTTAAGTAAAAACGAAACAACTAACCATCTTGCATCCTTAAATGCACAAGTTGATCCAATAATCACATGGGAGTGTAATAGAAAAAAATACATTAAATCTTTTTTATATTATTGTTTTCAAGTCAAACTAACTGTTCATCACTGAGGTCACCGTCTGCAGACGAGTGCCCCACAAAGCTTGTTTCTGGCATGCTGTCTGCACTTAAATGGATAAACAATGGTCCTATTGTACATCAAGACACACAAACACACCTGCATGCACACACATCATCTAGCTGCCTCCTAGATTAGACTGTTTTAATCAAGTTTGTTTGATGAGAGCATGGTTTGACTGGGACATGCAGCTGGCAGCAAAGGACGGATGAATTGAATTAGATCCGCTGTAGACAATACAGTAAACCTCTGAAGAGATTTGTTCCCGACAGAGAGCACCGACCATTTTCCATTTCTTTAAAATAAGAAGGAACAATCGGCCTTTGCAACAGAGAACTGATGAACTGATGGCAACATTATGCTGGACTGTTTTTGTTTTCAACAAGAGGTGACAGATCAACCACATTATTTTAACATTAACAAGTTATAGTTGTAATAAAAAAAACACTAATTCATGAATTGAACTCATCAAAAAATAAGTATCACCTAAATAAATACTGATATTTAATGTTTCCTTTTAAAGAGATAAAGACTGGTATTGCAAGAACATAGAAAATAATGCCTGCCTGAGTTTAATTAAAGCCAAAAATTATAGTGAAGAACTATATGCTGCATTTATTTTAGTGGAAAAAGTTGTTCAAAGTGACAAGACTACTTCCACTTCCATTAGAGGAGGTCGTGAGACCAGCAGGGTTCACACAGAGTCAGGTTGTGACCCATCACAAAAGGAAAATTCAGTATTCTACGAGTGAAACTATTTTATGACCTTTCTTGTTTCATTAAGAAGTCAAAGCGGTGTTGGGCTTGTCAAACTAGACAAAAAGGGCTGACGCTCCTGACATCTTTGTAATTCTTTTTAAAACTTCTCAGAGCTTGGAAATGAAAAAGGGGTTGATGCAGGTACAGGTTAATGGGACACATTCAAAGTTAGTGCAGTCTCTATGAAAAGAACAATTCTGTGGTCTTTTAAATGACCAGGTTGACTCAGACGAATTGAAATGGCTAATTCACGATGAGATGTGATGTACAGGTCGTGTGGCTAACAGGAAGGGCTCTTAAAGGAATTCAAAAGGTGATTTCTGGTCCCAAAAGAAAGGAGCAGTCAGTGTGATTGAAGAGCAAACCATTAACATCTTCTCGTGGCGCAGCTTGCTCATACCTAATCAGTTGTTTTTGTTCTGGAAGGAGGAACTCCAGTTTCGTCGCTTGTGTCCATTAATTCTAATTAACAGCGCAGAGAGCTGCAGATGAGGCAGCGATAGTCTGTATTAAAATCCTAAAGTGGGTTGTAGTGGAGGAAGTTCTCCATCATGCTTTCAGCAGATTAAATTTGGATAAAGTTGAACTCTTTCCCTTCAGATTTGTTCACCTGCTGATATTTAAAAAGGAGGTTTGTGAATAATGAGCACCATGCATGAAAGGCAAATCTTACATATAGATTTGTTTGGGGGGGCTTTAAGAGTCTATCAACAAAACATTTTATTGAATGCAACTGATTAGAAACTTGGCAAAATAATTTTACAAATAATCAAAGCATTTAAAATGAAGAAATGAGCATGCGGCACAGTAAAATGCAGCCTCTGTTGTCATGCTAATCAGCTGCCTATTCACTGATGAAAAGTGTATTTAAACAGATTTTGTAATCTTACCTCAGACAGCGATGTACAAAGACATTAAATCAATACATTTCTCTTTTTAAACTGGGTAAGAAACCCTAACGGTTCTTCAATAGAAGCACATAAAATGTTTTATGCATCAAAGGGAATTAGAAATTTAGTTGCCATCCGTGTTACCCATCAAGATATCCATTTTCAGCTTCTTTTTTTTTTTAAGTGACACTTAAAAATCAAGATTGGACCGACTCAGGTGACTGGAAAAGGCAGATTTTCAGATCAAATTTTTGTGGCAAAATTGCTGGTTTGTGCTATTTTAGTTGAGAAATCTGATTTTTGAGGTAACATGCAAAATAAAAATAAAAAACTTTCACCCCATCTTTATTTAAACCAAACTTCATTTTGAAGGACTGCATTTCAGTATTGATGTTTTCTTTAAATAGTTCATTAATCCATGTATTCCTTATGAGACAAAGAGTTGTTTTAGAAATAATTTCATGAGAAACAGTTCATGGTTTCTAACCCCCAATTTACACTGTGTCCGCTCCGGTACGAAGCATCACTGTTTTTTTGGAACTTCTGAATTCAGAATAAAATCAATGTAAAAATACATATGCTGAACAGAACGGTACATTTTGACAGCATTTGTATATAAATACATACATATAGTTATGAATACAAATAGGATTTTGACAAAATCAGTCTGCCTTTGGTGAATTATTTTGAAAATATGGATTTTGTGCTCGTTTTCCTGTTGGTGTGTTGGGATCTTTGTAGATTGACTCTGGAGCAGCTCCGACAAAAACAGGATCAACTCCAATTTTGGTGAATTGCAGTCTGCTCGCTGCTGCCCTGCGCCGCCGTGCAGAGCCAGTGTGAATATTCTTATTGATAAAAATGATTGTGTATTTATTGTGGAGGTCGGATCACCTCGAGACAAAAATCATGTTTAAATAATTTTAAACTTTGTTTACTGCTTGTGTTTAGGGTTCAATGCTATGAGCTGCCTACAAGCCTGTTGGTTTAGCAAACTGCTGGTTAATAGAATTTACCCGTCCATTAATTTAAGATTTTTTAACACATAAAACAGCCATGAGTTCACAGAAACTTTAAGAAATCTTTCTTGTGGGATAAGCGCACAAACTGTTTAACTCTGATTGTGACTGGATTCTAATTTAGCAGGGAGATATTGAACTGGAGCAGCTTCGGTGTTACTTTGTGTATATAATCAACGCCAGTCAATCGATTCATTTCAGGATGCCCAATTTCCCCTTTTAATTGGAACTTAATGTCCATAGGAAATGCCAAAGTGAGGGCTGTTATTTTCCAGCGCCACACAACATTCATTATCAAAGCCTGGTAAACAAAAGGCTTCCACTGCTGCCGTGCGAAGACTCAGCCTACAACTTGAGAAATTATTTTTTTCCATTTGAGCACATCAAAGGAAGCAATTACCTGCGCTACAGACCCAGCTTTTAGTGAATCATGTATTGATTACTAATTAGCGTCTAATAAAATTGCAGTCAACCAATGCAGGGAAGCATAATTATTTCTCTAATTATGATTTCTGCAGATGTGCACAGAGAATCCTATTTTCAAAGGTAAGCTGAGGAACTTTCTTGGAATAGATGGAGGAAGTCCTGATTGGCTTTGGTGATTTTCTGCTCCAGTTTTAGCAGAGATGGGTGTTACATAATGTGTTCTGCTGCGTCATTTGAACTAGTCTGTGCTGGTCAGAACGGCTGCTCTTTACGTGTCTCTGCATGTACGTGACAGAAACCGTGTGAATCTATAAACCGTGTGAGTCTATGCTTGAAAAATACTCAAATATACGGCAAAACTTATCAGTGTGAACTATGATAGCGACAGTTTTTAGCTTCATCTCAGAGTTGCTGACTGATAAAATGACCAATTTTAGCTTTTACCAAAACTTCTTTGATCCCCGAGCTTTACAGACGTAAGTAAAATATTTTGCTGGTCTGCAAAAATATACAGACTAAACTCTGCAATATAAATTCTTATAGAATTTAAAGCTACATTTAATTTTACAAGTTTCAGAAACTCCTCTTTATGCTTCAGATTAAAATCTTTAGGTTAAGCTGAACAATTAAAGCCTCAATACACTATAAAAACACACTTACTTTCCTAAAAACCGAAACTTAGAAAAAGTAACTTTTAGTTGCAACAAATCTTGTTTAGTAACTGAGAAAATAACATGCATATTTTCTACATACATCATTTACTAGTCTTGTTCTGTGAGGTTTAAGACACTCATACAATTACAGTAAATAAAAAAAGATCACTTTTTTACTAATATAAAGGTTTTGTTCTTTATCTTGGGCAAAAAAAAATGAAGCAAAGCTCTACAGACAGTTCATGTCAACAGTTTGACCTTAGTGCAATTGACAGGATGCAGGAAAATCAAAGTACATGTTCTATTAAGCAGAAAATTGGCCTTAGAAAACAAGCCCTTTCAAGTCCTAGCATGTCAAACATAAATCAAAGAGAAGTTGTTTTTCAGACTCCAAAACAATCTATATCTTCCCAAATCTGTTAGAAAAAAAAATCAAAGGTTTTAAAAAGGACCAATCAATATCAGACTAGACTTATGAAGTGATGTAAGGAATATGTAAATGAGTAGGTTCTAAATAAGAAAATGACTTTCCAGGTTGTAAAGTTGGTAATAAACACTGCAAATCCAGTCGCAGCCTCTGGCCTTTATGGTTTAAGTAGCAGATAATGTTCCTTGTTCTGCAGTGTGCAATGTTAATAAAAGGCTGGAAATGCAAAGTGACAGGGAGCACTTTAAAGGTTTCATTCCTTCAGGCGACTGGCTCTCAGTGTCCAGTCATGGACGATCAGGCCTCACATAAAGCAGCACAATGCAACCGACACATGAACATTGAAAAATAGATTTTTTTTTTTCGCTTTTTAAGTAGAAATATGCGCAATGAAAATGAGATAATGGTGATAAAAGGGAAGAAAATAAAAATATTCATGATTGGAACTATAATGTTGCAAATAGATGGAAGAGATGATGAAGTTGACATTCTGAGAAACATCAACAGATATAAGTTTAGACAGGATTAGCATGAGTTCAGCCAAACCATTCATGACTGGTAGATGAGTAAATGTTCAAACTGACATAACCAGGCTGATCACAGCTGGCAAAAATAATCACGTTTTATAATCTGGAAAGTTCAAGATTCATTTAAATCCACTTCCTTCAAGTACAGATTCAGAGCCTTGTTCCTGTCCAATTCAGCTTTAAGCTCTAAACTTGGACATTTGATCAATTTACCAATTCATCAACATTAACTTTGCAAACAAAAAGTATCATTTTTTAAATAAATGACCTTCACTCAGAAAAGTTCTTAGTACAATCCTGTTTTCAGCGTCGTCATTTATTAACCACATTTAATCAAATGACTTAAAAATTCATAGCAAAAAAAATTAATTGTGTATTTTTTAATTCCTCCACTTGACAATTTTATGAGCAATCAGGGGAAACAGTTCACGCTGATTGCCTATAAAATATTGATCACACTAAAATCCACTCTTCTAGTAGAAAAAGTAAAATTCCAATCAAATGATTTCTTCTGTCACAGACTGGTTACCACTGCATTTTGCATTATAAAAAATACACAAATACTTCCATATTAATCTAAAAACTAAATGTAATTTTTTAAAAAAAGTAATAAAAGTGAGGAAAATAAATTACAGCGATGTAATATATGCATTTAAATTATGAGGGTCTAAAACACAGGAAAAAAATAAGACAGACTCATGGTGCTTCTGCAGCTGCAGATGAGCACCAATCTGATCACCACCCCAGGGCCCACTGAACAGCACATAACAGCTGGCGGTGCCACTTTTATTACCTATAAATTATTCCCAAGCAACGTCAACGATCATCCATTTATTGACGGGCGGGAGCTGCGCTGGTAAACCAGGGCTTCTCTCTCACCAGACGGAGGAGTAAATGACAAGGAAGGAGGAAAAACTACCCTGCTGATGGGAGCAGGAGGATCTGTCAGAACCTTGGGAAGAACCGCTGAAGGTATGCCGCCATCTTGAGTCAGTATTCAGTGC
This sequence comes from Cynodonichthys magdalenae, assembly GCA_031762555.1. Classification (NCBI taxonomy): domain Eukaryota; kingdom Metazoa; phylum Chordata; class Actinopteri; order Cyprinodontiformes; family Rivulidae; genus Cynodonichthys; species Cynodonichthys magdalenae. Next base: position 11,533,992 of record JARVJO010000180.1, on the reverse strand, counting down.
CGTCGCTCGCTATGAGTCATGTTTATATTTAGAGCGGGGAGGAAGAGAAGCAACCAGGCGAATAATGCACATCACCTTCCCCAGTGGAAGCATTTGGCTGTGTGGGAGACAAAAAGAGAATATTTGTGTCTGAGCGTGCCTGTGATCCACAGTCTGACCTAGAAAAGCTGCAGCACCAATCAGAAGATTCATGGCAGTTGGGCAACACGCTCCGCTGTATAAATAACTTCCTGTGTGCCAGTTGCATGCATAATTACAAAGCAGTGGAGCAGAAGCATGAAGTCTAAAAATATTAAGCCATGATGGGCTCTGATCCCCCCACCTCTCAGGCTTAGATTGGACATTGTATGCTCCTGTGCAGCAGGTGGGGCTACAGCATCTCAGTGATCATTTAGAACTCAGTCTGGAGATGGAGAGACAATAAAATCTGGCTTTGCATTAAAACAAAAAAAATCTGGTATTTTAAATTGGGGAAAAACAAGCAATTTGAAAGCTTTGTCTGTATTGAAAGGAACAAAAGAAAACCATGGTAACACAATGATTCAATGTGTTTTTTTCTCACTCAGAAACAGAAAAATATTTCAAGATTTATTCATTTTTTTAAGAAATGAACAGGCCGTGTTGAAGAGAATATTGATTGTCTTAAAATGAATAAAAAAATTAAAAGCCAGATGCAGTAATTGCTTTTTGTGTTGCTAGTTTTCCTTGACAGCATAATTTTTCAGAAATTACACATAAGAAAAAAGGAACCGAGCATAAAAAGAAGACACGGAGTATAAAAAGACGACCGTAAGAGAACAAAAAGTGGAGGTAATTCTTTTGTTTTCTGGGGTTTTGCAATCAAGCCAGGCAGATTTTATTTGTTGAATCGAATCAAGTCATTCAAAGCGATTTTAAAAAATGTGGTAAAAAGGTGCAGAGACAAAGTTAAGAAGGAATTGTTTTCATTTACACAAGTACCACCGCTGTCAGCAGATGGCGAAGAAATCTGACCAGAGGTCATTAGGGAACCCTGGAGAGCTAAATGAGTAAATAATGTGGCAAACAGCAGAGGATGCACTGACATTTTACAGCTTGTTTTTAGAGCCAAAATAAAAAGGAGCAGAGAGGGATGAGTGGAGGAACCAGGAAACCAGAGTGAACAGCAAATCTACGTAATTACCACCCTTATATTCCAAACATCTACGTTTGTTTTTTCCAGGTGTTTTACTGATGTCAGAGGAAAAGATGATGATATGATGAGGCAACGTTCACACAACACCTACCCTGAAACACCATCTTCTAATGAGAAAAGACAAGTGGCGTCTGGTGGATTTTTCTCCAGGGGGGGGCTACAAGTCCAAAATAGGCATATTTCAAAAAGTAACCAACATGTACTAAGTTGTATCACGTCAGTGTTTTTATTAAACAAATGAAAATATTAAAACAGCATTACAATGTCATGCAGTGTTTTATTACTTGTACATAAATTTTGTTCTTCTGTAACTGAGAAGCTAATTTCTTCATGACTCTGGTTAAAGTCAGGGATGTTTTAAGAAGATTCTTCTCTATAGAGAGCATGGTCAGTGCAGTGAGATGTGATGTTG
>JARVJO010000180.1:11512706-11530339 GCA_031762555.1 Cynodonichthys magdalenae | reverse complement strand
TTCTCACCCTATCTCTAAGGGAGAGCCCAGACACCCTGCGGAGGAAACTCATTTCGGCCGCTTGTATCCGCGATCTCATTCTTTCGGTCACTACCCAAAGCTCGTGACCATAGATGAGGGTTGGAACGTAGACCGACCGGTAAATCGAGAGCTTTGCCTTCTGGCTCAGCTTTCACTTCACCACGACTGATCGGTACAGCGCCCGCGTCACTGCAGATGCAGCACCGATCCGCCTATCGATCTCCAGCTACATTCTTCTCTCACTCGTGAACAAGATCCTGAGATACTTAAACTCCTCCACTTGGGGCAAGACATCCTCCCCAACCCAGAGGAGACACCCTACCCTTTTCCGGCTCAACACCATGGTCTCAGATTTGGAGGCACTGATCCTCATCCTGGCCGCTTCACATTGGGCTGCAAACCGCTCCAGTGAGAGCTGGAGATCACGATCTGATGAAGCCAAAAGAGAGAGAGAGACCGACCCAGGGTCCCCAAGCTCTGCTTTCTCATGGGAAGACATGTCAGTGGGATTGAGGAGGTCTTGGAAGTACTCTACCCACCGACCCACAACGTCCCGAGTTGAGGTCAGCAGCCCACCATCCCCACCATAAACAGTGTTGGTGGCGAACTGCTCCCCCCGAGATGCAGGATTGTCGGGAAGTCTTTTTTCATGGCCTCTCCAAACTCCTCCCATGCCCGAGTTTTTGCCTCAGCAACCACCTGAGCCGCAATCTGCTTGGACTGCCAATACCTATCAGCTGCTTCCGGAGTCCCACAGGCCTCTATTGTCGACTAGCTGGTTTGAGGGTTGCCGCAATGACAGGCAGTGACAACCTTACAGCCACAGCTCAGGTAAGCTGCCTCGACAATGGAGGTATGGAACATGGCCCACTTGGACTCAATGTCTCCAACCTCCCTTGGAAAGTGTTCAAAGTTCTCCCAGAGGTGTGAGTTGAAGTGCCGTCTGACAGGAAACTCTGCCAAACGTTCCCAGCAGACCCTCACTATATGCTTGGGCCTGCCAGGTCTGACCGACATCCTCCCCCACCTCTCATTCACCGGGGTGAACTCCAATGTACAGGCACCAAGATGGGGGGCAATAAATATGTCCACTCCGGTTCGGCGCCTCTCAGCAAGGGCAACTCCAGAGTGAAAGAGTGTCCAACCCCTCTCAAGGAGACTGGTTCCAGGGCCAGAGCAGTGCATCAAGGTGAGTCCAACTATATCTAGTCACCTCTCAACCTCACACACCAGCTCAGGCTCCTTCCCCACCAGAGAGGTGACATTCCAAGTCCCTAGAGCCAGCTTCTGCAGCCGTGGATAGGACCGCCAGGGTCCCCCGCCTTTGACCACTGCCCATTACACAATGCCCTCGACCCCTACGGCCCCTCCCACAGGTGGTGAGCCCATGGGAAATGGAACCCACATCTCCTCTTCGGGCTAAGCCCGGCGGGCTCAATGGGTGAAAGCCCGGCCACCAAGCACTTGCCAACATGCCCTATCTCCAGGCCTGGTTCCTGAGTGTCCGGGTGAGGGAACACTCAATCCATTTGTGCCTCTCATCATATGGGTTTTTGGGCTGCACTTTGTCTGATCCCTCACCTGGGACCTGTTTGCCTTGGGTGACCCTACCGGGGGCATAAAGCCCCTGACAAAGTAGCTCCTAGGATCATTGGAACACTCAAACCTCTCCACCATAAAAATAAATAAATAAAATAAATAAACAAACAAATCTGTTAAAGTTGATCAAAACACATTATCCTCATGTTTTCAAAGTTTCTGTAAATCTGACTGGATCCAGTGTCCCCTCATAGTACAATGATGAGAAGTTATTTCTCCCAACACGTGTGTCTGGGCTTTGGGCTTTGTAAATGGCATCAATCCATATCAATCTATATCCACTTTAGCAGCATATGAGTCCTTTGGTTTCCATTCTCATAAATCTTTGAGGAAAGATGAGCTCTGCACATTGATGCTCATCAAGGCTGATCAGCTCAACAGTTTCAGACATTCTGGAAGCACTGATTCCCATTTTAGAAATACTAGGCTATATTAGACATGCTTATTTAGCTCTGGCCTTTGTTTGGAGCATGCATGCTTGTTGTTCAATACAGTGTATTAGCGCTAAGTGAAGGAAATGGATGTCGGCAGACTGCACACACACACAGATGGAAGAGTAGTTCTGTCATCAGGATACATTTTCAAAACCTTTTTTAGATTTGGATTGTGGTTTTTGCTTTTTGATGTTGCTGAAAGGGAAATTATGGCACAAGGTCAGAAGTCACATCTCCTGCTTTTATAGACCACTGAGAATGTCTTTAAAACACACCCTTCACATTCAAAACAAGCCAAAGTTATGTTTCATCAAATACACAAACCTTTTGAAAACTGGTATTTTAGAACCTCAGAGATTTCTCCAAAAAGTGATGATAAATACAACCTTCAACTTTATCATTTTTTGGATGTTTTTGAACAAACTGGTATTTTAGCAGAATCTCTATTGTTATATTTTAATAATTTGCTCAGCAGTGGTTTACTTTTGTTAGCAGTGTTTTTATTTTGCAACCGTGTAGCTATTGTATGCCAAATGACCTAAATAGTACTTTTTAACGTGGAAGGAATACCAATTATTTTTTGTCATTTTGTTAAGGATCAATTTCTAACAGAAAATAAAAGCAAAAAAAAGATACTTGTTCTGTCTAAACCCAAAACGTTGAATGTGTATGAAAGAATGTTAACTGAGAGCCTTTTCATATGTGCACTAAACAGGACAATCAATATAAAGATGGCATAATCTTATCTGTAAATAGATTTTTTCTTCAACAGACATGAAATTAAAACAAACTCATAATTACGTTCCACTTATGTTTTAGTCATTTTTAAATGCAGCTTCTGCACATTTCTCCGATTTCTCAATAATAAACTGTTGACCAGCAACCACAAAACTTATTTCTCCTTTAATGTTATTCAGTTTTCTAATATTAAAATGATCATATATACAAACAACTTTTGGTGTTTTGTAGAATAAGTTTTTGTGAAACTCCGCTCCACATTTGTGATCATCATCTACATCTCTGCAGACATTAAAACAGTCGAGTTATTTCCCATCATCCTTAGAAGTGATGAGGGAAGGGTAGTTGATTAATCAGCTATCTTGACTTATTAATTTCTTGCAATTTATCAATATTGTTAGACATCAAAATGTATATTTTGATCATTTTGAAGTAGAGATGTCAATGAAAAAATAGGTGCAACAGTTATAAAAAAGCATTTGAAATCATCTGATGGTAGTTGTGCTCGCATGATCCTGTTCCTGATGAGTATTTTGAGTTTGCAATGGGAGGAATGTAAATTGTAATCATGTTGCATTCTAGGATGTTTGTATTTTACTGCTTGTTTAATAGTAACACAGCAGTTATGTGGTCTTAATCACCATTGAAACGCATTTTCCTAAGGGAGCTCCTGGCCACGATTCTTTATCTAACCTTGTTATTCATGTGTGATTATCCGAGTTATTTCAGACTTGCTGTAAATAAACTTTAGGTTTTCAAAGACATTCCCTCCCCTCTGTGTACAGCTTTGTTCTACAAATGTGCAATATAACCTGGTTTTATTAGTGATCTTATTATGAAGGTGACCTTCAGCTTTTAAAGTCTATAAAATAATTTTAATGTTAACCTTTGTGGTTACAAAGATAATATTTTACATTATAAGACCAAATCCTTATAATCAGTATCCTAGTTTATTGATTTTGAAAGGATCGTTTAACTGCACACCAGAAAAAAAAAAGAGCTCTCTTCAGGTCAACAACTCAGAGCACATTTGTAAACTCCAAAGTGAAACGAGATTTTGTTCCACAATATTTCACTAGCAGAGTTCCATGAAATAACTCAATTCGAGGGAAAAGCAAGTCCTTTAAAAAACATTAAAGTGTGTTGAAGGGATTGCCTTTCCTGCTCATCTCTCTGAACCACACTGCACTTCAGCCAAGTATGCACCGTCCAAATAAACAACACCATGTCAGATTACCGCTCCCATCAATCTCTGTTCGTCCCCCAGAGTCCGGTAAGCAGATAAAAAGCTAATCAAACCCTCCACTGTGTAATTCATCATTGGCTCCTTGTGAACACTCCATCTTCTGCTCCTTCTTTTGGTTCCTGGTAACACCTCCTCCTCTCAGACAAAGGATGCATCATGGGAGGACTATCTAAAACAGATGTCTCCTTACAGCTATCGGCATAATTAAGATACAGTTCTCAAATCTGAACACAATCAAAAGCAGTAGCATGTAAATCTCTATAAAGATAATATTTTCCTCTTTCTTTAGGGTTATATTAATTACAGAGTGCACTACAATTGAGATTCATTGTATCTCAAGGGTGACTACTGACACGACTTTATCACTAATCTGATTTTAATCTGCTCCAGAGAAGTTTGTGTTTGGTTTAAGTTGTCTGCAAAATGCTCACCTGTTATGTAATGATAGCAAAAGCTTTGTCATCAGGTAGAAGATATCAATTTAAAACGTCCTGAATAACGTAAATATCAAATTCTCTGAATACAATAAAATCCAAAGATTTAAACTAGCATCTTGCTTATTTACACAGAGCTCAACAAAACTGACCCCAAGATGATGTTTACTGATTCACATCTTCTCAGATCTTAATCTAACAAAATAGTCCACTGGATTTAAATAAACTAATTTTCTTTAGCAGTTTAAGATTGAGAGACTTGAACTAATAACAACAAATTAAAATTTAACAACAAAACTAATGTGTCTGCATTTTTATTCCAATAAGAAAACTTTCTTTGTCATCCTTGAGGATAGCATTTAGCTTATGCTACAGAGTGAAGTGCTACACCATCACTGCACCACAGCCACTCTAGATTTTCTTTTTCATTTAGAAACTGTTTTAATTTAACAGCATTTTACAAAAGTAGAATGAATTGCAGATTTCTTTCATCTTGTCTTCCTTTAAATTAAAAAAAAAGGTGAAATCTTTATGTTGCAAGTTTTGTGAAAGAATTAGCCTAAACCCCGAGTGGAGATAAGTTTTCTATGTTTATTGGCTGATTCTTGAATTTAAAAGAGGTTTTAACTTGGAGTGATCTGCATTTTTTTATTGATTTGTTTACAGGCTTTGTGTTTCTACACTAGTGTTTTGTTTTTGTGTGTGTGTGTGTGTCTTGTGATTCCTGGGTTTAGTCATTATAAACTGTAGCATAAAGCTAACAATGCACTGTTGAGGTGGAAAGACACTAAATACACAGTGCTGAGATATTTAGGAAAGTAGAGGCACATGCTGACTGGAAAAACACAGGAGCAGAAGAGATGAGGTTTGCTTTCCCGTTCTCCTCCACTTGTGATGGTTTGAGTAAATTTGCTACCATTTCAAATTTTTGTTTAATTTTAAAGTAGATTTGTTTATTTTCTGATACTTTGAGTCTGCCTGAGAGACAGTGATTTTTTTATGCTGGTTACTCTTTATTAGTAGGTTTATATGCTTTGTTTTGTTTTTAGCTTCTTAAATTATTCAAGTACTATTCTGTATTTTTTACTTGTTCAATTGACTCAATTACATTACATTACAGACGAACACATATTGTCAATGTCTATCTTGAGACATTAGTTACCATAAGTCTTAAAATAACGTTTTAACGTTTTAATCTTATGCCTTAAAATTAGGTTTTATAGAAGGCCAAATGCTTGAGAAAACATACATAAACATAAAAATGATCATGATTCTAAATTATTTGATGTTACTTGATATCATTAGCATCTAAAACCTACAGAAAAGTGCTGGTATCTAGTTCAAATTAAAAATTTTTGTTTCATTCAACAAATAATTTTTATTATTTGTGTTATCCAATTTCTTTGAAGCACATAACATTCATTTAGTGAACAATTATATGACAAAAACAATTTACTCAGAATTGTCTGAGTGTATGCTACGTAGTTCTATTTGCATCCCTGCACAAACATGCTTTCTAACTTTTTAAAACTGGACAAATATAATAAAACATCATTTTATTGTTTAAAGGTTTATTGTTCTTTAAAGAATCTTTTGAGGAAAACTTGCCCAACCTGCATACAATGTTTTTCATGCAAAGAAGAATACGAAATCATTACTATTGATGTAGGTGCAGGGTATGCTGGGGATAAAAAGGCCCAGTTCATTATAGCAGTTGCCATTATTGAAGGTTGCCACTACAATAGTGGTGCAATCCTATTACTTCAAGTGAATGAATTACGGCTTTGCCATGCATTCAAATCGACGGGGCAAAAGGTGGCTGGTGCCAGTGAACCGCTCTGATTTTGTATTTACGCTTAATGAATATTTGCAGAACCATTTTGCCTGCTAACCTCAATGGACGCCGTAAAAAAGAGGGGGTGGGGAGGGTGCGAGGAAAAAAATCATTTTATGGTGAATTAAAAAGAAGACAGGACATTTAATGTTTTGGCCACTGCAGAGTGCTCGCCTGATTCGATGGCATTTCATGGTGTGTTGTCTTTGCTCAATTTTCAAATCCTCGAACGTCCTCCAAAGAGCTCATCACTGGTGCAGCAAAAGCTCTCGTTACTATGTCAGGACCATCTCCTGGAAATGCAATTCATTATTGGGAACAAGGTGCAGCCCTCCCTTAGGCCTGTTAACTGCTTTCTCTTTTAGAATTTAATTAATTTTCAAACAGCAGAGGGTTATTTTGTTGAAGGTGTAATCCATCCTGGATGGTTTTAGCAGGTCACAATAATCCACATTTCTGGTTTCCTGAAAAAAAACCCTGTTTGAAATCACTATTAATGGCTGATAATTCCATTTTAGCAGTATATTACAGTTTTGGTGATAAATGCAAGCTGGAGATTTCCACCCAATTGCACATTGTTTTTTTGTTTTTGTTTTGCCTACTCACTCAAAAAGGGATAAAAGGCAGTAAAAAGATAGCAAACGCAACAGGGTTTTTTTTCCTCTGGAGAGAAGCACTTCAAACACGCCATGAAGTCCAGCCAGTGTCCATCTTTCTGTGTGAGACAAATGGAAATTTTGACATTTCTGTGGCCTTAGAATTCAGGTCTGGGCAGTGTGGGACTTTGAGTCAGGTGAAAATGTGATCTTTTTTATTTTTTATTATCTCTTCAGAAAAAAAAAAGGACACTGAAAATCTGTTTTGATGAAGAATGTAATAAGCATGGCCACAACTAATTTATTATTCTGGTTTAATTCAGATGTACACTGCTGAGGCTACAGCAGCCTGAGGCTTTTTTAGAAGTCTTTTTTTTAATGCAAAAGTCTGGAACATTTAAGGGAATAAAGCATGCAAAGTTAAAAAAAAAACAAAAAACAAAAAAACTGTAAAATAAAAATGCAGCCCCTTTAAGGGACTTGATAGAAGGCGACACAGCGTCTGCACGATATGTCAAAATATGCAGCAGTTCGCTTCGGTTGGGAGCGTTTTTACTTCTGATGAACTCCCTGCAAACTCCAGCAGTTTTATCTCAGTCACTCCAGAACTGACTCATGACAGCAACTGTCAACTGGTGATGGGATTAGACAGTTTTGGTCATGAACTACAGGTTGCCAGTTCAACTCCTGACCTGGTTACAAAAACGAGGTGGGCCCCTTCATGCAACAAAGCAATTTTTTAATATTTTATTCAACACTCTCCTCTCTCACCTCCGACGTCCGTCATGGCACCTCCACGTGATTAGGTGACGTAGTTGCAAAGGGTCAATACCTTTTCCAAAAGTGAATCTAATCCAATTAAAGCTTTGTGTTCAACAGCAACAGTAAAGAGGCAGGTAAGATAAAAGGAGCTCAGTAGGAGTAATAAATTCATTTGTTGTGAGGATCATCAGATTTTCAAGAACTGACTTGTTTACAACGGCCTGATAAAGGATCAAGTGCACTCACAGAACCATCAATATTAATTATTTTATCATCAACATCAAAGTCATAGATCAACACCACTATCCTTTGGAGTTATAAATATTTTACCTGGACTGAAATTATGTACACACTTACTGGGTGTGTAGGTTGAAACGCTCTCAATTCATTCATGGGACATTTGCCAATAGAGAATTTTTTCTTTTTTTTTTTTTACTTTTCACTGTTTTGACTAGTTTAAAAGCAAAAATGAACATTTTTTTCATGTCAGGAGTAAATCTTTTCTGACTGATTATTCATAAATTTTACATCTTGCACCATCAGTCAATGCAAAACTTAATTTTACTTTTTTTTTTTCTATTTGAAAATTACTATACAGGCTTTAAGAGTAAGAAGACCTTGGCGCCATCAGGAAACCAGAACAACACAACCCAGACTGTCCCAGGCTGCTCTAAGCAGGACTCACAAAACTAAACTTCTTTACTTTTTAACATATGTCTCTTCCTGGTTACACCCCTGGAGGTGTTACCTTTTATGTCAGAACATAACCAAGTTTTGTTTATACTACAGCAAGAACACAGGATAACACACACACACACACACACACACACACAGTCTGTTTTAAACCTTATGGCTGCAATGATCAGAATGTGTAAAAATACAACACTGGATCCAAAACTCAGTTGATCAGTTACACAATTTCCTTCACTACAATACAATATTTGGATAAAAAATGAGAAGGGGCCATTTAGTTTTGATCTTAGTTTCTGTAAACTATGTTTAAGATATAAAGACTTAAATGTAACAAAAAAATTCTTATTTAAAATCAGCTTCGCTTTTTATATTATAACAGGCGTCACATCTGAACAACTCACACCAGAGTTAGATTGGCTCGGGTGGAAACACGTAAAAAGTCCATATAATATTTAATAATTTTTAATATTAATATTTTGTTTATTATGAAAATAAAAGCCTTTGACAAAAAGAATAACAAAATTAAAGTGGAAAAAATTAAAAGATAATTTGACAATGAATACAATTTGTTGGTAAATTCTAATTAATGTTTTAATTTATGGAACCTGTGTCTCATCATCAAAAAGATGCAAAACAAACCTGTTTAATTTTGTGACTAAATTAGTCCCAATGTTCTCCACTCAGAGAATCTATTCATTATTATTTCAATATTTATTTTATTTTTTTGTTGTTGTTGTTAGCACACATCTCACATTTCACACGCAAAGCATTTTTGATGCCTCAAACATCAAAAATCTAATTGCATGACTCTGGAATAAACTCGGCCTCACACAGACGCTCAAAACATTCATCAGCTTAGAATCGTTTTGTTGTGCCATTTAAAAGAAAAAAAACTGCCTCGTCTTTGATCTTGGCTCAATTTCCCTCTAGTTGAAAAGTTTCTTGTCCTTTCATCTGAGCAGCGGACGAATGAGGAGCAGCGTCTGGAAACAGGTGTTCCGGTTGTTTGATGTAAGCCCGCAGTGGTCCGGCAGGTTTGGAAGCACTCAATTGTGACCCCATTCTGGAGACCCGCGACACCGTCGTCTCCCTCCTTCCTCCTCCCTCTCCGATGAAGCAGCCAGGTGCCAAAAATACACACAGCTGTGTTGAATAAAACATCTGACACACTGACTCCCTGACTGATGGCGGGACAGAAGGAGCTGCCCCTGAGACGCAGACGTCGGGCGACTCGCTGAGCCCACCGCTCAGCTCATTACACAAGTTAATGAAAAAGTTGGTGTGAAGTTGGCTGAAATGTCCAAAGCTTCTCAGTGATTCTGCAACACTGAACTGATCCACCTTTGTCATATTTTTTTTTTAATGCATGAGTCTACAAACCAAAACTACTTCTTCCATTTTATTTTATTTTTATTTATTGGATTTTTAAACATTAGTATGAAACTTGCACAGGTGTGTTCGCCTCTCAGAAATATGCCCGCTAAATTAAATTCAGCACAGGTGGCTTCAAGTTGAGGTCTGGACACAACAAGGATAATTATAGCAGACAGGACGCACCTGAGCACAATTTTGAGAGCTTCAAATGGAAAATTTAGGTTTGGAGTCTTGATGCCAAAGACAAAAAAATTCGAATTTGGTTTTTTTGCCGAAAGACTCCACCAGATAGAAAAAGTCAGTTTTGCATAATACCCCATTTAAGCTTGTGAGGTGTGCATTTTTAACCAATTTACAACTAAACTCAAATGTTTTACACACAATTTAAAACTATAGTTCCTTAACTTTAATTCAAAAACAAAAATAAATGCATATTTGTTGGGATGTTATGTCAAAATCTTGCAGCAATGTAGCTATTTTGCTACATCCCAGTAGGCAGTTAGCACCCAATAACAACAAGTCTTAACCTGAACTTAATAACTTCAAAGACAAACTGAGCATCAGGTCATTTTCTTCAGCACTGAGGCAGTCATTTGGACCCACACACTGGCACACCACCAAAGACCCAACGTATTTAGCAACGTATTGATTCAGCATTTAAAAGACCAGTTCAGTGGCTGTATCAGATTACGAGAGCCGCTGCCCCTTTAAGCCTCTGAACAACACAAAATCCTCTTTTGAATAATGCTACCAGAGAAATCTTAGAGTTGGAAACAAAGTTGATTCAAACTCTAATGAAGGATCTGGGTCAATAATGTCTCTTATGTTCACATGAACTGTTGAAGGCGCTGAACTGGGTCTGAAATAACGTCAGTCAGGCTCAACCTCAAGCTCGCAAACAAAAAACACCACATAGCCGAGCCTCAATATGACAACTTTGGAAAGATAACTTTTTTTATTGCTGTAAAAATGTATATATGAACAGCTTCAATGATTCAAAAACAATCCTGGGGTTTAATGTTTTCGACTAAATCTCTTATGCAGCCACTGAAAGCACTCAGACGCACTGATGGATGGAGCAACAGGGGGACGAGATGACAAAGAGAAGATAGGAGGTGGACAGAGGGTAAACAGAGAGCCAGCTAGAGTGTAGCGACCCCAAAGCTTGAGATGGAGTCATGAGTCACTGACTGTTTACTGTACACAGTGAGACACGACGAGACAACACAGAACATCATTTACTCGCACACTTCTGATACAGGGTCGTTGAGCGGCGCGTCATTTGCAGTATGGAGTGTATGTTTTGCTGGCAGAAGAGCAAACAGTTTCCCACAATCAGCAAGCGACAGCAAAGACAGGAAGGTGTCCTCACATTAACAGTAACTCAGTCCGCGGGGCAGGAGGGAACTGTGGGATTAAGCCTTCCCAAATAAGATTCCCGACATTTCTAATTATTTTCTTCACTGCTTCACTGGTTAGGAATAAATAGCTAATCCAAGCACAATATTTTAATTTTGTCGTTTCAAATCGTGTTGCAATTTGGGTTAGCAAAATTGAAAACCCAAGCGCACCAGTGTGGAACTAAAGCCAATTAAGAGATGTAAACAGGTCCTCAGAAATGAACGTGATAAGAGTGATGTTTTTCGCTGCTCTGCTTTGCCTCCAGAAGTAATTCGAAAAAAGTTCCAGAGGGTTATGTAACCCATTACATAACCTGCATAACCTTTTAAAATAAAATCTGGAGATGGTTTAGTGTTTCTCATGAATCATCTATTCTGGCAAGTTTTTTTTAAATTCTTAGATGTTGAAAGATCAACAAGTGTTGGTATAATAATTCGTTAAACAACCTGTATTGGAGGCTCCAATTGAGTACAATTGAGTTTAGATTGTCCAGGGTGGGAGCCAGGTTTCAGGTTGCAGCAGTATCTACTGGTTGTGATGCCTCATTGCACTTGTTACTCCCAAACCTGGGCTACAAGCAGTGCTGGTAGAGTAACGACCACTCATGCAGCTTTACTTATTGCTTCATAGGTTGAGTTTTTTTTATCGATTAGATAACAAGCAAACATGGAAACATAGGCTCTTTGGCCAGAGCAAAAAAATAAATAAAAATAAAAACATAGCTGTGTTCAGTGTGGCTGGTTTGCAGAAGAGAGAAGATGGGCTCTGGAGCTATTGATTGAAGCTTTTTCTAATCTGTGAGTAGCTTCAGAGGTGCTGCAGGGCTGAACTCGGTGAGCTCGTTTGTGTGTGCTCGTCTGATGCTTTGACAGCGTGCCCTTCCACCTGCTGCTGACAAGATTCAGCCCTGTTTTCAGAGGAGCAAACTACTTGTTGAGCAGAGAGTAACACAGCGGGGAAAAAATCTGAACAAAGTTTAGGGTTTGGAAAACTAGTTGCATTAATGTTAGAAACATGTTCTCTAAAATACATTAAAAACAAATCTATTTTTTACAGTAACAGACTGAACTGCTGAAGAACAAATGATCTGATATTTTTGGCCCTAATGATAAAGTACTTTCATAATTTAAGAAATAAACATGTTCTTATCTTGTTGCTCACATGTCAAAAAATAAGTGATCTTTCTGAGACAATTTATCATCCAGCAAAGTTTGTTATTGTGACAGGCCTAGTCCAGACCATAACATTAGGTTTACTCAGATCTGGTTTGGCATGCTGCCAGAGAACCTGCAGGACCTAGGATGTGTTCAGACACAGCATTAGGCTGTAGGTCATTCACACTGCCAGGACTCTTGGAACCAACATAAAGCCTAATGCACATAAGACATGAAATATGAAAATATATTATAGAATTCATGTTTACATGCAGTAAGCACAACTAACACGAGTTATGTTGCTTCTACTGACAGTTTGCCCTTTGTGCTGCAGCCTTTACACATTCAACACGTTTTACAGATTTGTTCCTTTTCTGTCGCTTTGATAAGAGACACTTTTATTTAAAGGAGTCTAAGGACCTTTGCTCCATGGGTTCAGCATGGGTTTTCTTGTGTGCATTGTTTAAAATCTGACCTGTTAGCAGATTTTGAAGCACACAAAGCAGCTCAGAAAGCCACCTCGTTCTTTTCAACCACAACAAGGAAGCACTTACACGCCACACTTTCCTGTAAAGCATTCTTGACTTGGTGTCAGAAAAGCTTTTTGTCTTTGTTTTCCCACTAAAATAAGCATGCTACACACAAACCTCTGGCAGCCAGGTTGTTGCCAGTAGATTAGACACTAAATATGTTTTTACAACAAAAAATTGAGTATATTGTAAATAAATTAAATTACAGGATAGCTAAAGTAAAGCTAAACCTGCAATACAACTACTTTTTCTGCCTCTAATCCAAAACTAAACTTCCACAAATACAGCTTTCCACTACAGATCTTGAAGCTAATGGCAGCAGCCTTGCACAGTTGATTTTGCAATTCACAACGCACGCATAACACACATTTGTAAGTGGCTGCCTCTTCATTAACAGCGTTTAGGAAATGAATGTGAGGAAATCCATCATAATCACAACTCGCAATCAACAAACCCTACAGTGGCTACAAACTCATAATCTTCAGGAATTTGCATATGCAATTAGAGTAGGCTTTAAGCAAAGGATGTGATTGACAGCAATAAAATGTTTTTTGCCCAGCTGGTCTAACTGAGCACAATTTAGAGTAACCACAGTCATTTGAGTGAGATGTTGTACCTTTCGATTTACACCTGATAGAGCCTCACAACTCTCACCAGCAACAAAAGGTGTCCAGGTGGGGGAACATTATCAGCATTTTTGTACCCACTTATCAATCCTTTATTCGTACAGCTGAACTATATTTTCAGGACAGGTTTGAAGATTTTAACAAATGAAAAATCAAGCTGACAGTGATGCAATCTAATCTGTCAATGCACATACTGAGGAGGCTGCTCCGCCTTCTGTCTGTCTTTTTTTATTTATTTAATTATTTTCTTTTTGTCACCCTCTAAGGTTATTCGTGTGACTGTGGAGTTAAAAATCAATGGCAGTTAAAGGTCTTGACTGAATCTCTCACCATATATTTGGGACATGATGGGACTGCAATGTTTCATTAGAAATTCAAAGCAGATCCATTTGCAGGGAGGGAAAGCGGGGTGTCAATGTAATGAGTTAATTTAGGAGATAAAGAACAGCAAATGTAATCTCTATGAATTTCACTAGTAGCAAAATGGCACCTCAAGCCTCAAGCTTTCAATCAAACAGGAAAAAAATAAAAAAGTTACTCCGTATTGCCGCCGCTTTAGCTCAAGGTTCTTAGAATCGTAAATAAGGATAATCATCCTCTCAAAATGTAGTAAAGTTTACCCTGAGGATCTACTGTAAAGACCCCATTAAACCCTCTTGTGTGAATAATAGAGAGCTCGTTTCAACTTCTTCAGCTTAAGCAGCAAGGAGCAGGAGTCAAACAGCTTAAGAGAGCACAATCGTTTTGGCTGCTATCACAGAGCCCAGACTCACCATTAAAACAGCATTATATCAAATTTAAGCAGATGCCTAGTTATTATCCCAGAGTGGGTTGGAGCTGTGTTAATGAGTGTTTTTGTGTTTTTTTTTTGTCTGGCTGGGTGGGCAAGTTTGTCCCCACAAAAACCTAGGGCTGAGTAGGAGTTAAACTGACTTGTAAACCTCCACGTCTGCATCATCCTTCATGGGAAACTAGATTTTGTTAGAGAGATAAAAAGGTTAGTAGATACTAGAGTGGGGAAAAAAATGTTGTAAATTTAGGCCATCTGAAGCATTTCAGGTGGATATTTGCTGGTTTTGCAATTGATTCTGTTTGGTTGATGAGAATATTTCTCTACGAGTGTACTTGTGATTTGCATTTTTTTTTTTACTGCAATAGCAGCTGAAGGAGCAGCTTACAAAGACGACTCGACAAAGAACGATGTACACCACTTGCACGTGTCAGCTACAGTAGAGTGCTAATGGGTGAGGAAGAGCATGGGGGGAGGCGGCTGGCATGACAACCTACAGCAGGCAGGAGTTGCCATGGCGACAAACAAGGATGTTTGCATCAGGAGGCAAATCTCAGCAGTCGGCAGCGGAGGGCACACATTCCTTCTGACTAACAGTGATGAAGAACCGTTGGGGCCAGAGATGAGAAGTGATTTGGCGAACAGGAGGCATGACTGTCTCTTATCAAACGGTGCTCCCCCTTATTTTTACCCCAAACAATGCAGAACCACACAGGAGACCAGGGATCCCAACATCTCTAGCTTTATACAGAGAAATATGAAATCATCATCCCAATGGGGTCATTTAGTGATATTAAATCTGTAATACTGATTATATGCATTAATGCAGTTTAATGTGTCCACAGTGAATTATGAGCATGCAATGACCTTGATTGGTTGCAAAACAATAGAAAAATGTGAGTCACTTCAGCAGGCTGCTCTCCTCTGTCAAACATCCGTTCAGTTGACAGGAAAAAAAGAACTATTTGTATATCTGTGACAACTATTCATGCTCCTCAGCTCACTTTGAAATTATTGTGACACGTTGTAAATCTATCAAGGTCATTTGTGTCTCCAACCGGATGGTGCGGTGGCGACACTGATTTTAATTGCTTTCGTGCTCCGTCCCATCACGCCCGCTTTTCTTTGCGAGCACGCTGCTGGGTGTCATGTTGTTTTATGACTAACACGTTCTCCAAGGGCGACCAGAAGCAGTGAGTTGACTCAAGCAGAGCCAAAAGGCAACTTCCTTGGATATAGTTGGATCTGCTTGCCCTCACCGAGCTGATGTATTCTAGGAACATGGAGCAGGACAGGAGAGTTGTGAGCTGTAAAACACAATTATCCTTTTATCTGCTTTGGATGATTTTCAGTTTGTGTTGATGACGGATGGGTAAGTGTCGTTTGGCTCAGATGGTGCAGTCAGCCCAGATTTACTTAATTCCTCCTAAAAATTGCAGCTGTTTTACTCAAACTGTTGAAGGAAAGCCTGAGGATAGCGATTTAATTTTTAGTCTTATTTTCATGCCGACCAGTACACTTTTGAATCAAGTTTTGATGCAAGAACGAGTCAAATGGAGAAATTTACGTCTGTTATAAAATATTTTAAAGATGGAGCTCTCTCAGCTCATAGGATCATTACAGACATTACATTACTCCCAGAGGCGGGATTTTCATATCAACTCAACACCTTCCTGCTGAGAGTTTATGTTAACAGGTAAATTATTGAATGCCCCCCATCTATTTTAAACAAGTGAGTTTAAACAACCCTGCTCAAAAATAAATGTATTTTTAAGCTACTTCATTACATATATGAGACGTTAAATGTGCCCCGGGATTTTTTCTCCTGCGTGCCTTTTGGCAATAATTAATCCACATTTTCATTGAGGAGGATGGTGATTGGCTCATGCTGTACAGGCAGGACCGACGTTAAAGGGAATCTGACATGCAGCACAGAGGGCAGTCCCCTGTCTGTTAGCAGTTACACACTCCCTCGTGGTGTTTATCTCCAATAACTTTCTCATGGATCACCTTCAGGCAGTGGGAAGAGAGACACTACGGCTAGACCATGCGTTTTACCTGCGCTGGGTATGAATCAGGATATTAAAAAAGTTGTAGGAGGGCAAAAGCAATTTCCTCCTAAAGGAAATTTTAAAATTACAAAGCTCGCACTGTCAGCAAGTCTTACCATTAAAATTATTTTCCCAGTTGCTCCTATCGCTTAAACTACCTCCTGTCCATCACCATCATGTTATCCTGGCTCAGATAATGTCTGTCAGGGAGCATCTCCAACAGTCTGTTAAAAAAATAAGGTCTTCCTTGAATACAATTGATTTATAGAAAAGTCGTGATAAATTTTAAAATTAGAATGCTAAAATATTTGAAAATATATATTTTTTTTCTGAATCTGGATCATTTAAGCTTATAGCCAGTGATTCTTTGACATCCTGTCATGTTTATTGTTTTTGCTGCAGCTGATAAATTAGAAACCAGCCAAGTAAAGCTGGCAGATTGGGCCTTTGTTGCCAATACCACAAGGATTTGGTTCTTCTGGACAAATGAGAAAAGAAAACCCTGACAACTTTGTTCTTTTGTGAGAATAGACACATTTGGTGCTGTGTGAAATTCAGCAGCTTTACACCATGAGACGTGCCCTGTCGAACAGGCAGCATGATGAAGTTAGGAAAAAACTAAAGTGGTCCTAATTGCTGAGGACTCAACAATGCTAGTCTCTGGGGTTTTGCAAATCCATGTTTTTATGCTTCTTTAACAATGGCTGCTGTCAAGGATATTCGAAATAAAGCCTTTTTATGGGCAAACAGATGTTTCTTCATTGGAGAATTTCTCATTAATACAGCACCACTCTTAAGTATCGTCTGCCTACTCGTATGATTACTTTAATTGTTTTTTTTTTTTTGCCTTGTAGAAAGTCTTTTTCCTCCTCAGTTTAGTTCATTTATTAGAGGTGCTTCAGCATGTGTGGATGAATGGTGTAATCTGTGTTTTATCTTGGTGGGTTTACAGAGATCAAGCAGCCCTGAGTTCTTTACGCCCGGTCAAACACCGACTTAAAGCAAGCTAATTAGCCAATCAGTGTCAAGCCTTTTAAACTACAAAAATATCTGTTACCTAAGCAACTAAAACTATGATAAGACCTTTGATGCACTTCGTGGTATGCATGAGCTGAGGTGTTTTGCAAAAAATAGATAAAAACTAATGGTGATGTCGACAAATGTAGATCAACATTTCTTCAAATCTTTAAAAAAACAATCTTGGGAAAGATGTACTGAACAGCAATTTTTCTTCTTATTAAAAAAAGGCCATTTTTCTGCAAACAGTTACATCTTAACCCCTTAGCGGTTGTTGTTCCACCCGTGGAACAAAATGATTAAATTTTGTTTTCGGGTCTCTGTATTTTTTTT
>JARVJO010000180.1:11483791-11494837 GCA_031762555.1 Cynodonichthys magdalenae | reverse complement strand
GTTAAATTTGTTAATTGTCTGAAATTGTCTGAAATAAATTTCATTCATTCATTCATTCATTCATTCATTCATTCAAATGGACAGAATTTTCTTTTTTTGCATTCTCATTAGGATGGCTGGGTTTAAGGCTTATATCAAGACTATTCTATTCATACTTTCCAACACTTGTTTACTGAAACACACCGATGCATCAGTATACTCATACTCAGTCTCATTTTTCCTACCAATAACTAGTGTTGAAAGCAGATGGGTGCTTCAGCAGTTGGTAGAGCAGCCGTACAAAGTCCATAACAAAAGGCTGCGAGGGCCTCCCGCTACCTTTTATCTACTGTAGCCGAGGCGCAAGATAAAGACCGAGAACATGCGAGAGAGCACCATTACAAGTCCATCTACACTCTTTATCTCCTCACTAATGGCTTTGAAGAGGAGTTTTCAAAACCATCAACAGTGCTGTTTCACAGAATTTCTTGCAATATCCCTCCTTCCAGCCGGCTATTATGTAAATTTAAAGAGAAAGATTTCTTGCTGCCTCTCGGCGTCTTTCATTCCATACGCCACAGTCGAGTCTTTCTTTGATGATGCACGCCAAACAGTGATCTCTTGTGAACTGGCAGTGATTTGGGGAATTTTCAGGGGTTAGTCAAGACAGATAGCCTCCATTCCCAGGAACACCAATCTTCACGTCATCGAAGATAGACGAGCAGGTGGAAGGACGGAGGTTGTTTCTTTCTGAGGTGAAGGTCAGGCCACTTTTCTCAAATCCATCCCATCATGTGGATGATTCCCACTAGTGTGGTGTCATGAGTAGCACCACACTGAGAGAATGACCTTTCCAGCCATGTGTCACCGGCCCGTGATGCTCCAGGAGGCCCTCTCAGCGTAGCGTGTCTGAATGTCAGCGTCTAACGGTCCAGTGAAGCAAAAAGAGCTCAGAAAACTGGGAAAGAAAATAAAGGCAAAAGCATAAAAGGAAAAACATTGGAGTCAAGCACAAGCACATGGTTTAGTATTTATTCAGCAGCTGTTTGACGTTGAGGCTATGCATGCTAAGCGTTGCACCCTTTTCTGTTTGAGTTCATGGTAAAGTGAAAAGGTTGGTATTCTTTAAGATTTAGTCATTTGTTAACTTGTTCCAAATGCAAACCACAAACATTACTACACAAAACCAAAAAAGAGAAAAGAAAAACAAACCTTGCATTAAAAATTATTCAGGTTTTTATTCATTTAATTTACTTTCATGGAAATAGTCTTGTTATTCTGCAAGTTTCCTCTGGCTATGACACCGCCGATGCTGCCAGGAGACCCCGCTTCTCGGGTCGCACCTGAGGCTGCAAGCGACACCTTGTTGTGATTTGGAAGGTGTGCTCTTTTCATCACTGCAGCGGCAGGATCGAGATTTCTGTCAAAATGTCACAATCCCTCCCAGAGCAAAAAGCAGGGAAGGAGATCTAAAGAGGTCAAAAAGCAGACGGTGTTTTGTCAAGACAAAATATAACGTTCTTAAAGTTGCAGAGCGTTAAACCCAAACTTTTCGACAAAAGGAAATGGAAGGTTTGACTTATGATCAGGATCACTGAAGCAACCAGAAGCTGAACCACAGACAGATGAAGGTCATCAGTCATCTCAGAGTCGTTAGCTGGCAGCTAAACACTGAAATACATGGATACATGTGAAGAAGCATCATTCTGGATCAATGCTCGAAGGAGGGATTTCATTTAACCGTCTCACTCCGTCTTCAACTTTGGGGAAAAAACAGTTCCATCGAGCAACCTATTGGCTGGTCTCAATTTCAAATCTTGGGCTACATCATCTATTTTTTGACTCTTGTCCCTTTTTCGCTTGTTTATGATTACCCTTTACAACTTGACGTGATTAAATCAAAATTCAGCTCAGCCACACCTCCATGTCAAATTCCTAACAATTTGTCAAGCTGCTTCATCAGACTAAATGACAATGTTGGGTTTTGCCCAAACACATTTCTAAATATACACTCCGAAAGCAGCACAGAGAGAAAAGAATGTTAAAAAAAATCCATCCTTTGTGCCACTTTATCAACTGAGCACGTAAAGGGGATGCTATTTGTTCAGTCTGGGAACTTGACAGATGATGCAGATAAATGGAATAAACCGCGGTACAGTCAGCACAAGCAAAAAGCTGCTGCAGATAAATTGAAAACTACATGTGGAACTATAAGTGTAAGACAATTTGAACAGCTCACTGAGCAGCTTTGACATACTACACGTCCAACCCGACTCGTGGTCTTAACTGTGTCTCCTTCCATGAAGAAAGCATCATCCGTAGACTATTTTATTCCATTTAAAGAGTACTAAAGTACTTTTCAAATAAAAATACTTGCATGCTCTAAATCTCTAAACGCACAGCATGTAATAACTTCATTGTCATGACAGATGGGTGGCTGGATATGACTTTTTTTAAGTATTTTTTGCAGTAAAATACCCTAGACCACACATAAGCACAATTTGGCTTTATCCAAGCCTTGAGCAATGTTTCTCTTTTGTTACTTCCTGAAAACCATCATTTTTATTACATATGAGGAAAATAAAAACTAACTTGCAAGATATTAGCTTAGGTCAAAGATGTACAGTATTCATTTCTTAAAATAGGCATATGCTGCTTTAAAGTCAGCATAAATGATAAACTACATCTTCCATAATGCATGTTGATTAATTTTACCTGCAGAATGATGGCATCCCACCACCAGGTGGGGGTGCACAGGGTTGAAAAGTTTGAGGTGAAATTCGATGTAAAAATCTCCCTTTCGCTGCCTTTTCGTTGACGGCTTTTGCTGCGGCCCAGTTGTATTGGGAAGCGGGAATTTCTCACTTAAAAGTGGGAGATTTCAGAATTCAAGATGGCAGCTGATTACAACTCAACAGCGAGTAAAACTCTTACTTTTAATTGTATTTGTTTTATTTATTTCACATTTAGTCAGTCGCACATGTAGTACTTTTCAGTGTTTATAGGATGACATGCTAAAACATTGTTTCTGCGCAGGAAAAACCACATAGAGCTCAGTTACTCTTTGTAAGCAGTGCTCAGCTGTAGCAATGAGATGAGGAATGTGACGTTTTGTGTGTATTCGAAGTTAAACACGAAACATCAAAGTTAATTACAACTGCCCCATTGAGGGTCACCATAATGCTCATGTGGCTCTCAGTGAAAATGAGTTTGTTTCACAGTAAAATACACTGATGAAAGCTGATTATCATTTTTTTAAAAAGCAGTACTTGCTTGTGTTTGATGTTCCAGAAATCCCTCTCAATGCCCTTCAAGGCAAACACTTCCCAAAAAGCTTTCAAGACATTCATGGCTCCGGTCCTCCAGGACGTTTTCCAAACCCATCAGAAATAATTGCCTGCTTAGGGTTTCTTGTGAAGTCAGCTTCCAGGGGAGCTGCCACACAGGAATGGTCCTGCATATATGGATGAAACCTGCGCTCCTCCCACGTCGCGGGTAAGCACCTGCGAGCTGTCTACTGATGCACGTCCTCCCATGAATGCGGCGCGGGGAAAGCTGTGGGTGGTGATGGCTGATGGATGAATGGAGGGACAAAGAGGAAGGGATGCATTTTAAAGACTGGAGTAAGTGTAGGTGACAGATGGGTAATTAGTGGAAGTGTCTGTCTAATCCATCTGCACCGAGTCGATTCACAAACAGGAAGAAGCAGAGGTGAAACTCCGGCCACTTCAGCTCCTAAACACTCTGGATTAGCTGGAATGTCTTGTTGATTTCTAACACCGACCGGTTAAAGTCGTGCGTTTGTGTGTCTCTCTCCCAGGGGAGAAGCCCAGGATGAGACCCTGTGCATCTCTGCCTCCCCCCTGCTGACGGTGAGGCACATGTTGAAGATGTCTATTTATTTTTATTTTTCTGCACACAAACTAAGGCGAGTCCGGTCTTAAAGCGTGCTACACAAAAACACCGACAACTTCTCCGAGGGAGGCCGGTGCTGTCATGGCAACGGCGTAGAGTGACCTTCAGAGGCTGTTGATGCTCCCCAGAGCCGCCTCCTATTCTGCTTGGCACGGACTTTGTGAGTCATCAGCAACATTCAAATTCACATGCTCCCTCTCTGGAGGATCGGGCCTTATTAAAATGGATGAGCAAATGTGGAAAAATGATGGAAATAGCAACAACTTAACTGCATATTCAGCTCCTGATTTGCATCGCCAGGTACAAATTTATCATGAACAAGAGGTACTAAATGGGGACTGAATAATTACACATTCAGAATCAAAAATCATGATTCATCAGTGATTCAAAGCTTTATATACACAGTATATGAGCTTATAGAAACAGATCGAACAGGAAGTAATTGTGAGTAGAACATGAAATTACACCTTTCTTGGCATGTGTTCAACAACTAACCTCTGCCAGGGTGTTCCAACAGGAGAGACTGTCACCAGGGATCACTGAGCACATAAGCCTGCCATGATAGGCTTCTTCACCATGTGACACTGATGGTGCTCCAGGCTGGGGACGCTGCCCCCCGCTGGTGAGGAACAGAAAGTGAGGCAGAGCAGGAGGCCAACTCCACCTTCCTCCAAAAGGCCTGATGCAACTTCAAGAGGCAGAACGATCCGACAAACTGCACTCACAAGTTAACATGCTCAGATTTAGCATCACATTTACAGAAAAAAAGTAACAAAACATTGTTTTTTTTTTTGCACATTAGACTGACAAGCAGAAGTGGTTTTGTTTTTCTAGCTTCTTTCAAAGCATCGATCAGGATACACACATCCAGTTGCCTTGGTAACCCCTCTTGGCCAGGAAGGGATCTCTGGAGAAGACGACTCAATTCCCAAAGGAGAAACAAGCTCTTAAAGGCTGTCATCCTCAACCCTCTGCTGTAAGATGGCTCGCCACTGAAGCTGCTCTGACAAAATGTGTGTGGAAAACAACAAAACAGCCTCGCATTTCTACATGAATCTGAACAATTTTTACATTTTATGTAAAGTGTACACATGACGTGAAGCATATCAAATTATAAAACCAAATTTTATTTTAAAAAATCTCTTCAGTGACTCTCAAATAGCTGTTACGATCCAATATTTAAATCCCCTTCAGAGCGTTTAGATTATGGTTTCAAAACAAAAGAAAAAAAGGTTTTTCTGCAATAAGAAAAGCAATAATTTTCAATGAACCTGACAGGTTAATTGTCAATTTAGCTTGTTTTGTTGCATTAGAAGCAACAAAGTAAAAGTTTTATTTAACATCCTGCTTAGTTTTTTAGAGAAACTTGATCTTAAGTTGGAATGTTGTGTAAACAATTAAACAGAATGCAATGATTAAAAATTAATTTAATTTGATTAACAATAAAAGTTTAAAGTAAGAACCTGTACCTGTTTTATTTGGGTGAAAAAAATACATATAGTTTGAATTGGAATTTTGGGTTAGGGGAAAAATAGGTTGTAAAAGTAAATAACATGAATAAAAAAATAGCTAGAGGAGCATGTCACAGCTAATTGTCAACAGTTCAGTGGAGTATAGAAAGGACAAAGTAAAGACAGGCAGAGGTTCACCAACCTGCAAAAAAAAAAATAAAAAATTTTAAAGGTGTAGAATCGAAAATTAGGAAAACTTTGAATATCTTACCCTCAACAGCTCATAATATAATAAAAAAAAACAAAAAAATAATTGTGGAACATTGTCAAAATATTCCATGGTGGTATTTCAGTTCCCAATACCATCAAAGGAATCATAATTATGATACTTGATGTAGGGCATAGTGTCAAATCTCCCTTTAAATGCACTTAAGACAAAAATGTGATTTTCCCCCTTTTTTCTGAAAACTGCTCACAGATGCATGAAAACATTGAAAAAAAACATCACACTTTTAACATAAAGCAATCTACCTAATGTTTTGACTACAGTAACCGTTTCCATTTTATGCAGAAAGGCAAATATATTTTCTCTTCCTACTAAAAAAAAATCTACCATCAAAAGCAACAATTCTGAGTTCTGGTATGATGAGCTAAATTATGCCATTTGGTAAATGTCATGCATTTGGACTGTCATTAGTTGATTTTCTTTCTGTTTTTGAACTTTTAGTATCCCACTGACTTTTACAGAGCACTTCAACAAAGGGCAGCGCCGCATGTGGCCAAGGTATTCAGGAAAGTGCACATGAAACGTTTGATGTCTCATTATTGCAATTTTACGGCTCCAACAAGCTGCTGGTTTTTTTTTTCGCAAGAACAGCTGGTCAAACAGCATGACTTCAACCTAAAAAAAAAAAAAAAAGATTTTGATAGTAAAAGACGAAAATATTTTCACTTGAAACATTCAATGAGATTGCAACATCCTCCTGGAAGGAAGAGGAGGCGTTCAATTAAAGTTTTCACCAACGATGGCACCGTATGAGCACTGGCTTAAAAAACACCACCGGAGACATTTCTTGGTTTTGGATGATGAGGTATAAAAGGTTCGCAGGTGGTCATTTTCAGGCTGCTGGTGGAGAAAACGGTCAGCTGTGATAAAGCTGGAGAAAAAAAAAAAAAGAACACACGGAGGAAATTGCAAGAAAACACATCATTCCATCCATCTGTTCTCACTCTTTCAGGCGTCCTGACCCCTGCCGTGTTCCGTGCGGATGAGCGCCTCGTTGCACTGGGGGGGGACCCTGGAGATGGAGAAGATTGGCTGGGGAACCCACGAGCATGAAACCAAGCGATAATGAAATGTTTCCAGGTATCTTCAAGAACAAGATAAGACTTGCTTCCTCTCATCTCTGGCCTGCCTATGAGCCTCTCAACATTTAATGTGTTTTGTGGAAGAGGCTACTACTACAGAAGCACCAACATGCCAGAATTTTAATTTGGTTTTTGTATTTTCTTATAATATAAAATACCCAAAATACTTGTTTGGTTGCAGGACAATTCTTTGGTTATGCTAAAAAAAAGTAACAAATTATCTAAGACGAATTAATGCCCACATTTTTCTTACATGTGACCTTTTACATTGACAAAACTACTCATTTAAAAGGCTTAAAGCTTCCAACATTGTTTACCTGAGATTTTCTTTGTGCTCACCTTGACGTATTGGAGGTATTGTTGGTCCAGAAGTTTGTACCAGATTTAGCTGGATAGATGCTTGGATGCGTTGTGGTTTTTCCACAACATATGTGTGACTTTTTTCCTCCAATTATTTATGGCAACCTTTTTGTTCTTTAAAAAATTTGCTTTACACCATCACCAATAAAGTATGCACAAATAAAAGATCTTACAAAGCCATTTGTGGGGGAAGCCCTTTGTTTAACGGTCGCTTAAATGTTAGAAAGTCAAGACAATTTAGAAAAAAAGTTGAGTAAGTCCTCTGGATGGGTTCTTTGTTGAAACGTTTCATCTCTTCAAGTCTAAGGAGTTTCAGGTAAACTTCCACATGGTGGATAAATACGTTTAATGGTGACAATCAAAGGACCATCGACGACTGATCGTTAGGGCCCATCCAGAGGACCCACTCAATTTTTGGGGGGAATTTATACCTGGATTATCAAGATGCATCAGTACATGTCAGAAATACTGTCACAAACTAATTGTTATAAAACTTGCATTTTATAACAATTTTAACATGTATGACTCGTTTCAGAAATAGCACATCAACTTTTTAAGCCATTTCATCATGTTTACAAAGAAATGAGCCATAAATGTTTATGTATGTATCCGGGTTGTATTAAGTTACTTAGTCTTTAGTCATAGTAATAATCTTTACTTAAGAGTAGATCTTTAATATGAAGGTGTATTTCTATTTTAATGTAGTTTAGTTAAAATACTATTAAAGCTCCACCAGGTAGGATATTGTAAAATCTAAAATGTTTTAACATTCAGTAGGTGCAAATACAGCTGATAATAAGTCATGAATAATTGTACCTATATTAACTTTAAAACCTTATATGGAAATAATCTAACCATTCTAATGTATCAGAACCAAAAGCAGCCACATCTGTATCTGTGCACATTTCTTATTTTCTCTAAAACTGGACTTGAAATCAAAGCAGCGCCACTGATAAACACAGGCATCGCTATCTGCTCTACGGCCGTGTGAAAAACTATTAAATGATACGTTGGCTCAGGAAGACTGAGCTGCCAGTGGGAAGGTCAGTGGTGCGGTCCACGGCTTCCCAGTCCACGTGTTGACGTGTCCTTGAGGAAAACAATACATCAGTGTGACAGAGCTGCATGTGTGCCAGATAAAAAGCACTGCCCATTAAGACTGTACAGAATAAAAAGTGATGCTTAAATGCACAGTTGAATGTGAGCAAAGTTGCATTTAGAAGTATTTGGATTTATTTTTGAGACATTTGTGTACATCCAAACTTCAATTGTACTTTTTTTTTTTTAACAAGGCAGCATAAATCATCGCTGTTGCTAAGCATCTACAAGGTTACGATCCATGACAACCACACGATGCTATCGAGCAAAAGGACATCAGGTGTGACATTTACTGCGGGTTATGCCAACATGTCAGTAAAAGCTCCCCCGATGCTTGTCTGTAATGTTGCTACAACCACATACAGAAACACCATTTACCCCTATTTGAGACAATATAGCATCTTAAAAATGGTCCTGATGCTAACACTTCTCTGTAGTGCTTCAAATTTTTAAGGCGTCCACTTGCCGAGGTGATGACAAACCGTTTTATGGGTAGAGAAACCTGTAATTTACGGCGCAGTGATGAGACTGAAAGGATTCTGACGACGTCTGAACTTTGCAGGTCTGATGGAGCTGCTGAGAGCAGACCGGCTGCTTATCCTGACAAACCAAAAGGCAGATATGGATTGTCTGTGCCCTCTTGACTATTCAAAAGTGACAAACCCGGCAACTTTCCATAAAAATGCTAATAGGGATTATGGAGAGAGCCGCCAGCACTTTCCAAGCTCTGAAAAAGGCCTTTATCTGAAAATTTAGTGAACATTAGTCCAATATAGATTCTTCCCTCCTCCACTCTGTCACTAGGTGAGGTTATTAATGCGTTTCTGTTGCATAATAAGCTCTGCGGTGTAGATGGGGTTTCATGTCCCTGCTACAGTCAGTTCGATGATTGGCATGTTGAATCATCATCATCATCATCATCTATTTGTGTGTGTGTGTTTGTGTGTGCTGAAAGCTAGGAGGAGGAACTAAAGCCCCTCTACCACCGTCACATTGCATTACCGACTCAGTGGCATGGTATCATCACATCAAATTAGTCTTAATGAACACAGGCGAGTCGACTGAGGAGAGAGATAATCAAACTTTTATTAAATGACTTAATCTTCTGTACATGCATAATGCAATGGGAAAAGAGAGACAGCTCTGTGTTCGTCTGCGAGGTTCTGCTCTTTACCCGAAAATGCGCGATTGTACAAGTGACTTAAAAACTACCACAGGAACAATAAAACGATCCAAGCGCGAGCGGCCAAGCCTGTTCCCTTGAAGCTACAAAGTAGATCCATTTCAAATATCAAGTTCCTTCAATTCATTTGGTTTTTCATAAAAAAAAGGTTCAACAACACACGCTTCAGATGCAGATGAAAATCGTTCAAACGTTGCAGCAACTTGTAAACATCCCTAAAGCATTACATCAACAGGAATGAGATGTTGATGAAACGCATTAGGCACATAATCAATACAGATTTAAATGCTTTAGCTCAAATTGAACATACTTTTAATCAGATTTATAGATGGTCCCGTTGGATTGAAATGTACCAAGAAGTTAGAAAAATGAAGTGTTCCCTAATAAAGCACCAGGCTCTAACTATTTCAGAAATTATACAATAATAATAAAAATAAAAAGTCTCATGCATTGCAAGGCACTAAGTCCACTTTGGCTGCTGATACTGTAGCAGTGAGTGTTGAATTTGGTTCTAAATAGAAAACAATTCAAACACTAAAAATCTGTGTGACTAACTTGCGTGTGCACCAAGAGGAAAAGTCTTTATTTTAGCATCTAAACAAGGTTTTGTAGTGCTGGTTGTTGCAGCAAATACATTCATTTTATTTGTTTTTGTTGTTTTATGACCTTAACAGAAAAAAAGAATCTAAATGACCTATATACAAGACATTTACATTAAATATGTATAAGATGACAAACAATCCCCACCGCACGGCTTAGCTTTCACGTCATTGAGAATACACTTTTTTTAATAAAGGCTGTGTGCCTCTGAGGACAACCAGTTTTAAGTCTCACCTACACTGAATCAGACAGATACAAGGCCACGCTGCTGGACTTGACCCCGAGGAGGACGTCAGGTGAAAGGTCGTGTTCGCCGCGGAGCAGCTCTACCTCGTCAGCTGGCTCACGACTTTCAGCAGAGTCTTGTTCTCCTGTTTGAGCTGCTCGTTCTCGTCTTCAATGTCGTCCAGGTCCTGCGGAGAGGGCACAGCACACACGGCGGTTTGTACCTTCTGCCACACGTTGAGCCACATGAATTTTCAACACTCTGCTCAGTCTGCGCCAGGGGTGGAGCCAGAGAGCCACCTCGGGCACCTGATTGGCCACTCCAGATGCCACCCCGAAACAACTGACAAGTGGGTGGGGATCTTGGATTTTGTATTGTTCTCTGATACTACTGTAATATACTCGTTTTCAGCTGTGTTTTTTTTAAATAGCTGAATTATAGCACTTTGTAAAATTAGCATTAGCATTACTGGTTAGCTTAATTTTGGTTTAGCAATCAGCATGAGATCGTTCATATCTACTCCACAACTACATTAATCTCAATAAGTATCAAAATGACTGAACTATAGACTTTTGAAGTTATCTGTGGTGGCCACTTTGAATTTGATTAGCATTAGAATTTGGTAAAGATTGTTTTTGGCTATTTCTACACTAATCTTCAGCTTTGTATGTCGAAAAAAAGAGCATTCAGAGCATGTTTTTTGGATCATTCTTTGCTATAATCACAAAATTTCAGGTCAATATTTCTTGAAACACTTGAATAAAGCTATTTAGAATTAAAAAGCGGCCATTTTGAATTTTCTTTTTTTTTTTTTTTTTTTTTTTTTTTTTTTTTTTTTTTTTTTTTTTTTTTTTTTTTTTTTTTTT
>JARVJO010000180.1:11453387-11475734 GCA_031762555.1 Cynodonichthys magdalenae | reverse complement strand
TGATTGGCTGATTAGAAATTAAGTGTTAACGAGCAGTTGGACAGGTGTACCTAATAAAGTGGCCGGTGAGTGTACATCACAGGTACTGCAACATAGGAGGCAAATTAACTAAAACGCTAAACCATAAGGCATTTCACTAAACAATTACATGCTACAGCTTTTATTTTTGACGGGTTGCTTCCACCTGCGGAAAAAGGCGGCTTTGTGGCAAAACGACTAAAACATTTGTTTTGTTGCAAAACTCGAGGGACACAATTGGCAACGTATTGAAAAAGTGTGAGTGAATTCACAAGCATGGAAGAAAATGACAAGGATTTTGAGAAAAATGAGGAAGGTGAGCAAATTTGCAGGAAAGTGGAGAAAAAGAGGCAAAATACAGTTAGCATGAATGCTAGTAATAAAGCACGAAATAAATGGAAACTAAGATGGTGGTAAAACACAACTGATGTTTGCACATGACAGAAGGAAACATGTACTCCGGTCCCAGAACAATATAAGCAAGCAATAAACATTGAGAATAATTATCAAAAACAGACCAAAAACATATTTGTAACATGGACAAAAAAAAAAAAAAAAAGATTAGCGCAGTTTCACCGTTAACAAGATGGCAGCCCTATATTAATCTATGAAAAGTGTAGCATAAAATGAAAATAATAAAATATATTGAGGAAATATTGGGATATTTCATCGCAAACAGATTTACCATCAATTTGTTAGACTGACTTTAGATGTGTTATGACTTAGAAAACAGCTTGAAGTTTTATAAATATTAGCTTATTTTAACTGCAATGGCCATGGCCGCCACTATATAAATAAATATTATTATAATCTGTGCTTTTATTTGCAGAAATCTGCACCCTCTAGATGTGAAGTAAAACTTGCATGGACATTTATGGTCTAGTGTTGTCCATCATTTATAACTTTGCAGCTCATTCAGTTAACAAATAAATATATAAAATAGATTTGCCATCCCTGCACATAACCTTTGGCATTTTACCTCGTTGCCCAAAACAGCATGACATTCAGACTGCTGAGGAAAATCTCAATTTTTCTCGAGGCATTTATTAACTTTCAGCATAAAAATTAAATAAGATTCGTGTGTGGCATTTTTGAAGATGAACAGTGGCTTCTAGGTGGGCAGATAATTCCAGGGTTTTAAGAAAACAACAGGAAGAAATGAGTGTCTTTACATGAAAACATTGGAAGATTTTTTATTTTTTTTTAATTGACATTTATTTAAAACATCCAGTTATTTTCAGGTTAAAATTCCATTGTCTGTGCCTTACAGCACTAGAGTTAAACAAGACGTTTTGCAGTACGCTCACACATTTTATTAAGAAGCTGTCAGAGTTTGGCGCCAGGTGGAGAAAAAGATGTCAGGATGCCAATTTTAGACCAGCTGAAGGTGAAAATATGACAAGTCTTCACTCAGACTCACTTTGAACCTTTGCCTTCATTCTGATTTGTTCATCTGCAGCTACCTTCCAGTTTTTTAAACTGTTCAGATTTGTCTCGTTTCCATTTCTTGTTCCCATCAAAGGCGAAAACGAAGCTGAAATTTATTTGGCTTGAATACATGAAACGTATAAAGCCCTAAATCAGAGGTGTGAAAATTCTATAAAAAAAAAAAAAATGTTCCTGAATGCAAAATGAAATGCAAGAAAAGCAGCTCCTGTTCCTGCAGGAAACAGGAGATCGGTGGTGAGTTTTCTCCTTTAGAGGTGATGTTCTGCATCTGAACCATGTTTGGATTGAGATATAATTAAAAACAGGCAGGTGTTCTTGTTTTAAAGAAGTGAATTTTGAATGTCAGCAGTTTATCTGCTCCAGGTGAGAGTGGGGTCAGAGACCTGGTGTGACATTTAAAGCAGATGTACCCAAATTGAATTCCTTCTGGTTCTGGCTGCTAGACTATTGGAACTAGATTGTTAATAGCAGGACTTGTACACCACAGTGAGCCAATGTTAGGTAACTTGGACCACGTCTTCAGAAAGGAATGAGAGCCTTAAAGTGAAAACCATGAATCCTGGGTTAAAATGGTCCTCTATGATCTGAATTAGATGTTTTATTATGTCTTATGGGAAAGTTACAGCTTGTTTTGTTTGGAAAATGCTTTGAAGGAACAGCTACCAGCCAGATTGCTTTAACAAGAAGCAGAACTGAGACTTTTTCTTCAGGTATCTTCATACCAGCAAGCAGGCCAGCACTGTATATCATCATAATATTAAGGCTCTGCAGACCGAATCGTGGAATTTACCAAACAAAATGGAATCCAATAAAAAACGGGAATTTACACTTTGACAAGTTTCCGTGTTATTTTGTCCACTGCCGCACCCTGTACCTGCCACCACCTGGTTAAACACATTGGTGAGCTCTCAACTCGGACAGGGATAAAAATTTAATTTAAAAAATGTCAGCTGAGGTAAAGAAGCTCACTGAATCACCAATGTTCTACAAATGAAAAAAATGCGAAGCTCAGCAAAAAGTTTAGTGTAAAACAATACGCAAGTAATTTTTATGAATCTGGAACAACTTTTCTGTAAGCTTTGATATGTGAGATTCTGTTTTGCACATAACTAATGTTTGTTGTGCTTTAAAAACAGACAACTATACTATACTTTTAAATACTTTGCAAAAGTAAGTAATGTTCTCCTGAACCACAGCAATTTGTTATATTTATGAAAGTAAAATATCGGCTATTAAATTTTGAATTCTGTAGCTATTAATTTATTAAATTATCTTTCACTTAATAACTATAGGTTGATAAATAGCTAAAATGAAAATTTGGAATTCAGAAAAAAATGGAAAAAGCTGAAATTAGAAAAACTTAGAACAGATTTCATAGGGTGCTTTGGTTATTACATGACATGGGGCCTGACACATCTTTTCTTTTCACATCTGACAGCTGTGTAGTGAAATCACAAAAATAACTGCCCCCCTGCTCATGGACGACCTAGAACAAGATACTGATCAGAATAAAAATACCTACTTTAAATGAGTGACAGTGATATTTAAAGGTAAGATTCGACATGTGTTTAGTGTTAGAGCTAATATAAAAAGGCAAGATTAGAATCAGATGTTTTGTTTCAAACGATGGACAGAAAATAAACCAGATGCGTGGCAAAGGTAAAGTAAGCGTTCTTCTAAAATGTCTGTTTACGCTCCGTAAATAGTTGAATCTGTTTTTCTTTTTTTCTGCTCTTTATTACAACCACGTCTCAGTAGTTGCTGTCACAATCTTCCTGTTAGCATGGTGTTTGCGTACACATTTCATACGCGAGCCATCGCTTCGTGTAAACAGCCTCAGACAGTTCCAGCCCCAAAACAAAATAAGCCCGCCGAAGCGTAACAGCCAATTCATCTGGAACGTGGCTCCAACCTTCATCCATGCAGTTATCACACAGCGGAAGATTCATCTGAGGTTTTTTTTTTCTTTTTAAATAGCAATTTTCATGTCAGTCAGAAATACAAACAGAACGGATGGGTTTTCTTTGTAGTCACCACTACACAGCTGGGTGCTTGTCAAACCTTTTCTGTGTTCAGACTCTTACTGGAAATCAGTGCATTTTTAGACTTTAAACCAATATAAATCCAAACTTCCATTTTTTTTTTTTTTTTACCAATGAATTTCACTTTGCAGAGGAAACGTTAGCCCTCCTAGGAGAAATATGTCTCTACATGAGTTCTTTTTTAATTAATGAGTTTTTTGATAAGCTTCAGAGTGGAAAATAATTATTCAAAGCTAGACATCTTTTATATAAATCAAAACTGAAAACTGACTTCCAAATGCAGTTTGATGAATGTAACTGTCTGCATTTTATTTATGAAACGGGCAGACACATTTGTAGAAATTTCTGTCTTGCCTTAAAAAAGGAAAAAAAGATCACCAAAAACTATAAATCCATGTAGTTTTAATAGCATTATATGGGTGCTGTTTTTAGCTTTTAACTTGAGGTGTAAGTGATGATGAAATGCTGTGACACCTGTGTGATTTTTTTTTTATATCATTGCTGCTTTTCTTATAAACTCAGCTCCTGCTTCTCGTCTGCCTGTGCAACAGTGCCTCTGTTTGGCAGCAATGAAGTAAGAACTAATCTGTGCCATGTTCGGACAAACACACACAGTAAGACGGGGGAAAAAAAGAAGAAAAAAGAACAACACTCTTCTTACCAGTGAGTAGCCGGTGCTAGGGTCGGCCGTCATGGACTCGTTCTGGAAAGTGTTGGCCTGAACCAGCTCCTCTTCATCCCTTCTGTCTTTCTCTCCTGCGTCATCGTCGTCATCCAGCTCATCCAGGCTCTGATAGGAAACATTGCAACGGGTAAGAGAAAAAAAATAAGTTTTGGGCAAGTAGGGTAAAAATATAAAAGGCAAAGCAGAACAAATCAAAAAATAACATTTCATTTTCTACTAATAACCTGTGTAAAATATAAATAAAAGGAAAATGACAAGAACTTAACTCAATATTTATTTAAAACAGGTATAGACAAGATCACATTTTAAACGGTTTTATTTTATGTCTTAAAATTGTTAAAACAATTTAGACTTTATCATTTTAATAAATAGGTTAGGACAGTAAAAACTGTAAATGTTATCTCATTCTTGCAGCTTCTGCCTGCTGAACTGTTTAGAGCCTTTAATGATATTTTTCATTTCCAGCTATTTCAGCAGGTGACAGGTCTGAACCGTGGTTTTGTATAGACCCAGAACATCAACCGGATGACCGCATATGTGGCTGTAAAATATATGGTTCAACGTCAATGTCTTTAAAAATGTGCAAGTCTTGGTTGTTGTGTACATTAATGCACCCCCAACCCATCAGTGAGGCTGGATGGTTCTTTTTTCTTTTTAATCCCAGAAATTGATTAAATAATAAACTTGTGAGACTAGAGGATAAGTTTTGAATTTGCTTCAGCCCATTTAAATTTTTTTAAAAAGTAAATTTCCAGACATATTTTGATTTTTTTTTAACCTTACTTTGAGGAGCTTTACTCCAATTTTCTAAAATAAATAACATGATCTTGGAGCTTTGCAGTAATTACCAAAAATTCTGCAAACATTTAATAATCATCAACAATCAGCACTAACATTTCTACAAATTAAACATTTTAATTCTTCATCATGTATAGTGCAAAACATCAAAAAGTAAAATAAACTAGCACAAAAAAGGATAAAATAATTATTCTCTCTAAAAGATAACTTCTCATAGATCATTTTAAATCAATCATGCACATCAGTTCATTTTGGGTGTTGGCACTGAATTCTAGATGAACATTTATGTGAAAATAGAAATCCTAAACGGAATCTGAGTCATTTTAGACTATATTGGAGGGTATTTATTTAGTTTTAAATCAGTTTTTTGGTCTCATCTGACATTTCCAGGAGAAAATGTTCTCCTCTCACCATGCAAATGTTGAAACTAAACGTTTTTTCCCACCAGACATCTTGTGAGTCCTTAACTTTAAAAGTTGACAGGCGAGTTATTCCCTTAATAACGGCAGCTTCGACCTTTAGCTCAACAAAATCAGGGTCTCTCTCGTAATCCACACAGGACACGATTACATTCACTTCCAGGAATCCCTGAGGAGCCAGAGTTGTCAGACAGACTATGGAACAGCACCAGCCTGCAGAAGGGCCTTTCACCTCCTGGAGATGATTGGGGGGGGGGGGTTTGGCTGAGCAGCACTAACACAAGAGTAAACACAGCTTTGACAGAAGAGCTTCCTGGGAAAAACCATCGACTTATCTGGATGATTTTTTTCCTTCATCCAGAAACAGACTCTGCTTTCTGTTTGGATGACTTCATCGTGAAAACAACAACAAATAAAAAGTGACATCTGTGGGAATGTGTAAAGACGCTCCATAAACAGAGTTCGGACATTCTGATGAATATGTGGGTTGCGAGTTTGGGGTCACAACGCAAACTGGCCTTTCCTGTTTCAGGCTGCAGGGCAAAACAAAAGATGCCCGCCCGACTGGCCCTTCGGTGGTAAAAATAGCCTTACACGTTTTAAAAAAGGAATGCAGTCGTTTGCAAGGCCTTTCCTGCCGAACCGTTTATCAGTTGTCCTTGGGGGGGAAGTGCCAACTCTAGCTCTTGAGCTGGTTTCACCCACACACTGCAGTCTTGAAATGTTCCAGAGATGTTCCTGTTAAAAAGCAAACGTTTGCAGTTTTTCCAGCTTTGATAACTTTCCATAATACAACGTAACGTTAGCATGGGAGACGAGATGCAAATGTAGATGCATATCAAGGAGCTCTTATGGCTGATAGTTCCCGCTTCATATACTTTTTTTCCCCCCCTTTTTGCTGACGTCTACATGGTTTCCCACCCCATCATCACTACTGTGGATACCTTCAGATACACGCAGTAATGAAATACCCATAAAAGCCTCCTTTAAGGAGGCTCATCCATCATTCTGAAAACACAGAGGGGGAAAAAATCATTGATTTTCACACCATAATCTTTGAATCCCATCATGCCAGACGTGTGCTCTGGGAAAATGATGCCTCAACAACACGTGGGAAGTAAGAAGTTTTGAAGTTACCAAAAATAATTGCATTAAACAGAGGTCTGCTAGTGTCAACACAGAATGAACTGTGCAGTGACTAACCACTTTGCTATGCGCAAACTTCCTTGAAATGTGGAATCGGGAACTTCAGAGTTTGTTTTGGATAGAACCAGAGCTCGTATTGCGCTCGCTACAATTTCAAATTGCTTTGCATTTTCATCTATTCCAAATAAAGGGAAAGGAGGTCTGCGTTCATCCTTATATGGGAACTTTCTCCTCCTGACCTCATTGTGATTTTTCTGGCCACTTTTTCACCCGGGGCAGCTGAAATAAGCAGTCGGGGTGCTGAGGGATGAAAGTGCAACAGTTTGGCTTTAAATGTTTTCCTGTTCCAAAAAAAAAATGTGTCAGAGAGTATTGGATATAATAGCTAATGTTAGCTGAAGTATTATTTAAACATTTTTGAAACCACTTAAACCAACATCTGGTTTATGTTTAGCTTTTTGTAGGATGGATCGTGTAACATGCTTTAGGTTTTGTTTTGTTTTTTCCTTCTAAAAATGGTTATTTTAAAATCTAAAATTCAGAATTTAAATGAAGTTGCTGAATTTGAGTGCAGTCTGCCCCAGCTGAGTGTAATTATATGCAACAAAAAAACTCCCTGTGAAATACTAGAGCTTCCAGATAGTCTTAGGGTGATGAATTATGTAATTTTTGACCATGCAAAGTTATCCAACATCACTTTAATTTGTGTTCAACTTTGTACAGTTCTGTAAAATGCAGCCTAAATGTCAATAACTACGCCGACGCCATTAAAAATGTCTTCCTGTTTACAAGACAACCAAGTGTCAGGGCCTTAGACGACCACACTTTGGCAAAACATGTAACCACCTCTGCTCCTCCATACCCACGTCTGTCACTCTGCACATGAAATATTAAACAAGCTACATCTGGAGCAAAGTTTTGCAGTCTATTGGAATGTCTGCTGTGGTTGGAATCTGTCTTTGGGGAGGATAAATGTTTTTTTTTTTTTTTTTACTGAAGATCCATCTTGGGCTGCAGAAATGTATCCAAGCCTCTTTCTGCAGCCCAGCAGGCTATATGCTTTACCTCCATGCTCTGGCATTTAACTTAAACACAACAAAAGGAGACAATGCTACGAAATAGTGGAACAGTTGCATAAAAATTTAGGTGATTAAAAACAAACTAAAGTACAATAAAAGATTTTAACAATAGAGATAGTACTAAAATGACAAAGAATAATTAAATGAAACTTGAGTAGTAGCATAAAAAATAAGAATAATCTTTTGACATATGAGGCAAAAAAAATTTAATGGATCAATATGAAAAATACATCTGAACACATTTCTACAATTAAATCCAAAACATAAAACATTGGTTGCAGTTTTACTATGGTTACTAAAATTAGTAGCAGAAAATACTGGAAAGTCTTACTGCTCACTTTAACTTAATTATTTTACTTTTTACTGTATATTTAAAGTTCATTTTATGTCACTATTTTACTTTTGATATGCAAGTACAGCAAATATAATTTAAGACTTACTTAAGTACTATTTTTAGAGCAGACTTTACCTTTTACCAAAGTCATTTTATAATAAGATGCTTCTACTTTCAAAGCATCACTTTGAGGTACTTTATAAAACACTCGTAAAATAGCTTCACATAAATGTCAGAACTTCAAATATTTAATTTTGTTTTATTGCAAAGCCTTTTCCCAAACTAATAATTTGATTCAGAAGTGGGTAAATATTGATTTAATCCAGAAATCAACCTCCTGTCCTAATAAAAAAAAAACACAATATTCTGTACATGCTGTTTTGTCACCATGCCAGAAGCCCCTCCCCCAGGAGGTGAACTCACACAGAGGGTTTCATGATTTGTGTGTATTAATCACCCGTCACTCGCTACTGAACAGAGACTTCATTAAGATGATCTATTGGAAAAGATAGAAACGTGGGCGCTGAATAATCTCGACTGCTGGTCAACTCAGGTAACACAGACAGGGTCAGCGGTTTGTCTGACAGGGATCAAAGCGTAAACGAAACGCTGCGAAGATTTGCAGATTAACACTGACCACAGTCAAGGCCAACATCAAAAGGTATGGCAGCTTTGAGAAAGATAAGACATAATTTGACACCTAAAGATGTGTGAGTGGGTTATTTAATATTGGCAACTCAAATATTTATTTGGTCAGTATAAAGGAAAATGTCGTAAAAAGTATTTGCTCAATATTATATTTGCAAATTCATGTTTTTGTGTAATTTTGCACAGACTTTGACAATGTCAACATTTCTTTCCTTTGCTAATAAAATATTTTTACCTTTGAATACAGGTCTGACAAAGATAAAGATTAGAATAAGTAGAGAGAACGTCTTGTCAGCCTTAATTTGATTTAAAGTATTCATGGGGGCTCTGTGTGTTTCATTTTCCAAGAAAAAAAACTTCCTGACCTTTATTTAACCTGCCAAGTCTTCAGAGAATAAAATCTTTCTCCAAGTTCAGGCAGACCATGACAATGCAAACATTCACAAAAGAGATAAGAAAAAAACGGTGGGGGTGAAAGAAGAAAGTGAAAGCTAAAGCTGCACGCTATAAAGATTTATGAATTCATCATTTAGGATTCATAAAAACTGGGAAACAGAAGAGATTTAAAACCTGATGCTAAGGAAAGTGAAAGACAAGAATTTTTAGTGATGAGGTTTGGGGAGAGAAATGTGGTGCAAGCTTAAGCTGAACTCAAAACTCAACAGCCTTTCTTTAAAATCTTCTGTTTTTAAGTCAAACTGAAACACTATGGCCACTTCCAAGTTAGAATGCAATTAATTAAAACTAAACCAGAGCTCCCTTTACATGGGGGTCAGAGCAAACAAAAAGCTTTCAGCAAACAAACAACGGATTTCTGGTTGCGATTGTTGACCTAGAGAGCAGCATTAACATTCTTCTGGATGTGTCGGGCTAAACCAAAGGCCTAAGGGCAGTCCAGCCGCAACAGTTTTATTGGATCTGTGGGAAACCGCTTTCTGTGTGCCTCAAAGTTTGGCAACCTTGTTCTGTGGTCTGATAACCTCGGCTGTGGCTTGGAGCAGGAGCCGCTTCAACTGGGCTTTTAAAGAATAGGGCCATGTTTTATTATAGTCATGTTTGCAGGGAAGAATTTGCACATTCTCATATTACTGTGTGAATGGGGCTTCACAATTAAAATAAAATAAAAAAAACTCTATGGGCAACCATGAGGCTCCTGCTGGGCCCTCTACTCAGTCATGTGGAACTCCACAAGAAGCCTCAAAGCACAGATCAGAGTGCTGCTGAAGTGTCTGTGTTTCCTGATAAGATGGAAGACGTTAGGCAGCTAAAATAAACTCTGTACTTAAGAGACATAAGTAAGCTTTTAGTCCTGAGGGCTTGAAATCTGTGACTTGCTATGGTCAAAATAAACTATGATTATGTAACAATGATTAGTTATAAAGCTTGATTTCCTACAAAAACAACAACCATTCTGCTTTTTTAAATAGCCTTTGATAGAAAATACTTATAATAGTGGTGTCAACTGAAAGGTCTGTCAGTTCCATTTTTAAGAAATTTATACAAGTTGAAAGAAAATCTTATTTGTTGCCTTTATTTCTTGTAAAATGTTTCAACAGTTTTTTTCATGCCGTAAATTTGTTTTGATCCACTCTGCTGGACTGTAGGCCTATAAGAAAGGAGAGCCACCTTGTACTAAATTTAAAAAAAAGTGTTTTTAAAGTCATTGTGAAATGTTTGGCTAACTCCGTGAGTACTCTGTATTGGTGAGTACCAATGAAAAAGAACTGAAATTCTTGTACTCTGAGAAAAACTGGTATAGGGATACCCCTACTTAGAACTACTTTATTAAACTGGGTATCTGGTTTACCTAAATAACATACATGAAAGAGATCATTTTAATTAATAAATGCTTTCTCAACCATAAAAGCAGCCAACTTTGACAACGTTGTTCTTGTGGTTTTCACATCCTCTTTAGCCACAATATGATCTAAATGTGGGTCTATATTCCTGACTGCATGATCACTATACATTTTACACCAATAAACCATTTCTGCCTCTGGGATTTATATGAGTACTAAATGGGGGATGACCTCAAATAGCCGTCTTCTCTGCTTTTAAACCGGTTCATTGCAGCTAATCTAAAGCTACAGCTCTGACCATCAGCAGACCAGAAAAGTCTTCCAGCCATGAAACGTCTACAAGCACAACCAGGTTTATGAGACCAGAGTAACACTAGTTTACAACACTTCTGGCATTGCATGAGCTCAGTTCAGCTGAATATCAGTCCAGTGACTCACTTTATAACTCTGAATAACCAGAAGTGCTTAGCTCTTCATATAAAATGTGATATCCTCCTCCATCGTTGCACATACCCAGTTTTAGGCTGTGCAGCCAAAACTACTGAGGTAAAATATTTAAAAATCTACAATAGAAACAGCATTATGTATTACTATATAACTAAACAATTCCTATTTGTTTAAATTTTGTAGAAGAGTGTGCATGTCAAGTTTTCTTTTTCGTGCTCGGTTTACTTCAGTTTTAAACTCCATTATCCCAGTGCAAACAAACAACAAGACTCCCCAGCTGTAAAGGTGGTTTTAATCTTTTTGTGCTTTTGCACAATTCTCTAACACATCAACAATGCTGGATGCTTGGATCACTGCAGAGATGATGCACAGTGATATCACAGCAGCATTATAAAAAGAGATTTGTTGTTAATGTTCTAAAATGACAGAGGGGTGTAGATTGCTTGTTTTATCAAATAAAATTGCATTGAAGTCCAGTATTCTTTAACTTTAAATTGGTGTGATGGTACACAGATTAAATATATTTTAAAACAATATCTCAATGTGACTCATGCAAATTTAAGCAAACAAAAATACTGAAGATCTGTGATTCATTTTGATAACCATCTGGTGTTTTAAAGGTATTACCTTTTGTCACGTCAGTTTGTCCAAACTCATGATCGCTTTTCAATAACCAAACATTAAAATAAATAAAAGTACTTTAAACAGTTACAAGATTACATGTTGTAAACTTGTGATTTTATACAAATGCATCACAAAAAATCTCACAGGACAAAAAAATGTTCTTGTATAAGCCTAAAGTAACTCAATACCTGCATAAATATATCATTATATAATAATGGTACTCACTTATGTGAGCTAAGATAATTCAGCATCCATTACGTTCCAAACATGGTTTAAAATGGTTGTAACTTAAGCTAAGCAGAGACTACTTTTGTTGACCACTAGCACATTAATACCAGCAATCTGGTTTATGCAAATCAGTGGTAATAACAGGGTGACTTCCCTGAATTATATTGAGACTGTAGGAGGAAGTGGTTCAGTGCAATCTTTTTTTAACCCCATTCTACCAGGTTTATGTTGTCTTTCATTGAAAGTTGTTATTGTTGTTATAAGTTCAGAATTTTTCCATCTCAAAGTCTAGTGATTTTTTTAAGCAATATCTTCCATTCAAGAAACCTTTGTGCTTTTTAAGAGAATAACACTACAGATGATGTTACCAGAGACCACAGACTACACCTGACAGCAAGCATGTTCACCTCGTGACAAAGATGAACACTTCATGGTGAACCCTGACCTCAAACTGTCACTGACATACTCCAGGTTTCCACAATCTTCCTGCTTGGAATGTCTGGTATCTCCTCACATGTACAATATCCAGACACCAGACCTGCCATATGGTACAAATGGGCTTCTCATGTTTAATCAACAAAAGCTCTTAAGTGCTCTACATTAAAACCTTGCATGGTCTGAGCTCTTCCATCCATCTATTATCTGCTGCTTGTTCTGGTCACAGGGGCAGTAGAATGAGCACAAAAGTCCAGGCATCTTTTTCTACCACTTCTTCCAGGAAGAATCCAAGGCATTTCCAGGTCAGTTGAGAGACAGTCTGTCTAGAATGTCTTGGGTCTTCTCGAGGGTCTCCTCCTATTTAGACATGCCTGGAACACTTCGCTAGAGAGGCAGGAGGTAAGAATGGACATAGGACCTACACTGTCCTTGGTGAGTCCAGCAAAATCCAGTTGGTACTTTCCATGTCCAAGAGCCAGCTTCTGTAAGCTAGGGTTAGATAGCAAAGGTCCCTGCCTTTGTCTGCTACCTATAGCACTTTGCACTCAACCTTTCTGGCAGGTCTCTTGCAGGTGCTACACTCCCATGTGGTTTATTTGGGTTAAGCCCTTCTGGGCCCCCTGGGTAAAGACCCAATCACTGGGAGCTAACCACCCAACTCCATGAATGGGACATTGAGCTCCTTGTTGTTATCAACTCATATGAGTAACATGGATCACTCCTTGTCTAGCGCTTCACCTAGGACCAATCTGCCTTGGATGACCCTATCAAGAGCCCATTGCCCCAACTGCACAACTCCTAGTATTAGTGGGTCACAGAAACTCCTCCACCATGATAAGGTGGCATTTCATGGGAGAGGTACCCTGTAAGCATGAATAACACCTCACAAAGACATTTCCTCAGCCACCGTGAGGCAATGTCACTTGTGAAGCAGAAATCTGTCCTGCCTTTCTGTTGACACAGTTTATCTAACGGGAACAAGGTCCGTCTGACAGCCAAATGCCATTTAGTGCTTGCTGTGCTTCTGCAAGACCATTGTGTTTCTTGGCTGCCAATGCTGGGTTTTCTTGGCCTGGAGCTTGTTTTCATTCAGAGCTCCAACAACTCTGGGACTAATCGGGTTTAAGAGACCTATCAACAGGACCACAGACTTACTGGTCTAGTGTAAAGCCAGGTTCTAGAAAGTTAGGAAAGTGGCCGCATGAACTG
The DNA here is from genome assembly GCA_031762555.1 of Cynodonichthys magdalenae. Classification (NCBI taxonomy): domain Eukaryota; kingdom Metazoa; phylum Chordata; class Actinopteri; order Cyprinodontiformes; family Rivulidae; genus Cynodonichthys; species Cynodonichthys magdalenae. Next base: position 11,462,371 of record JARVJO010000180.1, on the reverse strand, counting down.
CTGTGCATAGTTTTACCACAATGTCTGATCGTGAGATGGTCCAACTGTAAAACATTGCCCAAAGTAGAGAAAGCAGCTAGAAAAAAAAAGGACCAGGTTTAAACATTTAATATAAAAAAATATTTTTTCTAAGATGCTTTAAAACAAGTATTATAACATTTAATAATGTGCCTTGATTCCAGTTTTACAGCTTCACTTTCACAAATACAGCTAATCTCAGCTCTGCTTGAGTCCAACTTGGCTCTACCAGCACGTGGTCCTTTTGTATATTCTTGTGATATTTATTCAGCCATCCATTTTCTTTACCTGTTTTTTTCAGGGGAGTAATACATGTTTAGAAAGTGGAAGTGACGAGAATCAACGAGTCGACCCCGCACTCAGTTTCAGTTTGTAAGTTTGCCGAGTGCTGAAGGGTATAGCTGAAGAGTAGTAGCAACCCAAGGGCATTCAATGGCAGAGCTTGACTGTCCTGTTTCCTTACCCACACCTGAGTAAAATACCTGACAATCGCAGCTCTAGAGTCTGCAGTTGTTCCACAACTTCTGGTAAACACAGGTACTCCTGATATAGAAACTGGTTGTATTGACTAAAACTCATCTGAATGGTTGGATGGGGGATGTGTTTTAACCAAAATTTCAAAAGTTGTTTTCACTTTTTGGATCTATAATCTCAATCGGTCAAAACTTGTAAAGTGACCTTTGTTGTATTTAACAGCAATAAAACTACTTTAAAATATTCGCTTTGAAGATTTTTTTTTTTTTCCGTTGTATTTAAGTTCAGGTGAGTCAGCTTTAATTATTTGTTGTATATTTTTTTTTTAAATAATCAAACACTGAGTCTATTTCTATGAAATAAGCCAGTAGGCAAAATGAACACACCTTGGGAAAAACAATAGTTTGAATAGTTTGTCTATTTTTTCAACTGTTCAAAAATGTTGATGTATTGTTTATTACATGCAAGACTGCATTTAAGTTGGCATAAAAATACATAAGAATACATTGCAAACTGAATTATTGTGATACTGCAGCACAATAAGTCTAAATTAGCTATTTATAATATAGACTTTTGTTATTTTTTTAAGTCATTTATTCACACTCAGCTTTGGTGTTAAACAAAATTTTAGTTCTCAGGAACATTCGATACAAACTACCAATTTTAAAAACTGTTTTTTGGGGGTTAAAAAACATTTAAAAACAAAAAAATACTTGCCAAAAATGAATTCTGTCTTTAAGAATAAAGTTCGAGTAAATTTAGCATCTAATCAAATGCAACACACTGTGACAAGCTCAAGATGCCAGAGCACTTGGGTGTTGTTTGCTTGAAACCTTGATCTAGTCATTAGGAGAGGAAAAAATAGCCTGGAAAGCAAAGATTTCTTCCTAAGATTGCCTGCGTTGTCATTTTTACAGGCTTTGGCTTTTTAGCGAAACATTCCTGGGCCTAAATTACACAGTAATTAAGGACATAATGTCTTGTAGTACCTCTGGCAACAGGAGTACCCTGCTGCTTCAGAGCTGGTCAGAATTCAATTATTTTGGACAGAGTATCTTGCAAAGCAAAATTTCTTAAAAAATAAAAATAAATGAATAAATCAAACTTAGCCATGAGATTATGCTGCTTTACAGGAAATAAATTGCCTTCTCTGTCTTGTTCAGAATGATTCTGCAAGCGCCACTTTTTACTTACAAGAAAAAAAAGCTTCCGTTTTTGCTTTTGGTCAGTCAGAGTAATATTTCTGATCAACAAAAAGCATTTGTGTTGTTCCCATTTTTTTACAGTTACAAAAGAATGCACAGTGAAAACTAAACCATGGCATATTGATTAGGTTTGATTTTGCCGTTTTACTACACAATAAATGTAATAATGTCTACAGTAAACCATTGTTTCATGTTTGTTTGCACACCTTAAGTACTTTTTTGTGACACTCAGAATTTCCCAATTTAAAGAGTCCTCTAGCAGTTTTAGAGACATGAATTGGGAGTGTGAAGCCAAGACAGCAAAAAACTTTTGAAATTCTGTTTTAAAATACCCCTTACTTAGTTTATATAACTAGGATTCATGGGATCATTTCTGACCTCAACTATAGAGCATATGCCATCATGCCATCATTTTTTAGGTTACTCCTAACTGAAAACAGGATTGTTATTCGTGTTCTTCAGACTGAATCTAATTGAAGCTGAAATTTAAGAACTGAAGAACAAAATCTGTTTTTAGAAGGAGTTTGAAGCGTTATCTCTCATCCTACACTAGAGAAAAGAAAACTATCATACAGATAATATTATTGCACTTTTAAAAGTAAATGCAGTGCTGATGTGGCACAACCACATGTAAGGTTTGGTCAGCTTTAAATCATTAGCAGTTTAAATTCTGGTAAGATATGAGTCACCTTGATAAGCATCAATCCACGCAAAACCTAAAATATGCTCAATTTCAAATGCCATAAAAATTACCAAAAAAAAAAAAAACAAATATAAAGTGCTGCATTTTATCAGATTCTTAGTTCCTATTTGGGCCTCATCTTGCATGACATCCAGCATGGTCAAACCCATATGTGGAATTCATAGCTGAGCCCACAGAATCAGCTCTTCTAAACAAACCGACCATCTACCTGCTGCATGGCACAGCTGGAGAGCCCCTGAGACTGCAGCAGCTATGACTGACACAGCTTAGAAAGGAAAAACACTGAGCAGAACACATGGGGAACACGTCTATTTAAAGTCGGCATCTGCCAAACTATTCACCAAGAAACAGCATTTCACTTCTGTTTAAGATAACTCCTGTTGAGAAAAAGATCATTTCAGCTCAAAGAGAACAAAAACATCAACACCTGATTTAAAAAAAAAGAAATACTGGCTCTCAAAACTGTTTATATCACAAAAGGCATGAGTCAACAGTTGGAAAGTTCATCACTGAATTATACTCATAATTAAAGCAATTTTACTTACTGTCTGCAACAAACTTATTCAAGCAGTAATACCTTATTGTTTTTTTTTAAAGATGGCATTGTCTTATTAAAAGCAGTTGATCTTCTACGTTTTTGTGACCCGAGCTGCTTTGTTTTGTTGCAGCCAGTCCAGAATGCAGATTAGTCTGAGTTTGTTTGGACAATGCTGCTCCAATGTGGCATTTAATGTGCTTTTTAATTTTTGATTAGCTTGGCTGCAGACATGTTTTAATGGAAATTTTTCTCTCTAGCAGAGAGACAAAAAAAACCCCTTTCAGAATGCAAAAATTCCAATAAATTTTCAAACAGCCAAACCAGACCAGTAAGTGGCAATAACATTCAAATTTGCGCATCATGATGTAAAAGAAAACACGGCTAGAAATTATTCGAACAAAAGCTTGTTTTTGTGGCAAATATAATTTTCTCTCATAAATTACCTTTTTCAGCACACAGATGTTTAATGGGGTCAGGGTTTAATGGACACAGGTAAAAACAAGTCATTGTTGCCATGTTAACACGAAACAATACAATAGATTCGATTAGAATAAAGTTCTTTAATCCCCTGGAAAGATTCCTTCAAGGAAATTAAAAGTTCAATAGTTCACAAGCATAATAAACAACAGCGACACTTTTGTGTGCCACGTTCACAAAGGTGGAAACAATTTTCCTCTCACGAAAGGGATTTGCAAGAGAATAAAAGGTGGAAATTCAGTGGGGAAAAAACATTTTTGCTGAGTATCCATGTTATTGTGACATGGCCAAATTAAGTCTTTTCCTTTGCTTTTCATCGTCATGAAGCTTCAACTAAAACGCTGATTAAAAAAAAAGTTATGCTTTTAAGGTGACAAAGTGAGGATTTTACTGCAACAACCATTTTTCCTCTTCCAAATAAAAGTCATCTCTTTCCATTAACTACAACCCACAGTGATCAAGTAATTTGAGTCAAATTAAAATGAGGCTGTTAAATAAATTTAACAGCTTCTACTATGAATACAAACAGAGTATAATAATAATAGGAGAATAAAAAAATTAAAACCAAAGTGACAAAAACTGTGACCCAGGCAGGACAAATGATTCAGAATGAGCACGGGTAAGATTTATTTATTTATTTAAGATAAGTGAATATAAAGATTTTTGCTGCAATTGAGATTTGAATAAAAAAAAAAACAGTCTATAAAGAGTAACTAAAATAGCATTTAATCTTCCTAATCTACCCTTAAATCAAAGGTTTCTAACAGCTTTGCAGTTTCTAAAAGGTATGTAATTCAGAAATAATTCTGTGTCTTAATTCTAATAATTTTCTTTAAATATAACCATGTTTCTCTGCAGGCCACTGTGGTACGAACATTCATTCATTTATTGTATGGTGCCATTATGATGCTTGGGGATTCCCTTTCTTTAAATATATTGATCTGAAATTCCCAATGACATCCTTCTGGACCAATAAAAAACATGTTTTCCGGCACTCTTAAACAAAACACTAGCCTAGTGATAAGTTACCAAATTTCAACAAATTCTGTATTGTTTAAAAGCTTATGAGATTGAGAATTTAAAAATGTTAGCTCAATAACGAAAAATGCATTGTGTCTTATTTTGCCAGCACGTGACATTTAATGAAACTCTAGTGCTTCAGTAAAAAAGGTAAATGTTCATGAGAAGTGTTACATTTTAAAAGGAAAGAGTCACGGGTGTGAAAGAAGTCTTAACACTAAAGCAACAGGCCAGGATATAGTATCAGAAGAAAGTCAATGAAGTGCAAGTTGATCCCCAGAGCTACAGCGGTGGGACATTCATCAGGTTTGTGCGAGTTTACTTTGGCAGGTTAGGCTGCGTTCTCTCCAGAGTCGGCTCTTCTAGCCAGAAAAGATGAGTAGCGGATACAAATAACCCTTTTTCTTTTTGTGTAGCTGCCAAACATTAAAGTTTCATCTGGAAGGATGATTAAACCTGTGTGGCCACTGACCGCTCCGGCCAAACCCGACTTACTATCCCGTTGCACATGTCCGTGTAAGAATAAAATATATCATGCTGCTTCCAACTCCCGGCATAAACCTAAAAATCAAGGATAATGTTGACTTTCCACTGCAAGGATCACATAGATTAATATGACAAAATTGGTTCTTGAATAGATCCAGTGTTCAAAAAGGGGGAAATATTATCCAGGGCGTCACAACAAACAGAATTGGACATGAGATCCGTTTTACTGGCAGGTACGGTCTTATCTGAGTTCAACAGACATTTCAAAACCACAGACGACAAAGACGCAGCAGGGAAGATGAAAGAGTTCCTTGTCTGCTGCGGTAGTGGGATTACTCCATGTGCCTGTCATCAAGCAGGACAAACAGGATGTTTTCCAAAACTGGAATTTCGACAACTTAAGATATATCAAAATGCAAATGTTACTACCTCTTATTGTTCATTTGTAATTGTTAATTTTAAATATCCCCAGATTGTAGTTATCTGATGTGGATTCTGCCCTATTTAAAAACAGACTGACAATACATTAAAAATAACCTCTGTCGATGACAGAAATACAACTGGCAAAGTCGTCGTTGACGCTTGTGTTTGCAATACCAGACCTATAATAAAAAAATAATAATAATAAAACTTTGTTTTTAATCACAGGGCAGGCCTTTAAATTTTCAGTTTTAAACGATGGTATTTTTTGAGTGTCACTCTGTTCAAGAAAGAACATCAGTCTTCTGACCGAGCATGCCAACCGCGATACAAACACATAATTGATGGAAAAGGCACAAATTCCAGAGTGGAATATTTTACAAACCATAATTGAGAAATGGGCAACAGGCATCAACTACATGGCATCAACAAAAGCTTGCAAACATGGTGAGGAACTTTTAGAGTCTGATAACTTTACCGCCCAGAGTTTCTATTTGTGTACTTTATTGATGTTTGGTCAGGAAAGTACAAAGAAAATCTCCACTATAATCTCTCCCTTATGTCAAATTAGTTCTCATCTACAGATTGTTTTCTTTTAAGTCACTAAACAATCTCACAACATTTAATAACAAACTGATCAATTTATTCCACTCAAAACCTCTTATTTATTGCCCGGAACAACAAAACCTTGCTGTCCAAAATAAACAGCACAGCATCCATTAAAACACTTCAACAACGAGAGGAGATTCAATAAAGGGAGTTTGTGTGGCTGCAGCAGCCGGTGGTTATGTAATTTCCACTCTAGGTAACAATAGTATGTCTCTTACTTGAATACCAGCTCTCTCTCTTTTCACAATGATTACATCCTTCCCAGCATTAATGAGGTCAAAAAGCGACCTTATCTCCAGAGGGCTTGTTTTTCCATGCAGGGTAAGTTTGCACATGGTCTCCTTATGCATCATTAAAGTAAAAAGGCAGGAGGAAAAACCAAACAATCACCTGCTATCCTCGAGAAAAACGCTTTAGACCATAAAAATAAATAAACTACTAAGGAGCCACATCAATACATGTTCTCACTAGACATGAATGAGCATTAACGTTTATCTGGTTATTATATCTCTTATAGTGTCTCGTTATTGACGTTCACTTCCTGCATTGTTTTGTTCCATCAATGTGCTTTACGGTTTGTGCTTTTCCTGGTTCTGCTCAGTCTTACATAATTACACAACTTTATGGGCTGTGTCTTTTTACAGTGGCTGTAAAATTTAAATATAATTGTCCTGGAAACAGACAGCGATGGAATACTGGGCACGGAACAGAAAAGTCAAACAGTCTTTTAAGCAAACAGATATTTGAGTAGCAGAAAGCTCCACTTAAATAAACCCGAGGCCTGAACTTTAGTCTCCACCCATCTCCCTCTGGCAGTAACAGTTTCTTTTTAGTGAGAACAACAAACATTTTTCTTGATCTCTTCATAGATTTCTTTCCAGTCAGACTGTGCGTGCGGGGAGCATAGCTTGTTTCCACGGCAACAGCTGCTGCACTATTCACCTGAAGTTTCTTTGGAGTACATCACTAACAGTGTGTGTCAATGTATGAATGTCAAAGCAGAAATGATGTGCAAAAACAGGAAAAAAAGACAATTTGCCTAATGCAAATAAGATTAATAAAGTAACTAGAGAAAATTTGAAACAAACTTATTAACTTTCCTTAATTTGTACCATCTAATTTTAACTTTCCATTTGCATGTTTGATTCTACAGGATGTGACACGTCACATAGATCTGAGGATTTAAGTTTTATTTACAAGACTCAAGACATCTGATCCCACTGACGTGGTAGTGACACGTTCTTTGGCAGAGCTGGATGAGGGAGGATTTGGAGAAGAAAATCAGGTATTTCTGTTAATCAAGCAGAGGCACTATTTTGTGCATTTGTCACAAAAGAGACCACCACAGTGTCTGCCAGTGCAGGAACGTATCCTTAGGCTGCCCGGCCTAAGCACACTCCCATTCGGACAGCATAGCCACCTGTGTTTCCTTGCTGTCTCCTTCAAGCAATCTCCTTCCACGAGTTTCGACTACACAACTTTCATCTTATTCTTTATAAGCTTTGTGGGAATGACTGTAAGGATGACTGTATTTTTTAACAGCCTCGTCCAGCTGCTCCTTAATGGAGCAGCCATCCTTTTTACATAAACACAGCCACCAAGTTCTGACCAGTCACAATACTTGGTGTATACCAGAGGTGGGCAATCCTGGTCCTCGAGTGCCGCCATCCTGCATGTTTAACTTGTTCTCTGTTACAACACGTCTGATTTAAATGAATGGTTGACAAACTTCTGCAGAACTTGGGAGGAGTTAAATCAGTCCCTGAACCAGATTTGTTGGAGCAGAGAACCAAGTAAAACATGCAGGAGAGTGGCACTCGAGAACCGGGATTGCCTGCCCGTGGTGTATACCTGCAAGACCAGAGTTCTTTTTGGGGGATCATTGCCAGAACCAGTTTTTGGAGGAGATATGAGAAGAAAAAGATGTGTTTTATATTTATTTTTCATTTATATCTCTTTCATTTGAAAGAGATGTATGAAAGCAATTCCAGTTTTTCTATTTCACTCTATATTGGTGAAGTGTGGAAATTTTCTTTGAATTAATCATTGCATTATACATTTTTTTGTGTTTTCAGACAACTTTACTATATTTGTTTATTCTACCTACTAGTGCTTTGAATTTGCTTAAACCTTTAGTCAAACCAGGAACAAAAGACAAAAGATGTAGTATTTAATGTGATTAAAGGTCTTTTGACCAGGAGGACAGCAGCTCAAGACTTAAATATTGTAACAATGTGTTCTTGAAAGCTTTCTTGCACAGACCTGCAAGTCATTTTTATAGATCAAAACTGAACCCGTTTGTCGCTAAAACTTGCATTTCTTTTCTTAATTTAATATATGAAAAAATAGGATCTGTTATTATAAACAAAATTACAAAAATAAAACCTTCAAACACAGTAAAACAGAAAACTGACACCTATCCAGACTATCACTGATTTCCATCTTGGCAATCTTCTCAAATTAACACCATAATTATCTAGTCGTTGGGACACAACCTGCAACAACCACCTCACATTAACCCTAAATTAAAACAAGTGCTTAAAATTGGACGTGGAAATTATGATCCTGGCAAAAACCTGGTGGGAAGTAATCAAAGTGATTCTGTGATAAAAATCTAGAAAAAGTGGACGAGAACTATATTTTAAAAACATCTTTGTGTTTCTGAATAAAGATGTTTCTGAAGATGAAAATGTGGAGGCTGAAGTAGATTTGGACATCTCAACGTGGTTGCTTTCAGCAGAAATTTTATTCAGATTATACTGTAGGGGTGCACCAAAAAATCGATTCACATCGGAGTCGTGATTCTCATTTACAAAGATTCAGAATCGATTTAAAAGGTCCTAAAATCGATTTTTAAAAATAAAAAAAAATAAAGCAAACATAGTCAGCCTCCAATTTGTAACTATGTGGGATGTCCTGACGTCACCACACAGCTGTTTCTGTAACGTATGCTTGTACAGAAAGCACCAAAACAAAGAGGAAACTACAAAACTGGTGGAAAGAGATATTCAACTGGCCTCCGCTTCATTGAATG
>JARVJO010000180.1:11434985-11453287 GCA_031762555.1 Cynodonichthys magdalenae | reverse complement strand
ATAATAAATCCAAACAGAGATGTAGTTTTGTATTTCTTCTACTGTTTGTACTAAACAACAGAAAGGTCCCAGAAGCACCTGTTTTATTATGTCTTATACCTTCCATGACAAAGGGGGGGGGGGATATGGGCTGTGCGGGCACCCTGTCCAAAAATCCTACCTAAAAGCCTGATAGAATCCTAAATGTATTTTTTCACCATATAAGTAAGGGAGCTGGATTTTTTTCCCTCTGCCCCAAAGCTGGCACTACCCTGGTAAACAACTACACACATGTTCATGGGTATATCTGCAAACTCAAAGGAGCTTGAACTTCAAGGGATGACAGCAGGTAAGCCCTTTACTTGAATGAAGCAGGTTTCAGGCTTTTTTGTTGTGGAAAAAGGCTTAAAGATCAAGGCTTCGTGCGTTTGGCAGTTTAGAGCCATGTATTTATTCAGTTTCAAAGCTTCAAATGCATTCCTGGGCTGTTTGACTGAGTTGTGTTTTCAATACTGTGTCGTTTTATAAACTAAACATTTTGTTTTTGAGTACATTTCGAGCAGCCATCGAAAAACCCTTCTCTATTCTGATGATGTAGAAAATATCCACTTTATACTGAATCAAACGAATTTGCTAAGAGAACTATGCAGGTAGGCTTTTAGCACTTTTTTACTGTTGAGCTTTGTACCAAGATATCATTCAGCTGACTCATTCTAGAACTTTCCCTTAACTTTCTCTCCAAACTGAAACAAAAACAAAAAATCTGTTCATCTCATACTGGCTGCAGGTTAGACAACGTATAAAACCAGCTTGACAAACAAAAGCTATGTTAATCACTGGAGAAGAGTTCGAGCAAGCCCCATGGTGACATAACCCGGGGGCAGAGCGTGAAACCTGTTAGACTGCAGACAGATCCAGTCTGTTGATGTGCAGTCGCTCAGGCTAACATAACTGAGGCTTTTTGTCCCTCGCGCAATAAGACCGCATGTGTGCAGAGAGCAGGGAACAAGGGATCTCAGGTTCAGTTCAAACAGAACTAAGATCAAATCCTAAAACTATTTAAATATAAAGAGGCATTTAAGATATACTGTAACTGCTCGATTTTTGACTTCTTACCACATAATTTAATATGTTAAATATATTTTAGACATGGGTCCGATTACCTTTTTATTTGTTAATTAGGTTTACTTTTAAAACATTAAGGTCCTGCAATTTGACTGTCCTGTGTTCAACTATATTACAACCCAACAGCAGTTAAAAAACTGAAGTCAAAGTTTCTGTTTTTAGCTGGGGTCTGAATCCCATGTCTGAATTCCTCATTATTGTAACTCCACAAGTCCCTCTTTCACCCCTTTTCTGAGGTGTGTCTCAGATCAACTCGTTTTGATGCTGTCTCTTTAAATCTAAACGAGGGCTGGAAAATGTGACTCAAAAGAAGCCAGAGATATCTACGCAGCACTGACTACATTCGACTTTTCTGCACTCCTAGAGACTGAGTTCACAACAAACTGTAACGGCTAAAAAAAGTGGATTTTGCATATGTCCCCTTTAATAATTGCATGTTTTTAAACTACAACAGTTACAATTACACTTTAAACATTCATTAATACAGGGTACAGTTACCACCAATGACCTATGTTTTTAATTTTAATTACTAAAAAGACCATTTTTCATGTCTGCCTGTTACAGGTTTGCAGAAGAATTCACCAAACTTTAACAGTAATGGCTTTAGCATAAACCTTATATGAAAAAACATTAATTGGGCTGTTTTAAAGCTTAAATAAGTTAACATTTCCGCAGCCATGTTGATCATTTAGAATAATAACTGACCTTGTTTAGATAAGAGTGGAGTGATATCTGAAACTCAATTAGATATACAGTTAAGTTATGAAAGGGAAGAAACAGAACGACCAACTGTGCACCAGAATCTGAGTGGGAGTGGGAAACGAAAGACTGGGGTCTCTGAGTAATTCTACTTTAATGAACACAAACAGACAAGCTCCCAAATGTCTAATCGTGCAGAGTGGCCTGATTAAAGCTGACTCACAAATTCCCCACAGTCGCCGGCAAACAGACAGGAATGTCTAACAAATAGGTTACACGTTGCAAATGCACAACACTCACTCCTCTAATCCAGGACTTGGATACTTAAAGCTCCCTGCAGTGTGAGCGCCTTGAATGTCTGCATGCCCAGCAGCGATGGCGGAACGATCGCCCACAACTGCACAACAGAAGGAGACTTAATTTCAAAAAGCAGAAGCTGGAAACCGATTATCTCTAAACGCCTCCAAACGACCAGGATTAAAATCCCACACACTGCATTTCTACGAACTGCTTCTACAACACAGATTGTGTTTATGTTTAGCATAAATGCTGGTAATGAAGAGGGGGGAAAAAGGCTAAGCGATAAGAAAGAAAAAAAAAAACAACTTAATAGAAAAAGGTGTAAAATTACCGCCTGAGGTTGAACTGAGTTGAACTTTCAAGGCAAACAAAAAGAAGGGTTAGACGGGGACAAAGTTTTTCACCGATATAGTTTTACACTTGCAAGAAAAAAAAGGAAAAAAACCCAAAACAAGTGGATTTAGTTTCGGTAAATATTTGTGAGGCTTATGTTCAAATCTCTGTAAACATTTTTCGACTATTTCAAATTCCAAAGAATCTGTCATTTCGCGCTCTATTTAGAAACTCCTTTCAGAACTTCAGAAAAAAAACACAAATGCAACAATAGTACATTGGTGCCAGATGTCCATGTATGGCATATGTGCACACTCTCCAGTTAAACATTTGCCAGAAGGACAGCAATAGTGGCTCTTAAGCAGAAGCAGAGACGTGTATAATGTCTTAAAGACCAGACACTTCCCTGTCTTTACAAACAGTTTAGTCAGTGCCAATCCAAGCTACGGCTGATAAAGCTTGGTATTCTTTTTATTATTTTTAAGCTATATTAAAGGAGTCAGACTCCAAGCAGGCATTCACAAAATGTGTACATTCCTGTGCAAACTTTGCAGGGGGGCCTTTTATCCCTAGGTAATAATCTGCCCCACACATAACTAAGGAGCAGCAACCCGGATAAGAGATCCCTTGAACTTTGTACGCAAATAACACAGTAATACTTCACCAGTAAAACAAACAGAAGCAAAAGTGATCTTTGAATATTTATTTTAACGCTACTATGGTAGCAAAACATTTTTCCCCTCGATATATTGCAGTCTGTGCTTGTTTGAGTCTTCAGATATCTTGCTGTTTGTATTTATTTTGCCAGATTTAATAAACTCTTGATCCCATCCACTCCTGTGAAAAAATATGAACTACTTTCTGATGTTTACAGGAAACAAGAGTAAAAACTTGTATAAAAACTTGTGAACGAAAAATAAAATGTTCCTACGTAAGGCAAAAACAATGTTGAGTCTAACTACCTCAAAAGGATACTTCCCCAAATAATGAACAAAAAGGCAGCATTTACAATAATATCTTCTTGTCTTAAATCATCTAAAATGTTCTTGAAAATCGGTAACCAAGAGGTCAGACAATGCCATGTTGTCAATAACAAAGAAGACAAAATAATGACACTGAACACCAATTTAAAACAATAAACAGCAGTAAATCTTGAAATTTCCCTTCGCACAGCCTGTTCGACACCAACTGGGTGATCTGATGCCATCTGACAGCATAATGGCTGCTCACCTGGTCAGGGGTCACATTAATAGGAGCAGGCATTTATGTAACGGTCCCAGAAGCTGAACAAAACCACGTGTCACGGCTCATTACGATGCTACTGTGTGTTTTATGAGGTGCTGAAAGACCCCTAGGTGTCTGTGTGGAAAAGAAAGACCTCGTCTCGGCCAAACCTCCTCTTTCTTTACTTCTTACTTTAACCACCTATAAAATATTTTATACAGTGTTTAATGTTTTAATAAACGACTTTCAGTAAAATAAAAAAAATAAAAAGTCAAGTCTGTAAACTAAAGCATCTCCACTCTTCAACTATTTACAAATGAAAGAAATGAAACGCGATGATTACCTAAGCATATGATAAAATCCCTGAGGTATTTACTGTGATGATGTGTCCTTGTTTGGAGGTTTTAAACAAGAGAAAAACATGCTCCACCCCAGGTTTTTTTCCATATTGCATTTTTTCACCACAGGTAAGCAACCATTGAAGAAAACATGGACATACAAAGACTACACGGCTTAGAATTGGCATCTCCTTTTTAAATAAATGACTTGCATTGAAGGAGACATACCATGCTTTGAAATCTTGTTTCAAGCCCCTCTTTCACCCCTTTTCTGAGATGTGTCTCAGATCAACTCGTTTTAAAGGCCGTCTCGTTAAAGCGAAACGAGTCGCTTCACACCTCAACCCAAACAGAATGTAAAGATAATGAATCACAGAAACTAAATTCATCTTTTCTGCACTCCTACAGGCTCCAAATACACAACAAAATTATTCAGCAGCTAAACAAGTGGATTTTGCATGATCTGTCCCCTTTAAACTATTTAATATACATTTGCTGCAGCATAAAGATCAATCAAAGCAGCCAGCAGTTAATATGAGGAGAATGTCCTACATTGGACTAATCAGTTGTCCTTACCTACTGTTCCATGGAGGGTCACAGGGAGCCGGTGCTCCCCATGTTGACTGTTAAAAAGATCTAAATCATTTTGCCCATTAGTCCACCATCTCTACTGAACTGTTATCTCACTGGTTAATGCCAGGTTCACACAATTGTGCCAATTTTTGGCCTCATTTTGTCCTTCCAACAATCTTTAGGATGCTCTGATTATGGTTATGACCCTAAAGCTAATCTTATGACATATTCCTGCCGAGTGTGGTGTTAGAGTTACCTAGTCAGCTCGGACCCTTGGCCCGATATCCCACCGTGTGTGGTGATCTCCTGAGGACAAACGAGCTCTCAGCCTGTTGAATATGACGTGTAGCCAATCAAAAAGGGAAGTGATAGAAAATCGGTGGTGGGGAATCCAAAATACAGAAAACAAAACAACAGCCATGGCGCACCAGAAAGTGTGCAGGATGTTGGAGATGTCTTTTTGAAATGTTTTTTCTCATTTAAAATGGTCCACAAACTATGGCCATTGCTTTTTCCTCGTCGGTCATATTTATTACACTGAACTCGTTTGATCACAAGAGGTCTGGCAAGATTTCCAGCCTGATATCTGAATGCTGGTGAGTGAAATCTGTTTGTGTGTCGTCTTTGCCGTGTGGCTGTACACCACACACTGCAGGACCAAATCCGTTAATAGATTCATAAATTTTTAATCCTCGTGTGTGGGGTCCCTCAGTCTTTGAAAATTAACCAACAATTTTAAAAGTCTTGCAGTGTGAACAAGGCATTAAGACTTGGTCTAAAGATCTGATTGGCTAACAAGTTTTCTGTCCTTAAAAGATGTAATCAAACTTTGAATAAATGCTTCATCACTTATTTTTTAAGAGGTGTATTGGTCAATAGGTTTTTATTATTACAGAGATAATGTTAAATACCATTTTTTTTATACTTGTGACAAACTCAAAACTAAAACTGGTGTACAAACATTCTCTTTGGTAAAATTTGTTACAAGACGAAATGCTAAACTTCAAGCTCTCATCTGAAGTAATTTGTTTACTAGTGGAAATTTTTTTTAAGTTTATTCAATCAAACATGAGCAGCAGTATTACTTTAGGTAATGCCTAAGCTGAAATTGTTAAAGCAGAACATTTGGAGGTTGTTCATCTCCCCCCATTCTTGCACTTTCATAAAAATAATTTGCTTTTTTTTTAAAATATGTGTTTTTCAGGACTGTTAGATTTTATATTTTAATGAGAATATGGGAGCAAGTATGTTGTTCTGCCCAGTAAAGTTCAAGCACAGAACAAACCTCTGAGTTCACAAAGGCCTGGGTTAAACAAGCACTCATCTCGTCTTCCATATAATGCCATCATTCGAGTGTTAACAACCCGGGCACTCAGCTCTGTATTGCATGTTAAACCTGCTAACCTCCTTGATGGAGCTGCAGAAATATTTGTTGAGTTGCTGGCAGACTCCACTCTCCCCTGCAGCAGGACCGATTCAGCCGCAGTCCTGAGACGAAGTTCACACTTCCGAGCCGGGGCGTCTGACCACAGCCTCATAAATCTCAAAGCTTCTAAAAGGCAACAAAGTGATTCACCTCGCACCCGTGTGCGGCGTAACTGATGGGAGGTGTGCCTACATCACATCCACAAAAGATGAGAATTCCACAGCCTCTTTTGTTAACGCATTCTTGTAAGCACGTCATAAGCAGGTCAAAGGTCAGCATCAGCAACAACGCCCTCCAATCTGAGGCTGCAAACAAGGTCAGAGAAAGGAGATATCCCTGTGGATTTACAGAGGTGGTAGTGATGGATGCTGTGCAGAAGTGTCTTTTCTCCAGTAGAGTAGGGAGCTTTTATCGAGCCATTATGGCCTCAACAGGCAGAAGATTGGGTTCCCTGGATACTCTGAAATCCCTCTTAGTAGCTATTATGCTGCACAAAACGAGTAGGAAAGATAATCCCAGGCATCCCTATTCACACCTGTCCACTCATATTCACATCACAAAGGAGGCTTGTGTGAGCAAGCCTTCATTTGCATACTTTGGTTTTTCTTACATGAAACGAGAGAAAGGAAATCGTTTCACAAAAGGAATATGGACGGAAATGCCATCAGTTACACTGTTTGAGTTTCTGTGAATATTTAGGTTATGGTTTCCATACAGCTGAAGACATTACACCAAGAGTTTAACATCAACCTGATGTTCTACATATTTTGTGACCAGAAGACATCATCTCATAGCTGGTTTGATTGAGGTTTTAATATGAAAGACCTTAAGCTGTTAAAAACTGGTGGATATTTTTTTAATTTATGGTTTAAGTTTTACATTTAACCAGTTTATGATAATGACTGAACGATTTCACCTGAATGTTCAAAAAATTATCTAATCTTTCTTGAATATCAGAAATATCGTCTTCGAGAAAATCTGGTTGTTTAACATCAATTCAGGGCTGGGTGATATGTTTAAAATATTAAAAACTGCAACATTTCAGAGCTTGATGAATATATCAACACTTTGAAATCCTCCTTTAATCATTGTACTGTGAAGCCTTGATTTTCGCAGGGGTTACATTCTTAGAGTACCCACAAAAGGCCTACATCACATTTGGACGGCATCGTAACGCAGTAAGAACCAAATGAAAACGTGACTGAAACAGCAGCTACATGCTACATGCTACTGTACATTAAACCATTAGGTGGAAATGCTGCACCGGGGCGGAGCATTGTCACAGGGTAGGCATCACGTACTGTACTTTTTAAAAGAATGCATATTGATGTTTGTTACAAAATTACTTTTGTGTTCTTAATGATTTAGCTTGAAAACTCACGAAAAAACATGAAAGAAAAAAAAAAAAAGCGTTCCTTACAGACCGTCTTTCCAGTTTCTGCAAAATTACGGGGATTACCACACAAACTACTAGTAGTAGTTATAGGTTCTATGAAAAAAATCCATAAAAGACAGAGTCTGCAAACTGAAATGTGACTTTGCAGGGATTCACTGCATTAATGTTTGATTTAATACTATAACCCAACACAGTGGCTCATGAGCATTCATCCTCCGACCAACATACACTCACTGGGGTAAGAAAAAGAAACTACCCAACTGTCCTCTCTCATAATCCAACAGCATAATACCCCCTCAAACAAAAATTAAGATAAAGTCCAACAGCAGGACAAAGATGCAAGTGTTTTCAGACCAATTACATTCAGGTTGATGGTAATGGATCAAAGCAAAACATGAAAAATAAAAAACACACAAAACCAAGTCCATTTATTTGAATACACACATCCAAGCTACAAACAACAAGTCTCAAGAGATTTTCCTGAATAAATGGATTAAATAAATAAAACCAAAAAATTGTCACCATTTTAAATAACCAGATGATCTAAATTGATGAACGCTGACATTCTCTTTCCCTAGTTTCCAAAACACAAAAAGAGGCCGTTGCAGATTTTTAGATAAATAGGTGAGTAGGTGGGGTTTTGCCAGGGTTTTCAGGATTTGAGGGGGAGATTTGATACTTTAAGAAACTGGAAAAGACTTAGCAGAGGCTAAAAAATAAATCATAAAATACTTCATAAAATTTGTATGATATTCACAATACAGCAATCATGATCTGAAATGAGGAAAAAAATCCTCAACATATCAAATACACTGAATACACAACTCTAGTCTACATCAGTTATATAAACGATTGTAACCTGATGCTTCTAGTTTGCCTTTTTCTCTTGCTTCTAAATCACTTATTTGTGCCAAAAGCTGTCGGTACATTCTTTCACCAGAGGAAATTGTGTTATTTAAAAACTCTCTTCTAGATTAAATCAGTTTTCCCAATCTTGACCTTTGAAACTTACCACCCTGCACATTTCAGACATTTCCACACTTTAACACACCTGATTCAATAGAATATTTCACCTCAACAGTCATTATGTTCTGCAGAAGACTGTTTATGACTTCACATTAAAGCAGGCGTGCTGAGGCTGGGAAACATCTGAAACATGCAGAGCGGTGTGCACGGAGGATCGGGATTGGCTTACGTCTTAAACACCTTGTTTAGGTTCAGGCTTTTATTTTAATATTTGTCCTAGTTAGCTATGCAACACATTTGCATAATTCAAGTAGCTTGTTTGACCCAACCCTCATTAAAAAAAATAGAGGCTGTTTTGCATGTAACAAGTAACTAGAAGAAAAGGGGCTAAAACAGACAGAAGCTTAAACTGAACTACATAATCACTTTAAACTGTGGCAATGTCAAAATAAACATCTACCATTAAAATCGAAACATTTAATATTTATAATATGGGCTCTTTAACCCAAGCTGACCTCCTCACATATAAATACATATTAATCCACAAGTGATCAGATTAAAGATAGCAACATTACACAGGAAGTGCTACTAACTCTACTCAGATCAGTGCATTCCAGCTGGGACCAGATCCTTCAACCTCAGATTACCCAAATTATGGTGCGTTCACAGACTTTTCATTTGCCTGTGGCTCCGTCGAGCATATTTGGCAAAGTCCAGAGTGCTAAATCCCAGCATTCCACCTCTGAATTGTGACCAGTTTTCGAACGGCTTTGCTCAACATAACTTAATAACAGGATGTAGAGCCAACAGACGACCTGGTCAAAATCCAAGTCCTAAATGCCCTGAAGGCATTGAATTCTGGGTGGTGATTTAATTGAGGAAACAGGAAAGTTGTGGACCATCTTTATGGGCGGATTTAATAAAAACATGCATTTTCAACATTTCGGTATAATTTGAGTGCTTTTTTCGGAAAGTGCATAATCACAGTGGTGGCCCTGACTGGGCTGACTGGCACAGCTTCATATCAGAGTTCCTGAATGTGTGTGAACCACAGGAATTTAGCAGGAGTGTGACATGATTCAAATGCAACAACAACGAATGTGCCACCACCGCCTTCAAACACACACACACACACACCTCTGGCAGCCGGTGACCCCCCCTCACAGAGCTGCTTTCATTTTTCTCTCTACAGAGGGCAGATTAAACCAGATATGTATGAGAAGAATTTGGAAAGTTTGGGTGGAAACAAACGCCTGTTCTTAGCTTGGATTTATTTATGAACGTGCTGCACACTTACCTCTGGAAATAAGCAATCTTCAATGGTTCTACAACCATGAAAATGAGAAAGAATGTTAACCACTAAACTTACAAAAGGGCTAAGCTAATTTCAGCTGTGAAAACAATTTCCTTATGCGACCAAAGGCCAAACTTTTTTTGATAATTTGTCACATTCCATATTAAAAAGGTATTGACCTGACCCCTGCAAGTCTTCTAAAGACCAGCATACAACTAGTAGACTGATTTACCTGATTTAACTATTTTCTTAGCAAAATATAATATAAACTACATTTCAAAAAAGAAGCACCGCTTGTTTAGAATGAAGAAAGGTGACATTAAAAACAATGAAATGCCATACAAGGCAAATATTACACATACCTGAACAGTTTTGCATTAAAAACTGTTTTAGTGCATTATTAGCTCAAATTATTAAAGTTAGGGTTAGTCAAACCATAACTGCCTTCAAAAACCTAAGCTCTTGAGGAAGCATTTGTTATAACTTTTCTATATTGATGTTACTTAAATGGTTTCAGTGCATGATCTGAACATATACTAATACACAAATACAAATTACCTTTTCTAAATTATGTTTTATGTGGCATTTAGAATAACCTAACTGATAAGATTAATTTTAGACAGACACATCATTAGTAGGAATTTCTTATGCCTTACTCTCTCAACAACTATTTAATTTGTTATATTTCAAAACTACATTTGATCACAATCCAGCAAATCAGGTTAAGAAAAAGAAAACCATCTTTGAAAAAACTATTTTGACCTTAAATAAGAAAATAATGCAATAAAAATCTTCAAACCTTTCAAGAAGAATGCACTAAATATATGTAGAAAAAACACAATCACATTTAAGGTATTACCTTTGGGGCCGGATAAAATGTTAACAAGAGCCAGATTTGGCCCGAGGGCCTTCAGTTTGACATATTTTCTAAGACATCTCTTGACAATGTGAAGTTGATATAAAAAAAAATCACTTTTTAATCAACTAATCAAATGCCTTAATTGTAAATTTGATGTATTCTATTAAACAAGTGCCAAACATGAGTTAAACTCATCCACAGTCAGGTTTTTATCCTGCAAAAAAGTTTCACTTTTATTCCAACTTTGACCTGCAGCAGAAGCAGGATGTTCCATAAATAAACCCAATGAGGGAAAACTCACGTGTTTCACTTCATAAGGACAAAAAGAGAATGCTGATTATTTCTTTGTTTATTTATTTAGTCATGAAGGAGTTTGCTGACTCACCTCGTTTGAAGGTAAGCTGACAACACCTGTAGACCTCCTCTTTTCCCTCATCTTCCTCTTCTCGATCTGTCCTTTCCCTTTCCGCGCACTGGGCCCGGAGCTCTTCTTCTCCTTGCCCTTGCTGCTGGGTGGTGGGCTCTCCTTGTCACTGTCGTTGCAAGCCATTCTGGGGCTGAACTCCGGCGAAGCCTTGTCCGTCTGAGGAGGGGCCTTCTTCAGGGAGCTCGCCGGGGTGTGATCTGGGTGGTGCGCGTCCTCCTCGGGTCTGTTCAGAGCGCCGGCGGAGGAGGACTGGGCCACCGAGTGGGAGGAGGTGTGGCAGTTCCCCGGAGAGGCGCTTCGCTCCGGGTTGCCGGTGGGACTCAGGGGAACGCCAGTGGCTGCGGCGATGTCCCCCAGCATTTTAGCCCTCACCTTCTCCCTCTTCGCCTTCCACTCCTCCAAAAAGTTTGTCGTTGCGTTTGGCTTAAACCCGCCTGTAGCCATGATTCCTTTTTTTTCTAAATCACACGCCAAGTTACCTTCAAGTGATTACAACAAACTTTCAATTTTCTAGTGATACCACATTCCTCAAGCGTTTTACTCAGGAGCTGTTGAAAGAAAACTAGAGTCAGTTTCGCCACAATAAAAACTTTAAAGTGTCTTTTTACGCCCCGCTTTGATGTTAATGTCACGCGCGGTAGCTTTGAAAACCTACGGCTTGCTGCTCTTTCATAACGTTGAACTTTACTGTTATCTAAAACTATTTCCTGACAACAACAACAAATAACTATAAACTTTTCGGAGACTCACCTGTATGGAGCTGTTTGTGTCACGACACGACTCTGCTGTTCGGTCCTACCAGGTGTGACCGCGCGCACGCTCTGGGAGAGCTGCTGCGGCGGCACTTCCGGTGTTGTGCCGAAAGAGGCAACCCTGCCATTAAAGCTCGCCTCTGACGGGAGCGCGCATTTTCAAAACCGCGCATTTGAAGCATGAAAACGTGCAAAAAATTACTTCTATGACATTGTGTTGTCAAATAAATCGACTGAATAACACAAAAATAAACAAATACATAAATAGACACGTTTTGTAAAAAGAAATAGAATGGAACGAATTAAAAATAACCTGGTTGTCCTGGTTTAACCAAAATCAAAACGTTCAGCTCTTTCAGGACATTTACCGCTATGATGTCAGTATTTTAACTTTTTTTTTCAAATTAATAAAGCTACTTCTGACATTTTTTAATAACTGAAAATTAATGGAGCTGTTCAACGACCCTAAAATCCTTCAAAAATATTTAAAAAATTGTATTGTACTTTTTACATTTTTTCTGGTTCTGTTGGGTTTTTTTATATTCTCTGTGTTAATTTCAGATTCTGTCGGCTTCTATTTTGTTGATTTTAGCTTTTTTCTGCTTTTTAGCTATCATTCTGACCTTTTCTGCTATTCTGCTAATTTCAACTTTTTGTGCTTCTTCCAGCTGCTTTGTGCTAATTTCAGCTATTTTCTATGTTTTAGCTACTTTTTAGCTCATTTGAGAAAATTTTAGCAGGTAAATTCACCCTTTTGTGGTAAATTCTACTTCTTACTGCTTATTTCAGGAAACATGCTCTTTCTGTTTCTTTGCTAATGTCAGTTACTTTTTCTGCATATTTAGGCTAGTTTAAGGTTTTTTAGCTATTTCAAAACAAAAAAAAAATTTCTTACTTCTTTTCTTGCTTTTTGCTAAATTGAAAACTCTAATTTCCCATCTTTCTGTTAATTATAACTTTTTTATCTATACTTTTAGCTTCTTTTTTTAATTTTAGCTCATTTTTAGCTCTGTTCAGACTTTTGTTTTTACCTTTTTTATATCTTTCTACTGAATTTTCACTTTTGTTGTCCCACTGTCAGCACAGTCCATTCAAACTGAAGTTGTAATTTTGTTATTAAACCTTTTCTGCTTCTTCAGCAGCTTTCAGCAAAAATCTCTCAGCATTAAGCATTCACACTGGATTTATGCAGAAAACTGTTTTTCTATGTTTTATTTCTGTTCCTTGAATTCTAATCAACTGACACTTTGTGCAAGCATATTTTTTAATGATTTACAGCAACAAAACTCCCAAACTATTCATTGTTTCTCTCTTTTTTGTTGTTTTTCTTGTTTATGTAAAATAAGAAAATAATAATTACAAATCAAATCATGTAAAATAGCTTCAATTTTTTCTTAGCCGAGTTAGAGTTAAAACAACATTTTTCTTGTCCCAGTTGTGTGCTGATGCAAAACGTCATTTGAATAACTATGCGTAGCGTTCCTGGGAATATTCAGTCTCTGTGCATTCTGCCATCAAATACTGTACAACCTCCTCAAGTAGTGATTTAAACCTGCTGTAGGCTCTTACTGCCAGAAATCTAATTTCATGCTACAAAAATAGCTGAATAACGTAGCTGCACAGAGGGATATAAACCTTATGTTATTAGATGTGTGTGTTGCTAAATCCAGAAGTGCACTGACCTTCAGGGACATTTACAATTTCTAATAAACATTCATTCTAAAATAAGCTGTTCACATACTATATTACTTATTGCTTATAGAGGTGAAAGGGCAATGATGTTTTTGACGGTTATCAAAATATCTTATGAATCGTTGAAATGATTTTAATGAAATGTTCAGAATATAATCATTAGATTTACGTCTACAGCTAATTACCATTCAGAGTCAACCCCATTCAAGATGGCTGCCACAGCTAAGCAACTTTAGCAAACACAAAAGGGAGTACAACATTGTCAGTTTTACAGACTCGGAGCTAAAATTTGATGAGGTAGTAGCTGGTTGATCCCTGACTTATACTCTAAAAACAAACTATTCGTGCATTATCTGTTTTAAAGCTTTGTCTTTAATGTTTGTTGCTAACTATGTCTGTCTGTTAGTAAAATATCTCAGAAACTATTGGTTGGATTTTAATCAAACTTTTAGAAAGCAATTATGGGGTGTTCATCTACAACTAATTAACTTTTGGAGCCAGTTCATTAAAAGATGACTGCCACAGCTAATCACATTTAGTTTACACAGAAATGTCTCCAATTTAGTCAGTTTTACAGCTATTGAATTAAAATTTGGCGTGGTGGTAGCTGAGACTTATTCATGATAAACATGCCAAGTAAGAACACATTATGCAAGATCCTGGATATATTGAGACTTTGCATAACATGTTTTCTGATTTGAGCCAACCCTGTCATTTCTCAACTCTGGCATGAAGATGTGATATGCTTTCCTTCATGGAGTGCTAGGCTGTGAAGCCTTTGTCAACAAGATCTGAACCTTTATGAAGGTCAGATGTTTAGCCATCATCTCTGCACATACCTGATGCAGATAATGAGAAAAGTAGTGTGGAGCAAAAAAGGAGCAGAACACCTTTGTTGTCTTAAAAATAAACCCTGATCCATGGACTCACGTCACGCCACTGCATATCTGACTTTTTTTTTTTTCTGGCTTGTGTTGGATGAAAAACGGACAAGAGGGCATCAAGGTTGAGGCCGAGTGCTTCCTTCCATGCCGACACAAACACCTCTGAGCTGAGCATTCCAAGATAAGTCACGCTCAGACACTCGTGAAGTATTTTAGTTCATGTTTGGAGCCCGACTTTAACCTGCTTCACAAAACATTTAGGATAAACAAATAAAGGTTAAAAAAAGGCAAAGACGGCATTTATAGTTTTATACTTATGTCACTATAATGGCTACTCGTTACTTTTTATTTAGCCATAATCAGGGGCAGAGCAAGACGTTTTGGCAAGGGGTAACACAGGGGTGGCCAGGGTGTTTTTAGGGGGGGCACATCCAAATCAAGATCGTAGCAAAGAATGATGAACAGTAACTTAATATTCAGTCGATGATTAGTGTAGAAGTAGGCAAAAACATTTTTTTTACCCAATACTAAAAGCTAATTTAAAAAAAATCAATATGGCCACTACAGCTAACTTTAAAAGGCTAAAATTCAGCCATTTTAGGACTCAAAGAATGATCACATACCATTTAACAATTGCAATGCCAAATTAAGCTAACCACCAATGCTAATGCTAATTTTTACAAAGGGGTATTATTAATTTTTTTAACATACACAGCTACAAATTATATAAAGTACATTAATATCAGAGAATATTTAACAAAATCTAAATGCAAATACAAAATATAAGTTCCTTTTTGGGGTGGCCAATCAAATGCCAGGGGTGACACCTGACACCACTCTGGCCCCACCCCTACCCATAACATTTCACTCAGAGGTCATATTATGATCTCATTTTACCCTGAAATTGTTCATCAAGTTAATAAGTACTCGAGACAAAACAATTAAAAATGTTGGAGAAACTATATGTTTGGGACTTTAACTGCATTTTGGAGAGATTAGTTTATATTCAGCTACGTACACTCCATTTCTTCTCCGATGATCCTGGGTTTGAACTGCTGTCATTTAATCCTCCTCCACACGCAGGCCTGTGCGGGTCGGGAGAGCTGCGAGGTCAGCAGCAGGAAGGGAGTGAAACGCTGAGACAACAGGGAGTTTTTAGTTAACGCTTATTTTGAATTACTGGCAAAGTACGACAGTGAGTCACTGTCATGGTCCCGTTTTTTTTTTAAAGAGAACGATCGGAGGAAATATTTAGGCATATTAGGAAAATTTTAACTATTACAGATTATGTACTGCAAAATGCAAACAGTTTAGACGTCCTTACACTAACTTCTGCTCACTTTTTAAAGCTCTGCAGCATCTGAGAAGAGCTTTGAGCAGCTGATTGTTAGATTGACATTTGTATCATCTGCAGTTTAAAACCTTACAAAAAAAACAAAACAGTCCAACATAATGAAATTACTTTGCTTATAGTGTTAAAATGAATGTTTTGAATGGAATTTTCCACCTTTTAAAGATGTTTTTTACAAATTAGCAAGGCTTGAAGATTTGCTGCTGGTTTAACAAAAAGAAATTATACAAACTTTAATTTCCAACTATCAAAATTTGGAAGTAACTAGATATATTACCAGACAAATAGTAAAAAAAATTAAGTAATTTTTGTTCATGTGCTTCAGTACAGCACTTAAACTCTAAGTTAAAATGCTAATTTGATGTTTTTTTTCTTTAAACTGTTCATTAGAAAATGACTGGATGATAAATAATTAGCCAGTTTCTCATTTGTCTTTGTCCTCTGTCCATCTTTGACAAGCCTGTGATGTCCTCTCGTCCCACAGGAAGGAAGCCATCTGTTGACAGTGATGATGGTCGAAGAGATGGATCACTGCACCTGTCTCATCTCATCTCTCTGCTGCGTAGTTTGTACCAAAATGACCCCATCCCCTACAGAACCTCAGCTACTGCAATGTCAACATTTTCTCCACAACTGACAGTTATAGCCATTTTAGTGTCTGGCTAAAGTAAATTTATTTTATATATACAGTGAATGAGTCAAAGTTTCTAAAATAAGTAAAGAGAAACTGGAATGGATCCCAACTTGTCCAACTAATCTGACTTAGGTTTCCCTTTCCCGAGACCTCCGATGCTCCTCAGGAGATTTCGTTTCCCACCAACTCAGAGTGTGAGACGCCTCTGTACCTCATGTCTGACACACGTTCACAATTATCCATCGCAGCCTCGAGTCGCCTTTTGTCTAAAAGCCCTTGTTTATCTTGGTTTCCCCGACAGACTCGACCTGTCATTTCTTTCCAGGAGAAGAGATAGTGGGATTAGGCCAAATGAGTTGAGCAGAGGATGAATGGTGGCTGCAAAGGTTCAACGTCATGATACAGAACGACTAAATTAATGGAGGATCATCTCATGGAGCGGCACAGAAATCAAAGTATTTTGAGGTGGAAATTGGAAATCGAATAAGTTGGGACCGTGACACTTCTATCCATCCACCTTTAAGAACTTAGTCAAGGTTGAGCTCCAAAAGCCACAGGTGAAGAAAAGAAAATCAAGACATCCCCTTCTCCAACGACACTCCTTAGCAGGCATTTCATTTGGATTCCAAATCCGAAGGAGAGGATTTAGAATGTCTGTAGTGGGATCTGGATCTTCACTAGAGTCTCTCCCAGATGGACCCAGAGTTTAGAAGACTATGATGCATCTGGTCTGAATCAGATCCCTAACAACACTCATTACTGCTGATGAGGCCATGAAGCTTTGGTCCATCTCCATCTTCATCCTGCCGTCACTCATGAACATGACTCAGATACTTGAACTCCTTTCCTTTACACCAGGAGGGGTCAAACTCAGTTACACAAGGGGGCCAAAAAGCACATTCCCCTACAACTTCAGGTTTAAGAGTTGACTTCCATCCTAGCTGCTTTAAACTGCTCTGGTTCCCACTTAGGGTCAAGGTTCTGCAACCTTCTGAGACTAGGACAACCAGAACATCATTTACCTTCTATTATTAGAGGTTTCCTTTCCACTGTTGCGAACAGGCTTCTCAGGATGAGAGATTGCACCGTAGTGACGATTAAACTCAATCTACTGGCTTCTTTAGTGGAGAACTCAAACTAATAGGTATATTATATTGTACTATATGTGTGAATTGGCACTAAAGGTAATTAAACCGGAGAGTCATTTAAAAAAGAAAAAAACCTCATCCAACGTAAGCAAATTAATGAACATCTACTGCTAAAAGTGTGAACGCTTTAGAAGCATTCACACTAATGAGGTAATTTTTTCATGTTTTTATTTTGGCATATATCTTGTTCCTCAATTTTTGTGGCATTTCAACGATTTATATATCAAAACATTCAGCTCCTTCAAGACATTTTTATGACTTTTGGTATTTCAGCAATTTATACCTTTTTTAGATATTTAGCTTTTTCTGACCATTTTAAAATGAATGGAGTCGCCTTCAACATCCTCAAAATGTTCATATATCTTTACTGTACTTTACCTTCTTTTTGGTTCAATTTTTCTTTTGTGCAAATTTCAGCTTCTATCAGTCTCCATCTTGCTGATTTTACAATTTGTCAGCTTTTTTTAAGCTATCTTTGACGGTTTCTGCTTTTCTTCTGCTAGTTTCAATTTTTGTGCTTCTTTAAGCTTCTTTTTGCTATTTTAAGCTTTTTTTGTGTGTTTTTAGCTAATTTGAGCTATTTCAGCTAATTTCACCAGCTTCTTAATGTTTAATTCAGCAATCAAGCATTCTGTTTGCTGATTTCAGCTACCGTTTTAACTTTGGAGCAAACCCCTCTCAGGTAGAGCTCAAATTAGGGTTGGTAGTGTAGTGGTCACCTCGAGTGAAATAATCAAGAAACCTGTCTCTGACCACCGGCCTCGGGCGGGCCCCTTTAAAGAGACAGAACTTTGTTTTAATCTTAACTGAATTTCAACCATAAAGGTCATGCCTTTATGATCTTAACTTTAAAGAGACATTCTCTTTTACTTAATCAATTTATAACAAGATAATAGTCTTTT
>JARVJO010000180.1:11388700-11423502 GCA_031762555.1 Cynodonichthys magdalenae | reverse complement strand
TTCTGAAGGCAAAAGGG
Organism: Cynodonichthys magdalenae; assembly: GCA_031762555.1. Classification (NCBI taxonomy): domain Eukaryota; kingdom Metazoa; phylum Chordata; class Actinopteri; order Cyprinodontiformes; family Rivulidae; genus Cynodonichthys; species Cynodonichthys magdalenae. The sequence continues at coordinate 11,423,485 of JARVJO010000180.1, read as the reverse complement.
GGTCCAACCCGTTACTAGCATGGTGTACCTAATAAAGTGGCCGGTGAGTGTATACTTAATGGTAAGAGCGTAAACAGAGCGTGTACCTTCTTGTAGTCGGTGGTGTCGTCTCTGTCCAGTCGGCTCGAGTACGGCCTTCGACTCTCACCATAACTACGGCTAAAAAGAGCGTCGTTGCGATCTAAAGAGGAAGTGCTCTCATTCCTGCGTTAAATAAAAAGCACTTGGTTGTAATAAAATCATTTTGGAAACCGACACGAACAGCGTCTGAAGGAGGTAACTCACCTGGACAATCTGTCACTCTGTAAGGAAATAAAAACAGATAGTTAAAATCAGAAGATTAAAAAAAGATTTTCTAATATAGTTATATATGCAGATTCGGTGATAAGAAAAGAGGTTAACTGTACTCAAGTAATTTGTTTGTAGATGGCAAAGACCTAAAGAATTTCCTCTGTTTTCTCGTCTAAATGCAGAGATAATCGTTTGCTTCCTATTTAGTGCTTTGCTGCTCCGCCCCCCGTAAGTGAAGCCTCGCAGCTGGTCTTCCTCGTCTCCCTGATGGCTGTGCTCAAACAACTGTCCTGTCTCCGTGATACTGCACGACACTCCCTTCCAAACAGGAAGTTCATCTGGCGAGCACTGGTTCAACTCTGCTGCCCTCTCTGCTTCATGTTACTTCAACCATAAACAGCATGGATATGATTTTACATAGGATATTTGAATTGTTCAGAAAGTATTAGTCCCAAAAAGAGCATCTTCCAATAACAAATTTGCGAGACTGTAAAAAAAACAAAGACTTAAACTTCATGTCCTTTGTGTCTTGCATGCTTTGAAAAACCTACTGATCTGTGGTTGAGAGCTTATTTGGTTTGCAAACAGCAAAACAACAGACAATCACCGGAAGATGGAAATGGGGATAACAAAAAAAAAAATGAAAAGGTAGCAAACAGTGAAAGAAAACAGATGTGGGAGGGGAGGAAATCCTAGCTGTGGATGGCTAAAGAGTAAATATCACAGACAAAAGGACTTCAATGGCCTTGATGGTACGAGACGAGACAAAATTGGGGACAAAAGCATGAATCAAACAGAAGGCAGCATTTTAGAAGGAGTCGGAACAGTTTGATTTGATTGACAGGCTGTAGTTAGTGCGTGAGCGTAGTTACTTGTGGCTCTCCTTTAGTGCTGCCCTCCTCTGTGTCAGACTGCTGCTCAGGGTCATTTTCATCACCCTGAAATTAAAAATGACACAAAACGATAGTTAAACACATCAAGGATGGGATGAAAGCAGATCACCTGGAGCTGCAGGGGGGAAGTTAAAAACGACTGAACAAATGTCTTACATCTTGAGTCTCGAAGGGCACCCCGGTGGGACGTCTCTTCTCGCGGGGCCGCCTGCGATCCCGTACGGAGCGGGGCTGACACTTGTCCTCGCCCTCCTTCTCCTCCTCTTTTTTGTCCGTTTCTGTTCAGAGGATGATCAAGAAGACAACGTATGTTAGAAGTTTAAAGATCTAAGGAACAACAGCGTTTGTTCTTGTTCTACACTCCATGACCCATTTTTAACCCCCTGCCCAGTGACAAATTTAACCCCTTTTTGACATCAGTGTGCAAATACCCAAATAATCCGATCAAGAGTTTCAGTTCAGGTGAAACGAGGGACAGAACAAGGCCCGATCCTAACAAGTGAACCTGGCCAGAGTTCAGAACGTGTTTAGTCACAGAACAATGAGGTCAGTGTTTCCTCCAGCTGAGTGAACAAAACGGGCTTTCTATTTCCCAGGGAAACTTTGTGGATTTGTGTTTAAAGAGAAAAGGTGGTTCATTTAAAAAGGAAACCCAATCCTGTTCTGTTTTAACGCTCTTAATCAGCTTGTGGCTCTTTGCCCGTGTAAACGTTGACCCGAGGAGTGGGACTCAAACATACAGCAACATAAAATGTTTGGAGCGGACACTTTATTGCCCGTCACTTCTTACTGTTTACTAAGGGTTTAAAAAGCACCGACCTTTTTCTGTATCTCGAGAGGAACGGCTGTAGGAGGAGGTGATCCCCGTCAGACTGTTGGGCCTGTTCAGGGAGGTGGAGCTGGAGGACAACGCCGTGCTCGAGTAGGGAGTCGTGGAGGCAGTGCTGACTGTGCCCGAGGAGGAGTAGGAAGATGAAGGTCGATAACGCTAAAGAGAGAGAGAAAAAAAATCAATTTAGAGGGACAGCAAATCGAGAATTCTGTGTTTTTTTTATATTGCGAAGTACCTCTTCATAACTTCGGTACTTCGATCGGTAATCGTCCTCCTTAGTCTCCATTTCCTTCTTCTCCTCTAGCTTCTCCTTGTCCTGCTTCTCCTTCTCTTCCTTCTCCTCCTCGTGGGTCTTGGTGGTGCGAACCCTACCAATCGTCTTTTCAGCCTCTTGCAGGTCAGTTAGTGTCACACCCTAGGACAACAAAACCATTTCTCAGATATAAAAATCAACACTACCTGTAGTTTTAGACCTACTGCCGTATTGGAGTTCATCACAGACTCATCTAAAACTCCATCATCTGTTTTACCCTTAGAACTGAACCCACCTGTGTGGACCTCCTCGACTGTCGAGCTTGTCTGGATCGAGCTTTCCTCTGAGACTCCGACTCCTCGTCTCGCACTGGCGTCAGGTACGACCTGACGGAGAGGTGCACAGAAACACACAAAGGTTTACAAAAAAAAAAAGTCATTTAACAAAACAAATCTTCAGTATTTAGGACTGGAGCTGCACGATATGTTGTTTGAGCATCATCATCGCAATGTGCGCAATGGACCGGGAAAAATAAATCAACGTGTAAACCACAAGTCATTGCAGTAATTGGTCAAGTGTTACGGCTTTTATTTTGAAAATTAAAAACATAAATAATTTAATTTGGTTGTGAAACTTCTGGGACAATAATGGTAGTGTTTTTTTTATGGCGAAGTGTTGTCGGTGAATTCTCGAGCTTTGGAGAAAGACGAGGATTTTGTTGAGAATGAGGAAAAGAGGTAAAACATAGTTCGCATTAATGCTAGTGTTAAAACGTAACGGAAACAGAAACTAAGCTCAACACAGAGGCAGCACGTTAGTTGGTAAAATATAATTCAAGTTTGACACATGACAAAAGGAAACATACTCAGATTCGAGCACAATAAACAATAACTAAAATAACTCAAACACAGACAAAACAAAAAAAAAAAACATACTTGTAAAACGCAGAAAAAATAGCTAAGATCAGTGCAGATTCATCAACAAGACGGCATTAGAAATTTAAGTATTCTTCAAGTCAAGTCAAGTGATGAAAATTCCTGTATTTTTTCATATTGCAATATACTGTATATTGCAGGGTTAAAAAAATTATTTTTTCAGCCAGACAAAAACTATTAGACTTAGTATTATACTGTATGTTTTAACATTTAACATATTTTTTTCCTATGTACACAGGACACTTTTTTTATTTAAAGTGCACCATGTTAACTTGAAATTTAAGCAGAAAAAAAAAAAAAAAAAAAGAAGAAGAAACACGACTGTTTGTTCAGTCTGGAGTGTGCTTCTGTTGGCCACACAGAAGTATGAACTCTTTAAAAGAGCAGATCTTTGGCCTTGAACTAAACGTGCTACTTCTGCCCACCTTCCTTATTTGGCGAAGTTGCTGGAGCGGTCGGGGCTCTTAAACGGCCCTGCCCTACTCCCACCGTGACAGGTGGCTTATTTCAGCGCTGCTGCACAGAGAAATCCGCTCGATCCCACTTAATACACACACACCCTCTCCCCTCACTTTGTATGTGATCCTTTCTGCACTGACAGACACGCGCCAGGTTTCAAATTGAGAAAAAGCATCTGGATTACCATTTGACTGATCTATAGCCTTTTACAGCACATTTTCTATTAGTTTTTAAAGCTGTATAAAACAGTCAAAATGAAGTAAGAGTTCAAAACTAATAGTAGGAAAGTGTATTTGTATCCAACCTGCGTCGTTCTGACCCAGTGCCAGTGGTAGATACGGCTGTGGTGGTGGTAGTGGTAGATGTGGTGGTCATGGTAGAACCAGTGTTTATAGTAGGAATGACCGCAGCAGATTCTTTCTCCTTTTCCCTCTCTGCACTCTCCTCTGACCAGTACCTGTTAATATACCCATTTTAAATACAAACTACTACCTGACCCAGCTACATAACATAAGCTACAATTTACAGAAAAACAAGAACTTTTCCATACAACGTGTAAGACATTTACCTGCTGGTGAGACTGGTGGAGCTAGTTCGAGTGGAAGAGGAGCCCAGGCTGGAGAGCAGGCTGCGATGGCCTGTGGGCGAGGTAACAGACGAGGAGGTGGTAGTGGTGGTTGTTGAGGAGGAGGTGGTGGTGGTGGAGGAACCCAAGTCTTCGTGTCTTCTGCCAAAAGAGCTGCTGTAGAAGGAAAAAAGGAAAGTTGTATTTAAGATGCAGCCAAACGACACGACAGTGATGGTACAAAATGTGATTATCTGAGCCTTTTTTCAAGATTTTAAAAACTACAACAGAGAAAGATTCAGTTCATTTGGAAATATTTACGTTTTTTGGAATAATTGTAGAACCTAGGGCTGGGCGATAAAACAATAACAATAAATATCGCAATAGACGAAAAATACGCCCAATCCAGAACCGCACAGCATTCTGGGGGATGTAGTCAGACAAAAGGCTCAACCTCTTACAGCACAGCTAAGCAAGGTTGGCGTCATCAACTTTTGTGGAGTAACATGCGCAGTAGTTTTATGTTTTACCACCGTGCCCCATAACTGCTTCAAAAGAAAAAAACAACGTGGAGAGGAAAGAGAAAATGAAGCAATAGCTTGAGATGAAATTATGGATAAAAAAAGAAAAAGGTCACGTCATCAATTTGGCATTATTAATCAGCCTTTTTTCTCCTGGTCCTTATTTTGGGTAAAACGACAAAATAAAAAATAAAATTATCGATGTTAACTAATATGAAACACTTATATCTCAAAAATGTCACGAAATGTCGCCCAGTCCTAGTTGAACCGCAACAAAACTTTAAGACAGGCCTTGTTCACACGAAAACGCAATTTTCCCCAAAACTCTTGATTTCTGAATTATAAAAATATTTACACAAACACCAAAATTGACCCAAACTGCTGTAGTAGCAACAGTGTGTGTCAGTTCTGTTTGTGTTGCTGGAAACATTGTCATGAAAAAAAAACATCTTATACTACTTCATAAGGCAGATGGATAAAAACCAACCATGTTTTGCAGTATTTACGCAGACAACATGAACGACCAACAGAGCAGAGGTGTGGACAGAGAGGACAGCCAGGTGTAAAGACAGCGGGGGGGGGAGGGTGTACCTGCGGTAAATGCTGTAAGACTGGTAGTGGGAGGTGGGCGGCTGCCAGGGTTTAGTATTATAGGCGTTAGGGTCCAAGCTGGAGGTTGACGAAGACTTGGCTGGCACGTCCCGCGTGCTGCCGCTCCGTCCCAGTGCTAGCGTATGGGACGTGCTAGCGTGTTGGCAGGCAGGTGGGCAAGAGAGGCATGTTAGCAGTGGAGGTGCACACACACACAAACACATATATATAGAAAACACACATATTCACAGCTATAAAGCTTGGACACAACATTGATGTGTTCATGGCATATTTACATTTTATCCTCTTAGTGTTTAAATTCAATCAGACGTTGATGTTGATTGCAATATAATTAACTGAATTTTTGGGTAGAATGTGACCAAGTACTTCAAATTTCTAAAGTACTCGACAAAAGTTATAAGTTGGCTATGTCTTTAGACTTTACTGCAAAGAAGTCAAAATTTCTTATAATCTTTCCAAGTGGCCTTGAGCTTTAGTTTTTCAGGGTCTTTTAAAGTTTGTCTCTTTACATCATTTTTCATATTTTTTTTATCTTTCCTTTTTCGTAACTATTACTAAATTATTTTACGTAAATGCTGAGTCAGCATTTGCACCATTGTTTTCATGTTTTTGGTTTCTTCTGTGCAGATTTTTATTTTTACTTTGTGCCACTCAACCACTCATATCAAAATAATAAGTTTGATTAGGAAAAATTTATATAATAATTACCCATAGAAATGCATGAATAAATCTTTAGTTGACCTTTTTTTGCTTTTAGCTAGTCTTTTTTTATACTTTGAATTTTAGTCTTTAGCTTCTTTTACTATAGCGAGCCTTTAGCTACATTTAGCTGTCCACTTAGCAACCTGAACCTTTATCCATGATTGTCCTATTTTATCTAAACCTAAAATTTATGAAACCAACAAGGTGATTCTAGACTTGCTTCAGTTACATATTAAATAATTGCGTAATCTCTTATTGAATAGGAGCTGAAAGTATGACACAGTGGACGAACAAGTTGAAAAATGATACATCTCTGCAGGTTACAAAGTGCCATAAAAGAATTTAAAATAGCTTTTTCGCCAAGTTGTCTGTTAACAGATTAGTTAGTTTGATCTCTTAGATGGCCTAACAACTAAGACGAATCCCAAGGATACAAGGACTGCATTGAAAATGAGCAAAATGTCTGAAAAGCTACCTCTCAAGACCACTTTATATATCATGAAAGCATTCTTAAAGAAAGGAATTCCTAAAATGTTCTAGTACTGGAGGTTTAAGGCGTTTTTTGTTGACAAGATCAAAAGTCAATCCAAGAAGAAAAGTTCCCAAGCAGCTTGAACATAAAACTAGGGTGTTTTCATTATGTGGCTTGAAGCCAGTGTGATTACATTTTATATGAATACAACACAAGTCCATGATTAGGCTTTGTGTCACAAACAACCCTAGAAATATGATTTATCTGCTTTGAAAGACAGCATTTGGGCTCGTTAAAATTTCTGAGTGACGCATTTTGAACCCAGCAGCCTGACAGGACAGGTACAGTCATGCAACACGCTCTGTGACAGTGACAAAGCTTTCCCAGTAGCTAATGCAAACCAAAGCAAGTGTCTACTGACTAACAAAGCAGCTGGATGAGATCTGATGAGGAGATGAGGAGTGGAAGTTCGACTGAGCTGCAGCCGGGGAGCTAACCTGCGCTGGTAGCTGGGGGTTCTGTTGGTAAGGGAGCTTCCGTCGCTGTTCTTCAGGTCGTCATCCCAGCGTCGCCGGGTGTAGGAGCCGCTACGCTTCAGAGCAGTAGAGTCCCTGGGGATCCACAAGCTAGAATAGTACTCTATACTTCTGGTAAAAACACTGACATACAATCTAGGGGTGTATCTTTCATATGGACCTTTTTTTTTTAGCTGCATTATGTTAAACTGTGCTTCATGTTAATGCTTAAAGACACACCATGCAGAGCATCATGGCTTTTGTTTTTTTTGTCTGTAACAGCCGTGAGCAACAGGAGCCACTCATGTCAATGCATGTTTGCACAGAGCCACTGCTTGGCTCCGGGGTTTCACCTGTTTTCCTTCTCGTCTATATCTGAAGCGCTCGCAAGTCTCCTGGGGATGGTCGGAGCCACGTACGCGAGCCGGGTTCCTTTGTCCTTCTCCTGTAGGACACAAGTTAAATAGTTTGTGTAAATTTACTCTAGTTTGATTATTTTAATTATACTTTGTATTCTGCTAGGTAGAAAGAATGGACCTTCTCCTTTTCTTTGTTGTCCAGAGTTGAGGAGAGGCGAGGGCTTGATGCCGAGCGCATGACGCCCGTGGTGTCCTTCTCCCTCTGCGCGTCCTTCGTAGCTGTGATCTCAGAGAGCGCCCCGTAGCTGCCCGTCTTCCTCAAACCCAGACGCCACGACGCTGGAGACTCGTCCTTCTTCTCCTCCTCCACCTTCGTTGAGACCTTTCCAGCAGGCGGGGGGACCTGAAAACCAGCACAGGGCAGCAGCTTACAAAAAACTATTTCCATTTACGAGCCTGGCGATCGTTAGATTTGTTTTTAGTCGTCTTGTTAAGAAACATCAGTCAGGTCAAACATTGTCAGATTCATGTAAAGGGCCTGTTTTAGTTTTTAGGGATAAAACCAAAAAGAGGAAAAAAACTGCATGGTTATACTGAGGCTTGGGCGGTATGACAGTATTTTGGTATACCACGGTATTAAAATATGGTGACATTAAACACGTGAGGTGATGCACCAAATTTCCACAAGGCTGGTATGAAAACTGAGACAAACATTCTAGGCTCTTTCAGAAGAACTTTGTTTTTTTTTGTATTTATTTTCCTCCTTAGAGCTCGATTATTTTAATACTTAAAACAATACAAAGGCATAGTTGTCGGGAACTAATCTAGAGAGGTGTCTTAACACCTCGTTTGGTTTTGCAATGCCCTCAATCAGCTGGCATCACCTCAGGACACCCTGCCGATCATCGGGTTTGCTGGGAGATTTTTATTTTAAAACTCTGCGTAAATAAGTGGCGGAGGGGGTGACTGCAATTATTTTTTTGAAGCCACAGGAAGTTACAAAGAATAAATTACACTGGCTTGGATAGAGGAGGTGGGGTTTTACAGATGAGTACTGTCACAATCTCCGGTCTTAACCTTTTTCACAGGTAAATTTAGGTAAATTTCATAAGCGGGGATGTGGGGTCTGGCTTAAAGTGTCGACGCCCTCCTCCAAAATCCGACCTAAAAGCCTGGTAGTTGGACATATTTTGATCTGTTCTCAGCTTGAAAAACAGCAACACCTCAGAGCAGCTCACAAGCTTCTACGTTCTCAATTAATTATTAATTACTCAACACGCCACAAATACTGTATAGCACAGTACAGTTTTTTGTTAAGGTTATATGGTGGTAAAAAAAAAAAAAAAAGATTGATACCGCCCAACCCTTGTTATATTCTTCATCAAGTCAAGTCAAACAAGGTTTTAGAGAAAGCCTGGCCACAGATACAACAACTGTCAGAAGATGGAAAAGCAACTTAAAAACACAGAAGTCACACAAACACAATGCAGAAACCAAATTAGCTGTGCATTTGTTGAATACAAGTGAAAACGGCACCATGTCATGTTTATGAGCGACAGGGAGATTCAATCACTTAATGGTGGCTTTTTCCACTGGGGTGTAAAGCTTTTCTGTGTTGCACAAACTATGATTAAATGCAGCTAAGTTACTCCTGCCTACATTTGAAGAAGGCTAATGATCATCTTGTTTAGTAATTTGAAAGCTGGAAATGCTTAATGAACAATATAACATTAGCTCAATGTGAGCTTGACTAAGCAGGTCCACAGCTGCAAACTCCTGAACCAATCACAGTTTAGTGCGGCACAGAGCTCAAAATGCAGTCCAACCCAATCAAGTGGAAAAACCCTGAATCACCTGAACCAGGCGAGGGGTGGTTAGGGGGGAGGTTTCAGTGCTTTGCAAGTGCACAAGTGCATGTAGGATGAAACGAACGTTCTGGTGCACACCAATGCCTCACCATAAGCTTTTTGGGCACAAGAGAAATGCCAGTTTTGCGCAAACCTTGACGCCACAACGCAGGACAGCCTGGCTCCGCCAAAGGCATGAGAGGTGTAATATAATCAAACTAAAGCCAACCAAAACAAAAAGCCCAGGATGAAGGGGGGGAAAAAAAAAAAAAAAAAAAAAGATACGGAAAGGGAGGAAGACAAAAGGATGAAAAAGAAAAATGACAGATCAAGACAGAAGCAGAAGCAAACACTTTAAGCGTCAGGACAGGCATTTCAAAGCCTAGTTCCACCACACAGCGCCAAACTAGGGCCACTATTAATATTAGCGGAAACAGGGGCCAAATGCAACTGTTAATGTTTTGTACACTACTAAATAAATGTGTGGCGTGTGAGCACCAGGCTTTAAACAAGATTTGGATGTTGCAAGAAAAGAAGCTGAAAAAAGGTCACCAAGTGGCTACAGTTTTAAAATTTAGGAGACTTCTATTATTGGAGGAAAAAAAATGACAGCCGTGTAAAACCTTTTATAATTGCTTCCACTATCATGAGGTTGGATTAGCAATTATTTCCAACTAGTGGAATAAAAAGAGGACATGTCCTTGAAGAAATTTACCATCATGTCGTTTCTGTTTTTGCCACCAGAGGGCAGCAAACCCAAAAGTGATAATTCTTTTATTCCTAAAAGCCAATGTTGAATTTCACACAATTTACCTGCCTACATAAAAAAATTTTTAGTTATCTTTTAGTCAAGAATTCCCCACTAATTAAATCCATGGTTTATAATCTTAATTTTTCTGTTATACTTTAAATTAATCTAATTTATATTAACCCTGATTTCCAGGGTTACAATAAATAGAAGGTTGTCTTTTTTACTGTCGTGTTAAATAAAGTATAATTAGGTTAGTAAAAAATAAAAACAACAAGGTTCAAAGGCTCAGACTTTACAAGACATGGAAGTTACATCATGCCAGTGCAGCATCTGTAAAAGCCCTAAAGTACCTTTTAAGACTGATTCTTGCAACTAAACGTGTCCTTTTATGTCCAAAGAGGACAAGATAACAGAGCAGGTTGTCAAATCATACCTTCTTAACTGGTGAGGTGGGAGTGGTCACCTGGTTAGTGGGGCTAGTTGGAGATGAAACGGTGACTGTGGTCGGGGTAGGGGTCGTGCTGCTGCTCACCGCTGGAGTCGGCTTGGTTTTTTCTGGAGGAGGTGACACAAATATCAGCATTGTTGTTCTTTAAATGACCAAACAGTTAAATTTGATATCAAAAATTAAAGTGTGGTAAAAAAGAGGAGTACCAGCTTCAGTCTCAGACTCTGAATCTTCCTCCTCATCTTCTTCACTCGAGCAGCTTGATTCGTCCTTCTTCCCCTCTTCTTCTTCATCCACTTTCTCCGGCTCTAAAGTCTCGATGCGTGGAGCGGTTTTCTCGGGCTCCAGAAGCAGCGTTTCTTTGCTGAGGCACAAGTGAGCGTAGAATATGAGGTTGTTGCTTTAGGGTGAGAGAAAATTATTAATGTAGAGATCTGCACTGAAACTTTTTACCTCTTTAGGGGTTGTAGTGATTGGTTGTTGTCCCCTGTGGTGGTTGTTTCAATCAAAGGAGATTTCTTAACATCTTTCTTCTCATTCATCAGCTGAAATAAAAGTAGAAAACAAAAACAAACAGTAAGAGACCTGAACACAAATCTAAATATAGAAGCTCAACCAGGCTGATGGAATGTATCGTCCAATCAGGATTCAGACTCACCAGATTTTGTTTCTTTTGTAGCTCTTCTAAGTATCCCAGAACATCTTCATCAGCTACATCAAAAGCAGTTTGGCCCTGAGGAAAAAATGTCAAATAAAAGTTAATAACTGCATCGCACTTCTTCAGAGGTTTTCCTCATTCTTCTAGTTACTCACCATTTTATTAACAAGGTCCATGTCACACAGATTCTCCACGAGTATCCTACACGCCTCCTCTTTGCCCCAGTGTGCTGCTGCATGTAGAGGGGTCCAGCCATCATTGTCCTTAATATTTACATCATACCCTGCTTGGATTAAAAGCCTGCACAATGACAGGAATAGGAAGAAAATAGATTCAGTTTTCAGAAACACTAGAAACTTGCGTTAGCTTGGCAAAAAACATAGCTAGCTATTCAAATTGTTGACACATGTGAAAATCTAAGTCATTTAGAAAAGCTGGATGTGAAACTACAGGTGATGCAGTTGCCGTTATGAGGCTAATGTTTAGTTCTATATTAGCTGTGGTAAACATCATAGATCTGAAAAGACTCCACAGCAGCAGAGTTGTTGGCTAGCTGCCCAGAAAAAGACGAACAGACAAACAAAAAAAAATCCCCGCGCTCGAGTCACAGAAACGATGTCACAACAATGCAACATGACAAGACGCACAGACAAAGATAAATCTGGTATCGGGAGAAATAAAAATAAACTAATGGTGAAATCAAGAATGCAGCTTACTTTAAAACCTCCACGTATCCTTTTGCAGCAGCTACATGAAGCGCCGTTCCCCCGGATTTCGCGTGCCGGGTGTCCTGGATTTGGCCGCTATTGAGCCACTGCCGAGCGTCCCTCAGCATGATCCGCTCCTCTTCTTTTCGGGCCGCCTCAATGTCCAAGCCTGAAAACATAAGAGACAAATGTTCCTATAAATCTTTCAGATTTGGCACTTGGGTAACTTTCATCCGGCCCGCCAATGAGGCCCCATAATGAATAACTAAATTAAAATGCTGGCTGACCATAAACTACATCTCCCAGAATACATGTTGATTATTTTATCTGCAAAATGACATCATCCTAACAATATGTGGTAAAAAGTAAAAAGAATTCCTGATAGATTTGCAAAGATTGTCATAAAACTAGTAAGAACACAAACAAGTGCAATCATTTTTGTTCAGCCAGAAAATACAGCAAGAAAGACGATTATAAAAAAAAAAAGTTTAGGTAAACTTTAGCTGAATTAATATATTATAAACAGAAAGCAAATTTCAATCTTTATGCTTCAAAAATTGTCTTGTATCATCAAACTTTGAGGCATAATTTATCTAGGACTTGTTAAAATAAGCCAACTAGTAAGCTTAATACACACATATTAAAAAAAAACTACTGTAGATAATAGATATTAGATATTTTTTAATAATTTTCTCCTGCAATGGAAGCACCATTGTTCCTGCTGATCCAGATGCACAAGAGCGTGCACTAACAGAAAGGTTTTATTGTTTATCAGCTTTGCGCAGAGCCAACAGTGTGACTGACTGGTGTGCATACCAGAAAGATGTCTCACCTCGCTTTATTTACAGTTTGTCAGGTGATGTCAGCCCCATTTTGTAGTCTATTCCTCAAACACACACAGATGCAGCTCCGAAACCAAAGAACTTCCTCACATAATTAAATCCCTGTTTATCTGCTCTGCGCACCCCAGTAATGCTCTGTGTTACGTGCTGGAGTCAGGCTCTACAGAGAAACAGATTATGGCACTTTTTCTAAATACTATCATTTGTTTAGCACTTGTTTTACCTAAAAGAAGCATATGTTCTGTTAAAATAACAATGGAATATCTGCACTAAACACACACCATTTAGCTGGTATATGGGTCAGTATGTCAGAGCTATACAAACAGGCCTGTATTGTTAAAAGGACACCTAGTTGGAACTCACTGCTGTGCGACTCACTGGCTTTTTTCACTTAATGTTGACAGCTCTGAGTATAAACAATAATTTTTAAAAAATGACGATGCAAATGAACAAAATCCTCCAGTCTGTAAACCAAAACACCCAGTTTGTTGATGAAGACCAGCCTCTCCCGTCACTTTGCAGTTTCAGAACCTCAAACAAGTCATCGTTCCTCTCAACCTCATTCCTGTCGACCACTTTCTAACAAGTTTAGCTCTGAGTGTTTTATCTCTGAGAGGAGAAAAATCGAACCACAAACACAGAAGCGTTACACAACAGCTTGTTGCATAACGCTGCCTACTACCTCTGACATGATGAAATGAGCAGCTGCCCTCAGGCCAGAATGACAGCAAACTCACTCTGTAGAGGAGCTTTATCATGAAAGCAGTTTTTACAATTTTGCACCAATAGAAAATGCTTAAACACATTTGTGAATCTGGCTCATTGTTTACCTGCTTCCATCCCCTCGCTTCTACTCTTAGCTAGCCTTTTGCCACTTTTGCTTTCAGCAAGCCGTTTGCAACTTGTAGCTAGCATTCTGCATTTTTTCGACTTTTTTTCTTTAGCAAATTTCTCCAAGTCATTCAGTACTCCGCATTTAAATTCTCTAGTTGGGATCTGCGCTGGTTAAAGATAGAGGTGAAAGGAGGGAGCGTGTGGATGAACCAGGCAGAGCATCTATCATATCTACTGTCCGTCACCAAATCAAATCTGACTGCGGCTTCTGGCTGACATGACTGTGGTTTGGAAGTGTGCAAAATTCACCACCAGTACATAATATGGTTAAAAAAAAAAAAACACAAGAGGAAATGGGTACTTTGATATAAATATAATCAGTGTAGTGGTCACCTCGAGTGAAATAATCATGACAAAGGTCTCTGACCTCTGGCCTCGGACAGGCCCTTTAAAGAGACAAAAACTCTGTTCCACTTAGAACTGAATTCAGGCCACGTCAGGTCACCTTAACCTTAAGAGAGACATTCTCTTTTACTTAATCAGATAACAGAATAATCTTCTTTTTATTTGATTTATTATATACATCAGTGTCCAATGCTTTTGAACACCTGGACCTTAAATAAAAACAATCTAGACACTCACGGTTTATAGGCAGCCTACATGATGTATTAGATATTTTAAAACTACACTTGGAGTCAGTGTAAGCTAATAAGATGAAATCATTATAGATTAAAATAAGACTGACAGGCTTGATGCACATTTATAAATGTACTTTAATATTAGCATACATTATGTTTATTGCTGTGTAACCTTTTATTTTCTGCATCCAACTAGGTGAAATGAACCGCCTGATTTTGTCAAAGCAAAAGTTCTCTTAAAGAAAAGCAAAGCCCTTTTCTGAGTCAGTATGAACTGAGGAGCACCCCCTCTGGCCTGGGGCCAGTGAACACATCTGTGCATGGCTTCTCACCACAAGAGAGGTCCAATGACTGAGGAAAGCTCTGGCCAAAAATAGTAAGAACAAGTTTCATCACATGAGAGCTCAGCAACACAGTATGATCACTTTTTTAGATTATGTAATGTTATATAAAGCAAGCACAAAACAGCGAGTGACTGACATGTTGACTTTTAAAGTTTCTTTTTAAAACCAACTCATAAAATACAAACAGGGCCCAACCAGCTGTGTCAGAAGTGATTGATTCAAGACATATAACTAGGTTTGATTGAAACATTTTCACTCCAATAGTATTTATGGTAATAATCCTTTTAGCATTTAAAATCTCTACAACACACTACTAAACACTTCTTACCGGTAAATTTGTAAAACAAAAGAAGTTTTTCACAATCACCACAGAGATCGAACGCTGTACCTTGACGGTTGATCTCGTTTTTTAGAAGCTCCTTCATTGCCTCCTCTTCAGCAATGTCCAGAGGAGTCTCACCCTCACTGTTTACGACGCCGACATTAGCACCCTGACTGATCAGATACCTGTGAAGAAAAAAAAAAAAAAAAAAAAACAATAAGACATTTTTAAAACAATGTTCAGTATTAACAAAAAACAATAATAATGAGAGGGCCACACATTTAAAAAAAAATTCTGCAGTTTGTTTCACTTGGTCTATCAACACAATTTAAAAACTGTTGCATAGACTGAAGTCTGTACTTTTGACACAATTTGGAACAGATTTTTACGGAGAGCAAATCTTTCCCCCTAGATTAAATTAAATTGGTCATGTGATTAGGGCATGCAGGCGTCCAGGGACTCCAGGGGATTAATTGTCAAATTAATCGTTATTGGCTAAATACCACAATTAATCATGATGAATCTTTTTGCCAGTATCACCAAACCCTGGTAAACGTATGGGGGAAAAAAAAGTGCAAGTCACATATGTTACTTTTTAATAACTTACCAATATTCTGATGTACAACTGCATAAGTCTGTCACATGTTTTAAGGATTTCTCTGCTCCAATACACCCGATTTTATTGAATGGGTGATTATCAGGCCTCTGCAGGTGTGGTGGAGCAGAGAAACAAGCAAAACATGCAAGGTACCACCCGTCAAGGACTAGGATCGGACAGCCCTGGCAAAACTTGGTGTACGCCAATTATAGCCAAAAAGGTTTATACATGCACAAATATTCAGCATATGGTTTGCATACATCCAACAGAGGCAGTTGATTTTTTTTAAACTGTATCTTCAAACCTGACATGCAGTTAATGCAATGCAAATCAAAATTGCAAGTGCAAATAAAAATACAAGTGGCTTTATAATATGTTCTATATTCTAAAATAGAAGCACTGCATCGATAAGAAAACTGTTAAAACACTGGATGATGAGCAATAGATGAGAGTAGTATTGATAAAATCTTAATGATACCCATCCCTAGTATCACGGTATGCACTAAAACTAAACAAAACGTGTTTTTTGAAACATTTTAATATGATGATTTGATTTTTAAAAATCTGGAAGCACCTAGAACCAACTTTACTACTGACCACCTTATTAGAGGATACGTTTTTACAATTAACCAAGACAAAAAAGGAGCATTTTATAGAGCAATCGTAGCCTTTGGGATTTAACCCTTGCAGTGGTTGAATACATTTAAAGCCTTAAGCATCTTGAGTTCGTCTGTCTCCAATTAAAGTCGCGGTGGGACTCAGCTTCTTCTCATTAGACCAACGACCCACTTGAAACACACTCAGTATTTTGACTTCCACCCAAATGGCAACTCACCCACTACAATTACATCCCAGCGATCTGCTTTTCTTTTAATTCGACTTTCTATTCTGCCTATTTTTTTTTTTAACTAAGCCTACGAAAAAAAGATGGTGACACCCAGCCCAGGGCAAACCGATTCAGTTCTTGGGTATTGTAAATGAGAAGACAGGAAATAAAATGGGTTTAGTGAGAACTCTCTCAGCCCACACTTGGTTTCTGAGTTTCTCTCAGCAAAACGAAATGTCTCCATTAGTCACAAATATCTGCACAGCCACTTGACATTTTCACGAAATGTTCAAACAAATGACTTCTTGTTTTCTGTAATACTGGCCCTTCACTGACGCTGTGCCCCTGAGGTCAACTCACGGACTTCTCTGATCTGAGAAAAGAACATTATCTAAAAAAAATAAAATAAAAAATAAAATAAAAAATGACAAAAAATGCATAGAAAAAAATTACATGTAAATTTTCCAAAATATTGAACCAAAACAGTATGAAATTACAGCCTAATTTCCATGCAGCAGGTTTATTTCTCCTCAGCTGGTTGCAGATTTTGGGAAAACAAAAAAGTATATAAACCCCGTGCCAAGTTCCTGTAAAGTAACACAAGTAAAGCAGGTCAGCACACCCTCCCACTATGCTGAACAATGAGTCCAACTGAGCTACTTTAGCCCCTTCAGTGTGTTTAAATATCTTCTGATAACATCTCAGTGTTGTGTTTTATGCCCTACGAGCCATCTTCTTACTTAACTAAAAAACTAAGGGCAAGAAAAATCCTGGAGTGCTGTCCAGATGTTGTGAACCCTTATTTCTTTATATTTGATCAAATAACTCTGATGTAGCCTAATCACAAATGTACAATCTGTGCAGGGAATTAGCCAAAACAATGTGTATAAAAAAACAAAAATGGTAAATTAAGATCTGTGTGAAGTATTTATGCAAGCCTCATTAACATCCGACCAAAATACCACTTTATGATGCTTAAACATTAGACATTGACACTTAAGTTTTAGCTGGCACAGAGTTGTTTAACCCTAACTGGTGCTGTGAGTGGGTTCTCATTCTTTAAACATCCTTGTGAGATGATTGTTTAAGGAACAATCTCGCATGGGAACACAATGCTGTGATTCATCAAGCTTAAATTGTGAAAGCGTGGTTCAGAACCATGTGACATTTTAACACATTGACTGGTCAGCAGAGGTCAAATAGTAAACGTACTGATAGGCCTGTCACGACGACAAATTTTGCTTCGAAATTATCGCAATACACTATAATATTCTTATGGGGGACATTTGGCACCGTGGTTTTTTCAGAGAGGTTTATATAATGTGGTAACAATTTTTACCACAACACTAAGGTTGGAAGTGAAATAAATGGACTGGCCTTATTGCTCCTATATTTTTGTGCAATCGTGAATAGTGTGACATTTATGAGAAATGTCTTTGAAGTGTAGCAACAAAACAGGATGTAAAGAGATTTTGCAGGAATCTAATGACCGATACCAATTCTTAGAAACTCACTCTGCTATGTCTAGGTAACCGCAGGAGGCTGCAGCATGGAGGGGGATCCAGCCCTCGTTGTCAGGCTGGTTGATGTTGGCTCCATGTTCCACCAGGAACGTCACCATGTCAACGTTGTCATCGATGCATGCCTGAAAGACAGAAATTAGGGTGAGAAGAAGAACCGAACCCACAAACTTCTTGCGTCTGGGTGATTATTGGTGCGCAAGTGTCCCCACACACATGCAAAGCTAGCTTGTTTTACTGCTGCTGATGGATTGCCATGTGTCTCCAGAACTGCTGGGGAATGTAGGCAGCTGGCGCATTTCAAAATGCCTGCACATAGCAGGGCTGCTTGAAATACCACGTCACATAACAGTACTGACAGAAGTGCTGATTTGCTGTGTTTATACCCTGCTAATTTATGAAAAATAAAAAATAAAAAAAGGCTTTCTGGAGTTCTTCACCTAAAGGTCATCTCTGCATATTGTGTGATAAATCAAACTACTAAAACTCAAAACACTACTTTTTCCCCCTCTGAGCAGCTGTTAAACCACTTATGTAACCATTTTTACTCTGAATAGCTCAAATCATTCTAATCATTAGGGGTTGTGCTACTTTCTGATCATAGCTAAACATCATATTAGGACTTTCTAGGATGGTAAAAACACCCCTATCACTGTACATAAACCTGAAGAGTAAGGCTAACTCACCAATCAGATGATCATAAACTCAAGTATAAAGACAAATGATAATTGTATATTATACTCCCCACTCACAACAAAACGGAAAGCATGTTTGACTTATCCTTGAATGAAACTAAACTAGACCAGGAGCACAGACAGGAATTTGTCTCGTGAGGAATTCCATTCATTCAAGAGTTCCTCAAAGATCCCAATCATTTTCTTTGCAAAGATGATACAACCATGTAAATCAAATTTTGTGGAAATACGTCAGGGCACATGCGCAGTCTGGTCAGTTTTACACAATCAGAAGAACATGATCCTGATAAGTGTTCACATGCACGCCGTTTGGATTATCAATCAGCATAAACCACCCCTCTCCTTCGGATTACAAATTCATTCAGATCGAGCTGAATCAAATGAGATGTTTCCGATTGGGGCACTTACATGACACATTTTTATTCCAATTGGCCGTTTATTCCAATAACTTATGTCCATGGAAACATGGTTAGTGACACTGTCAAGAAATCCAGTTGCATCATTAGTGAGAATGAGGGGGATGAATTCTATTTTGAGATGCTTTAAACATAACATGGGATGTGGTTAAAGTCCATCTACATTGTGATGATGAATTTGTGCTAAGCAACTGACATTCAGTTTTACATTTCATTACTAGGGGAAAGGTCAGTTGTAGTACAAACAAGTTGAAGGAAAGTCTACGCGTTTTAAATTGTGGAAACCATTTTATCTTAGTTGATTCTCTATATTCAATTTTTGCTCCAAATGTTTTTTAAACAAACGTGAATAGAAAGCATAAGAAAACAATGAACCCAAATTTAATTACCCCCACCTGTAAATAGGTTTGATTTTGCAACATTTTGCAAAGAAGCTGCACAATCCAATATCTTCTGCAGCTGTAAGTCAACACATCTGAAAGCTTCTGCTTTTTTATTTTTAAAAACGTTATTGGGTATTTTAAAATAACAGGCCCTCAAATAGACTTGTTTCAATTTGTCCACTCAAACTAGTTAGAAGGTAGAAATGACAAGTAATAAAAGTGAAAGAGCAACAGCTTTATGTACCATCATGCCTGTGATGGAGGAAATAATTAACAATCCAAACAAAAACGAAGGTACACAAAATCATTGAGGTTAAAAAGGTTGTCTCATGTCAAACACATACAATAAAGAGAACTTCAGTGCAGTGGTCATGAAGTCCTAGAATCTTAGAGAGAAAAAAGCAAATCTCTCTGGTGAGCCTGCAGCTATCATTTCAAATTGTTCATAAAATGAATAACTACAATTGAGACATTGTAGTAAACAAACCCTTGAAATCTGAAAGGATTGCCACTTAGTGTTATAAAACAAACCCATAAATGAACACTGAATGTACCGTCCCTCTTTTTTCTCAGGTTGCTATGACAACACAGGCGTACAGAAGAGAAATAGATACACATGAATTCACGCCGGCCTCCCGTTCAGGGCACACGACTATCTGGCTGGAATCCTTGTCCAAATTTGGGCCGTTTACAGCACCCGAGGAGAAGAGAGTGCCTCCTAAGGGCTCTCTGAGCTTATCTGACAGTTTGTCTGTATATTTGTATATGATGTACTTGATGTATTTGTGATTAATGATTGTGGTTTGGTTGCATGTGGGTGCACAGGAACAGAGTGTCTTACGCCAAATCAGACAAACTGGGGTTTATCGGACTTTGCTACAGGCTGTGCAACATCCACATCTGATCACTTGTTCTCGGAAGGTAGAGGATTTTAAGCTTGACGTGTTAAAACACTCCATCTAGTCATGCAAGACACATTTTTCAAAACTACTCTTATAACTTCCTGCTTCAGATGGAAAAACATGCAAACCCACATGTAAACAGACACCCTTGATCATTCCTGCACACATTATCTCTTTAGTTTTTTCTTGCCTAATAATGGAAACCCAGCCTTTAAGGTAAATTCAGCGATGCTGACAAGGGCCCCCTTTCCCACATCACGTGTTCCTTACTCTGCAGCCCAGCTGAAGTGATCATGTAATGGTTGTAATTTTCTGTGGTTGACAGGTGCCGGAGTTACAGCGTGCAAGATAATGCTTGGTGTATTGGTTTGAGGGACAGGGAGGGGTGCGCACTATGTATCGTGGCATCCTCATTATTTACAGAGCATCACAGAATTTAAACGCTCGGGTCAGGGAGTGCACTTTCTACACTACAGAGATGAGCCAAAAGTCTGGTAGTAACCTAAAACTTTGTCAACTCATATCCTAGATCAGATATCAAAGATTTCAGGAAATTGGATTTGCATTAAGAATTATTGTGTCATGATTCCTGTGTGACACCACCCCTAAGTAACAAAAGACCTGTGCTGAGCTTGCATGAAAACATTCAGACGTGACGCGAGTGCCTAATAAACACTCACGTAACTATTAAACCTGTTTAGCTAGTGTGCCTCAAAGGGAGGACTCCTTGTAATAAAGGAAATAGGATGGATAATTAACTGAATGGCTGCACACATTTGCGTTTAGTTTCATGGTGGTGATGTTTTCCTGTTTTCTAAAAAACTTTTTTCATGACAGTCTCTGCTTTTTCCACCTTTTTGCATCCATCCTGATCGGCTTCAAGAAGTAAAAAAAAAAATAAAAAAAAAATAAAAAAAGCACAATAGCAAAGCTACAAAATGCATTTAAATATGTTTTGTGCAACTTCTAGAGACTTATGTAACTGGCGAACTGTATGCGTTTTTTGTTTTGCTGTGTCTCAATTCAGTAACTGCATCCTCCTGTGTGCCCTGTTGTCGGGCGCTTACGTCACTGCCCCGCATTGAAGGGTGTCCCAATTTGTGGGCTCCGTCTCATGTGGACGACGAATGAAGGCTGCATCTGACTAGCCTTATAAAACCAGTCACTGTAGTAACAGGGTAGTACGTGATCACGCAAACATACGTCATCCAAAGACTAGACAGTCTCATTTCTCAGCAGTTTTATGCAGCCTACCTGGACTGCGTAGGTTGTGGCCTAAGTGGACCGTGGTCTAGGTAGGCTGCAGCCCCCCAATTGAAACACAGCCTTTGTAGAAGAAAAATTCTCTTGATAAAAGCTCAATGGTATTTTCACAACAACTCGTATACCGCATAAAACCCTAAATATTCTACAAAAAAGCCCTGAAAATAACAGCTCATCTCTGAATGTGACATTACAATGTAGTTAAAATAGCTTTCCCAGAGAAAGAGAGTCATATTAGTGAATTTGTATTTATTTTGTACATGGAGACTTTAACATAAACTAAGTTGCTCATCAAAACACAGATTCATCACATAAAATATTGGACACACCCTTACATACACAATCAGCTTTTGAGACATTTTGCGTTGTTGCAATTGGTTCTGATAAAAGCTTCTTTTAAAACAGAACCTGACACTTCTAGGAAGTTGATGGAACAGCAGAAAATAATCGAGCCCCAATCTAATCAGCTAACACAGGATGCTCCGTGGTCAATATGGTTTAAAGTGTTTTGTGTGGCTTTCCTCTGAAACAATTAGTTAATCCATTAGTCTTTTGTCATTTTAGCAAGAAAACACAAAATAATCACAAATTTAAAACTGACTTGGTCTGAAAAATCCGGTTGTTATTTAGGAGGTCAAAGTTGAATTTGGTGATATTCAAAATCTACGGTATGTTGGGTTTAAAATTGTTTGAAATAGGAATAGTGGAAGTATTTCACCCACATTCTTAGACCGTAATGTACCAAGACCTAAGAATTTGCATTATCAAACCTCATAATCAATCAAATCCCAAACCTATCATTCACATTTCCTTTTAAAATTGCTGTAAAAAGAGTCAAAGCACCACAAATATCCATATTTATAATGTAAAGAATTACTAAAGAAAAATCCTATAGTTGTAAAATGCATAAACTATGTTTAGGTTTATCCACACTAAACAGAAAGAACAATTTAGTTTCTTTGCTTAACTTAGAATTATTCAAAAAGTTCACTCTTAAACACCCATACAAAGACCTAAAATAATCAAACAACTTTAAGCCATCAAATCTGACATGAGACTTGGTTTTGATTAAATACACTCACGCACACTTTCCTGTAACTTATCCCATACTTGTGTTTATCAATGCACCCATGCTGAGCTGATAGAACTGCACCAATCAGGATAAAGTAAAAATAATCATTGTATGTAATATTTCATCCTAAATATTGTGAAGGAATTTAAGTCCTAACCTCCATGAACCAAAAAGAAAAAGGACAAAGCCATCGTCAGACCAGGCCCACCATGCATCAGCGACATGTATCTAAGAAAAGAGGCTGTTGCTACGACAGCATGAAGCCAAAAAAAAAAAAAAAAAGAGCATGGGTTTGGGCCTTTTTTGTCTATTTGTAAGGAACATAAAATAAATAAAGGAGGATTTAATTTTAAAATCACACTGGGGTTCCATCGATATCCCCTAAAGGCTTTGATTGAAGCAAACCACTGAGAGGCAACATCAACAAACTAATGTTGAGAAGAACAGATCTTTAGTTACCATTTTGTTTTCAAGCTCTTGTGGGCAAAGATTGGAATAATTCTCATGACCTTTGAAAGCACCTTCGACTAAACTATTAGATGCCACATGCTGCTTCCAGTTTGTTCTATTTTCAGTTATTTGGATAGAAAAAAATGGCAAAAAACGTGGAAGTACAGGGATGTTGCTGACACTTTAAGACCCCTCTATTCTTTGACAGCCTTTAATTACGCCTTTAGATGGCGAGGGGAAGTAGAACTCAATGTTGTGGAGCACTACAAATAAACTGTTTGAGGTCTCCTATTCAAAATGCCCCATCTGGCCTACATTGGTTATCACAACATCCCACCCTTCAGACGCAATACCTTTATACAGGGACAACACAGAGGTACATGATGCCTGGATACTGTGCTAGCAGTTATTCTACAGTGTAGGCTGCCACAAACTCATATTATACCAAATCGAATGAGACATCACATTCATGAAGTTTTGACAAAAAGAACAGGACAACTTAAAACTGGATTGATGGTAATATTTGTTTTTTCCTCAACACACAGTCATCTCACTACCATTCCATGACAAAACACATGCACATATAGTATCATTATCCAGGGATGTGTTGACAGACTTTATGTCTAACACAATAGCAATGATTTGAACAATTTTAATGCACTTATAATGAGCAGTTTGTGCAAATAGAACGAGACGTCATGTCATTACTAAAATAATCCAGACTGAAGGAAAACAAATGATGACATCATTTAAATTGATTATATAAATCTCCACATCAAGGATTGCTCATTTTGTCAGGTTAAATAAAAAGCAACAAATGACAGAAAAGGTAACCCAAAAAATATTTAAACAGTCAGGATTGAGTCACTTTTAATGAAGATGTGATGTCTTTTTTGCTGGATAAAAAAAAACTGCATGTGAAACAAACGGCAGAAAAAAAGGGGAAAAAACACAAGTTTAATAATTTCATTGTTTGCTTCAGTACACTTTTTCATTTCTTTTTCTGTGTACATCACATGAGGGAAATGAAATTTTTGCTAGGAAATAGATGACAGCCAAAACTTTCTAGTATTTGACAGGAAAGGGATGAAATCATTTAGGCTTTTGGATGAAATCCAATACATTGCATGGACAAAATAAAGACTGCTGGAGAGCCAGCTGATGCTTACAATAGGTGCACAACACTTTTGCAGAAAACTGATAATCTAAAAATAACATTTGAATTAAAAAAAAAAAAAACTTTTACATTGGCTCCTGATCAAACACAAGCTTTCTACCATATAAAGCAACAAAATTAACAACAAAAAAAGAGCTTCTGCTAGAGCTCAGAGCTCATCTCTTCTGCTTTCTCCACCCACGTCTAATAGTACTCTCTGAAAGCACCTTACCAGTGAGGCACTGGACTAACATACCAGTGAAGGAATTCCCAGATAAGTAATACTCCTAGCCTTGGGGCTTCAGGCCTCTGCACTCTGACCACTCCTCACGAGCTACGTCACCGGCTCAGAGGAGCACAGCCACTTCCACAAAAGGAATTCCTTCTGGCTGCCTGCATGTAAGTATGAGTGCATTATATGTCTGCATTTGCATAGGTCTCTGCGTTCAATGGGTCAATGAGGCAAAGCGTGCACATTTAAATTTAAAACGAAGTGTCAGACATTTTAAAAAGGGATAAAATAACTAATAAACCCATTTATGATCAAAGCAAAAGTGTTTCTTTGGTGACGTGGTACATCTGTAAGCATGAAACAAAGAACTCCACACGTGTGTGCAATTGGCAGAGTTTGCAAGGCTAGAGGGTATGAGGGGGAGGGTTGAAGCACTGCAGGGTGACCAGCTGGGTCCCATAACTAGATGAGCTCTGTTTGGAGCTGTAACCAGACTACAAACACTCGCATAGCCTTTGCCTTCAACCCTCTTGCTGCTGCCGCTGCTGCTACCGAGGACGACCATATATGGTCCTGGGATTCCCATGGAAAAAGAAGACCAGGATTGTGGAAGAGAAGGGGGGTGTAAAATGCCAGCGAGATTTCAACTGTACGTTTCACTGGGGTTTTCGCTCAGCGCCAAAAACAATAGCCCCACTTGAGAGCCAACTTTGTTTCCATGTGAGGGGACAAAGGTGAGAGGTGGCACTAGGATGAACAGGCTGAGGGGTCATACAGCCATGAAGAGCAACAACTTCTGTTGATACTCTCATACAATGGAGCCTTTATGTGGAAGCTTCTAAAAGGACAGAGAACAGAAGATAGCTCAGGCAGCAGTTGCTGACAGTCAGTCGACTAAAGAGGCAATAAACATGAGTCACAGCACCCCACTATGTCACACTTCACGCCAACAAGCTCCAAACCCAAGAGGTCAAATGAATAGCACGGATGCCAGCATCTGCCTAGTAGGCTTGTCAGTAATTAACAACCTTTGCCAGCATAAACATAGATCATCACAATGCTTGGCTACTAAAACTAGCTCTACAAATAGTAGTAGACTAAAACAAATGACCTGAAGCAAAACTAACACACTTATATTTATAGTAAACTTCTTTGAGCATGTTCTATTTAGATACTGCAACAGTTGTGGCTAAACAAGTACAGTGCAATGTTTTAATTTAATTAACATTTCATCGCACACTTTTTCGTGTGAGTTTAGGTAAAGTATAGGGCAAGTTTTTGTAGGCAGATGTGTGAATAAATGCATCCATCCATGTGTCTGTGTTGTGCTTGTATCAGTGATACAAGCAGAGGGAGTGGAAGAAGCAGGCTCACTAGTGGAGCCTCAAAGAGGAAATGAGAAAAATAAACAGCCACTTCCTGTTCCTCTCTGGCCTGAAATCTCCAACACAGATCCCTTCCTACCGTCCCCTTGTCTGTATATAGATACAAAAAAAGGAGTAAAAAGTCTTGAGTCTTAAAACGGACCATAAGAAACCAGGATATGAGTTACAACAACATTTAATTTCCTTTTGGGATTAATGAATTATTACTGAATTGAATTAATCTCTTTTTTTAAATAAAAACACATTCATGAAACCCTGCCAATATTTTAAAGAGCACCAAACTTCATACTGAATTAAAAAAATATTGAAATTTTAACATCTGACCATCAAGTACAACTTAAACACTTATGAAAATCAAAATACATTAAACATAAATGATAAGCCATAAAATGCCTTTGACCTAGATATTAAGGATCATAAATAAAAAAAAGCTTACATTATATTGAATTCTTAATGCTCTATATAGCAGCCGTGATTTAGGTGCATAAATTAACACTGTGGCATGATTGGATCCAGTGACCTTACAGTTATGTTCTATGAAACATAGAAATAAAGATTTGTTTAAAGCATACTCCAACACTCACTTCAGGACATAATGAATAAAAAGGTTGGTGACAAGTCTGTTTTTGCAACATGTACTGAATAAAAACTATTTGTGCACCCCTGTTAGTTTTTATTCAGTACATTTCCTTAATTTTGGGAGACTGGAGATCAAAATATCTACCTTCCGTAACTTTCCGTACATTTCACAATCTTTTGAAAAGTTCATAAGCAATGTGAAGGTAAAAGTTATTTTCATTATATTAGTTTAAAATGGTGTCCAAACAATATTTTATTTATTGCAATAATTTGAGAACTTATCGTCCAGCAGAATTTGTTATCGTGACAGGCCTTTACACAGATCATAATAATATACGTGATGTGAATCAGAAGTCCGAGCCCCGTCACTGACACATATCTGCATGTCCTCACTTGCAGGCACAGCCATAATGATGCAACTCAAGAATGAGCAGGCTCATTCGCCTGTTTAGATACTCATATCCATAAAGTACCAAAGAAGTCTTGGGGAGTGCATGCTTCCAAGCTTTAACTGATTAACTTGACGATTTGTTTCTAAACGTGCAAAAATGCAACCTTCTGAGAACATTGTGTTTCAAGTTACTTAAACTGTAAACACAAAGTTCTGTGTTATAAATTCACCATTTTTTAATTACATTCCTCATTTTGTCAGCTGAAAATGCAACCATTTAAGGAATAAAACAAACCCTTTAACCTTGATTTCCTCAGACAACGGGACGAGTACTCTCTACTCTAGTGTGCTGTTGATTCTAGAAGACTAAGTAATTTGTGAGCTCTGGGTCCAGGTGTTTTTAGTTCTAAATACCAGCTCATAAAAAACACGTTCAGTGCAAGGAGTAATACTGCCGTCAAGCAAACAACAGCAGAAAGGCTTCAAGAAGACCTGGCTAAAGTAGAAGACATGCACAGAGTGCCACAGGGTAGGAAAAAAACAAGCTGAAGTCATCCTACAAACATTTCACAGCAGTTCAATACTATGCAGAGGTTAAAAAAAAACAAAAAGAAAAGAAAGAGCTGGTAATGAATTCGCTAAAACATCTGACAAGATCATTAAAACACAAACATGTTAGCCTTTATTTGAGGCTGTACAATGTATATCATCAAGCTGTTAAACCAATCCACAATAAAATGAAAGAACAAAAACAGTTTGAATGTAATAAATAGACATCAAAATGTATTAAATTAAATTGATCACCAACAGTACAGTACATGCAATTTTTTAAATATACAACCCAATACTGACATTCTTCCTATTAAAGCTGATCGAACAACACATTTTGATCAACACGAAATTCAATTTAGAGTGAGGTCATGTCCCTGTCCAGTTTATGCAGCACGGCCCATCTACTGGTTTATTCTACTGAGGAATTTCATCTCTATTCCCAGGTGAGCCAGTTCCAACCTGCAGCAATACTTATGAGCACAACTTCACTGTAATTCTCATTATTTCAGATTTTCTGGCAGGAATGTCCCTAATATCCTATTCACGTTGCATGTCCAGACTGCAGTCAACTCCATCTATAATCTAATATTTGGTTAGATTCTACTGTTTAGCTTTCAGGTCAAAACACTCCATATGCTTTTCTGAAAGTTTAACTCAAGGTAGAATATTGTGCAAAGATAATGTGCTAAATAACCTTCTAATGAAGCTGTGCAATGCTGAAGCTAAACTGCTGCATCTGTAATAAATGACAGTAATGCAACTACAATTTACTGGAGTCGTTATTATAGTCCAGTCTCACCACGACTCACTTTGACCCTGGTTTACATTATCTTGATGGTTTTAGATATAACTTGTGTGCAGCCTTGATGTGTGTGGGATCGTCATTATTTCCTATCCAAGGCAAACACAAAACATCAATGGGCACATAAGGAATATAAAGTCACAAAACACTCACTGTAGCCTCGTGAAAGGTGGTTGTGTAGTTTTAAAAAAATGGTGAGTTTGATTCCTGTGAAGGAGATGCTTGTGATTGACGACGATCTCGGACCAATCAGTGCCCTCAATTTGGCTCATATGTAAGCTCGGCTGAGTAGGTCCTGAGACTGGAGGAGTGGGGATCACAGTGGAAAGACCTGAAGCCAGGTCGAGTGTCCAAGTGTGGCTGAGTCAAGCCCATTATGTCATTAAATCACAACAATTATGGCAGGCCCAACAACTATTCTCAGTGTCATTCTGAAACCAATTGTGTTTGACAGTAAAGAACATTTATTGGTGTCATTAAATAGATTAATCTTATTGTAAGCTTATTTTCAAGATTATTCAGCCTCAGTCCCATTTCCACAACGTTACACCAAACATAATAAAGTCTGTGGAACTATTAGGAGTTTTGTTAAATACTATATTTTAAACCTTTAACTGATCATTGTGAATTTTGAAAAAGTTCCTGGCTTTTGTAAATGCTGGAAATGAAACACTAATACAGCTTTAAAAAAAAACTGTTTTCATTATTGTGTAGCAAAGCAAACTGGGGAATACAATTCATTTTAATACTGTAAATCAAGTTCATGGGTAATGATTGCAGTTGTGTGCCTAAAAAAAAAGAACAATGTATTAAGACGGACAGTTTCTCTATTTTAAAATTACTCAAATTGGTACTGAGAACCAAACACTTCTCTTATAAACATCAATTTGAACATACAAAACTCATAATCTGCCATAAATTCAAATTTACTCACAAAAAAACCTTTGCAAATAAACCTGACTTCCACTGTGACGTTTGAATTTAAGCCAGACTCCATCTTGAGCACTGATGTGTCACAATCAGATGAACTGGCATGTTGCGAAGTGTTTGTGTGCAAACGTCACAAAGACTTCCTGAAGTTGATTATAGGGTTGACAAAGAGGTGGAATGAAACTGTGAATAAGGCCAGCCTGACAAGGAAGACACCTGCCAATTATATCAAGGTAAAATATACACGTCGCTGGGCTTCATTTCTAAAATTAACATTCCTAGTCGTCGAGCAGGCCGAGTTTCCAATTGTGTGACACTGATTATCTCAAGACTGGAAATCTAGCATTGCATCTGATGACCTGTATTTCAAGTTAGAGAGTATCTTCATCTACAGTACAAGTACACTGATTAACAACAACCAAAACGATAAAGGTTAATATAGTCAGAAGAATGCAATCAAGCAAACAAAAAAAGAAATAAAATCACTGCGAATCCAAAAAGGCTGCAGTTTACCACTGCAGGATTTGCTTTCCTTCATGTTGAATGTAACATTTCTTTTAAAGTACTTGTATATAGTAAAGCTGTCTTTTTAGTTATTATATTTAAGCATAATAGTAATCAAACTAAATATGAATGTAAGCAAATTTCAAAAATGTAAACCTAAGTTTCAACCAAACATAATGAGTTGTGAATAAGTGTATATACAAAGAAATCCACTGAAACCAGACAATAGGTATACATCAAACAAAAAAAATGAGCCATACAAAGAACAGTCAAATCTAGACTGTCTACAGTCAAGTTCATGAATTATTAAGTTGCATTTTAATGTATTCAGCAGTGTGTTAGAAATTTATAAGTGTTGAGCCAGTTCTTGCACAGTGGCATTAGCCCATAACAAAGAGCCTGGAGTCCTTTTATGGGGAAAGTGGTGTGAAAGAAGCATCTAAAGCATCTAAAACGGGTAAGTCTTGAATTGGTTGCAAGTTCTCCAAGTTCCTCTTTGAGCTTAAATAAAAGATTTTACAATAAATTTACCATAACCAGCTTATTTATTGTCCACCTTTGATAAAAAAAAAAAAACCACAAGCTGCTGCATTAAACTCATCTTTACAATCATACGCAGTCTTTACCCAGCATTCATCAGATAATGAAGTATTAAATCGTTAAGCCAAATGCTTGATAATTTTTGGCAGGATAAGTCTTTCTGAGTCACTAACTTGCAAAAAGAAATATGAATATGCCAACAGAACAGGTAAGGGGAACAGGAGGACCCGGACATAATCTGAAGCACACGTTTTGATTTGTCTCACCTAAAAGGGCCTCTCCACATAACACACAAGGATTTTCTCCCTCAGGCAGGGAAGCAGAAGGCTTGGGGTTCATAAGAGGATGTCCCGCTGCCTTTACCAGGAGCGCAAAGACACGTCAAAAGCTCCTCTGATCAGCCGACAGCAATCCTCAGACACAGCTGAGAATCAGGACAGGGGCTGCAGCAAGACTTACAGCTATTATGTCAAGTGTTAATGTGACTGAGGCTGGTCAGGTCAGAAAGAAATCCAGTCGTCTCGTCTGTATTTTTGTCAACCGCATGCTTAGAAATGATTCCATTCCATTGCCAATTTTTTTTGTAAGGCTGATTCTCCTTTCAAACACAGCCAGACTTTCTCTATACAGGCTGTTATGCAACTCCCACTCCGTCCATGCAAATCCACCAACGCAAGTGACTGGTAACCTTCCGAACAGTTGTCATGGAGACAGTGCAAGATAATGTCCATAGATCTTACGGCTGTGTAATACTTTATCAACAGAACACAGGGACTGACATAAGCATGCTAACATACTAAGCTGAACTGAGACTCATCACCCTGGCAAAGGCCATGAGAGCAAGAGAAAAGTTCAGGTGTAGGTCAGCGAGGACATTTTCAAGCATGAAGCAACAAGTCCTAGGTGCCTCCGTTTTACTGGTGAAGCTCAGTGGGCAACACTGCACTGACCCTTAGCATTGTAAAAGGAAAGGCAGGCAAGAGATAGAGAGAGAATGACTAAAAGGGAGGGGTTTAAGTGACAGCCGGGGAATGTCTTCTCTCCTCTGTCTTTGCTATGGTTTCCAGCGACCGTCATGTGAGGAATGCCCAAGGTAGGACGACGGGACTTGGAATGCTACGCTCTGAGACCAGTTCAGCCAGCGAGATGGGAATCAGGAATCTTTACTCGTCAATTGAACATCTCTCTTCTACGCACCTGCATCTGTGTGGTTTATGGTTGAGTAAACCCATTGGCATCGCATTACTTAACTGAAACAACACTTACAGTCGCGCTTCCAGGTCCTTCAGATGTAGAGGGCATACTGTGACTCATACGCAACCTCTTGCCTAAATGATTCCAGGTCTGCAGTGCAAAGCAGGGCTACAGACGGTGAGTCATATCCAAACTTAGTAGCATCTCCTAAAGCCCAGTTCGAACTTGTGATGGTATTTTTAACGCTACACTGACTGTCGAGAATGGCAGCGATATTACAAGTGAGAAACCGTAACACTGATGCCCTTAAAAACAAAGGCAGAGGTCAGTGAGTCGTTTTAAAAGTTTAATAATTTTATTCAGTTTATTTATATAAAGATACTGTACAAACACAAACTATGTTAATAAATCAATATAAATCTATGACAAAGACATACGAGAACACAACTACTCACCTATTGTTCATTCTTCTTCCATTTATCAAAAGAAAAATCAACACAAATCCCTACATCCCACTTAATAAACTCTTCTTTAAAGCCCCAAATCTCAGGGATCTCATGTATCTCTCTCACACAGTCCCAGGAGCTTCTCGTCTTTAGTGATAGTTAGATAGTAAGAGCAGCGCTGTAAATTCTTTCCTCGCTGCTGCTCATCCTTCGACATAACAAAAAAAAAGGCAACAATTTCACCCGATCAGTTTGTACAGGGTGTCATTATTTCCAGATTTAAATATATCAGAATGTGAGCATGAAAAGTTTTTATTAAACAGCATTATTATGCAGTTATGTATACTGGAAAACTTGCTCTTTAAACCTCCAGTTTGTTTTCAAGTTAACGAAAAGACTTTGTAGAAAGGCAGTGCACTCAGAAGCCCTCACACTTTCCTACCACGACCAGACATGTGGATGTGAGCAATGTGGTGACATCACTGTTGACCTCTGCCAACATTAAAACATTTCGCAGGAATCCTGTTAATCCTTAGATCATTTGCTATCAAAGCGAGCATAATAAAAAGCAATCCTTGCAGGACTTTAAATGGACTGTATATGCTCATTGTGACTGTCGTGGCGGTAATAATAAGTAATAATTGCATGAGGGGAGCACTTAAGTGGAATGATGAGAACAGAACCAGCCAAGAATTGTTAGAAAAAAATGTTGCTGCCCTATTTAAAGCATGTTAAAAACTGCAAAAATGCAACTGTTCTGCAACAGTTTGCATAAAAGTTTGATACACGTAGACATTAATGATGCAATATGCTGGAGGCAGCACAATTTAAAAAAATGAAAGGATATTTGTAATAGGAAGCATTAAATTTCCAATTCTATATCCTGTCTATCTTCAGACCAAAGAAGACCAAAAGCAATACAATTTATCACTAGATTGATATGGTTCAATTAGGCTCGGAAATAAGAATTTTTGCCTTTTTAGTTTTAAATTATTAAACATACAATAAAGGCACCTCCTAATGTTGCTTTCAGACAGGATTTGAGCAAAAAGCAACCAAGTCTGCTTAAGATTGGTGACAGGCAGTCTTTCTGTTGCTGACATGCAATAGACTTATTTTGAAAGTAGCAACTTGCTCTCTGTGTATGTCACTCCAACAGCTTTTTAATTTCATGAAACACAAAAATCTGCATTATCTGGCCCCGACCATGCCATATAAGTAGCTATTCTCACAACTAGTAACATAGGTTGTTCAGGAGTATTGCAAAAATAGGAAAATGCAAAAGAGAGTCAAATAAAGTGGAGTAAAGAGACCTAATTGAACTTGTGGTGGTGAGCTTTTTAAGACTACAAATGGGAAATATAAGCAGTTTAGGGAGATAAAACATTTCAGGTGCATTGATATTTAGATTTTTTTTTACTTTCTGTTGCTAATTTAAAAAAGCCATAAACTAAATACTTTAAACCTAACACTATGATCAAAACTTGATACATTCAGGGTAAGATCTAGTAATTGTCTATAAACTAATGTTTCTTGCAGGGCTTGTGTGTTACTTTAGCTTAACCATCATCATCAAATGATTACTAACAAGAAAAGTCGTTTTTCCGTCGTGGATGTTTTATACGTTATGTCAAGATGCTTGTTTCAAGCTTGTTGTTTATAAAGATCCGGTGGCCTATTAATGCCGCAATGTCTGGTTACCACAGCCAGCAGAGAATGCTAGTGTGAACGCAGCTAATGATTAGCGGGAAAATTGTTAGCTTGCCAGAGATGACAACACGACCAAAAACGCAAAGTAATAACCATTTATGCACTCGTGTTTAGTGTGCATACAGCAAATATATTAAATGCGAAACTTTGAGACAATTGAGAACCGAACACGTCGCTTGTCGAGTCAGCTAACAAATGAATTAAAGTCCCTAACAGCCAGCGACAGATATCTTAGCATGCTAATTTAGCGCTAGCTCGCCTCTGACGGCATTTCATTCATTATTAGCAGTCATTGCCACTATATTAAACGACAATGTCGGTGAGAGTGTTAAACAGAAATGTCACAATAAAACCCTGCGGTTGTTGCATTTGTTTCTGCTACAACAACCAATACTCAATAGCTACTGCTTTCTTTCCAGAGAGTAGCCACAGACGCAGCTGAAGGTTTATCAACAAAACGACTTTTACTGCTAGCCAGGTAGTAGCCGGTGTTACGCCGAAAAAAACAAAACACCTATCATATGCGAGGTGTATATTTTAAAATGAGCAACTGAATAAGTGTGCTTTTAAATGTTGTAACCATCACAAGTTGATTTGATTAGAAATAATATTAAACCGCCTTCAAAAATGCGTTTTCCAGGGGTGCCTATTCTGCACAACACGGTCCACTGTTGGAATCAATCAATCTGGGTTACTGCTTCTATTAACATCTACGTGGCCAGTTTTAAGCATCGCTTATATTATTAGTATTGAACAATAAACATAACGAGTAAAAACATGTTATGCTTTAAGGTAGTTAAGCATAAAGTGACAAGAAATGTGAACTGCAGCACAACAGCAAATAGACTGCACCCAAAGACTTAAAAATACAGACAAGTTTATCAAACAAAAGGGGAAAATCAGACCGAATAGTTAAGTTCTGCTAGTTGTACACAGGCTGTACATTAAATATTAAGATCCAACTAGAAGCCAATCCATTCTTCGCGTCGAAGAAGACGAGTGCTATGTAGGTAAACAACGGGATGAGAATGGCTTCCATTTGACAGGTGTTCCAGGACAAGTAGTTTCAGGCAGTATTTTGTGTCCAACTGTGCAGAAGACTGACATTTCTGTCAGTAGTAATCAAATACAAACCTGGTGGAGAGCGGTGAGACCGTCTACATTGGCGTAGTTGATGTCGGCGCCTCGGCCAAGCAGACGTAGCACCTCCTCGGTATCGCCGCTTGAGCAGGCGGCCAAAAACACGGCGCCATCATCGAACTTCACCTTCGTCTTCTTCTTTTTGAGAACAGGAGGTTCCTGATCCGTTTCCGAGCCCCGCCATCGCTTTAACTGTTCATTCCTTTTCTGCTTCGCGTCCGCCATCTTCATCCCCCTCCTGTCTCGGGCTTCTTATCTTTCTCCGAGAGAGGGTATACTTTATAGTGGCACTATCCCAC
>JARVJO010000180.1:11364253-11388600 GCA_031762555.1 Cynodonichthys magdalenae | reverse complement strand
GCACTGGGGCGTGGGAAGAAGGGAGGGCTGTGGAGGAGGAGGTGGAGGAAGGGGTAACAGTAAAAAGAGGACGTCGGGATTGTTCCTCGTAACCTCGCGAGAACTGCCTCTCAGGCGCTGCAGTGAAACGTCATCAAGTTCGAAATGGGTAATGTGGCAAGCCGTCGTAACATATAATCTGTGTTTTGGACTTCCAGCTGAAGATAGCTGCAAGGACAATAAACATTGTTTAGTCTGAAAAGAAACAAATCCTACAAGAAGAAACTCCACGTTTAGATGTGATTGTAATCAATCATAATTTTAATTCAACCTGATTTGTTAAAAGTACATACTATCATTGCATTTGTTATTCCAGTTATACAATCTAGGTACAAAATACTACTACTACTACTGCATGACCATCCCTCATGTTTGTTTATATTTTAACTCAAAATTACATTACAGTGAATGTATGGGATCTTATTAGACAATCACTCCATGAACATTACAGACTAACACAAATCTCAAACCTATTTGTGTGAATGCTAAGTCAGCATTCACACTTGTTTTCCTGGCTTTCTAATCTTTTGTACTTTTCTATTTTTCTCAGTCAAATTTCTTTGCATAATTTGCATTTTACCCATTCGTATATTAGAATGCTTTAGCTCATTCAGGTGTTAAATGCTAAAACATTTTTTGTAACTTTTATACTATTTAAAATATTTAGATTATTTTACAAATATTTCACCATAGCAAACATTGAAATCTCTTTAATTCTTTCAACATTGTTGTTTAAAATCTGCTTCAGCATATTAGTTTTATTTTTGATTATCTTTGCTATACTTTTAGCTACTGTTCTGCTTTTTTATGCTTTTAGCTAGCCTTTTGCTACTTTTAGCTTCTTGCTGACCTTTTAATACTTTTATTTTCTAGCTACTTTTTTCTATTTTCTTTTCAGCTAGCTCTTTGTTACTTTTAGCGAACGTTTTTGAAAGCTGTCAAAACTTCAGCTTCATATAATTTTTTACTTTCAGTTTTTAGTTAGACTTTTGCTACTTTTAGCTTGTAGTTTTGACACTTAGCAAGCCCTTTCTTCTACTTTAAGGTTTTAGTGAGCCTAATGCTAGTATAACTTTCAGTTGGTCTTTTGCTACATATAGCTTTTAGCTCTCTTGTTTAATATAAATTTACCAAATCAGCTTTAGACTTCAAAGTAAAACTGCAAATAGCATTCACTCTGCATGCCATTTTTACAAATTTAATTTATTTTATTTTATTTAAGCCATAGTTTGGTTCAGTGAAGAGCATTTCTCTCACTATGCTCTTTTATTATTGTAAGATTTGTTTTCAAGGAAGTTTTTTCTTTTATTCAAAGAAGATTCAATTTGTTTTTTGTTTTTTTTTGTGCTTTCACTGCAGGAAGTTACAAGATTTTTTTTAACGCAAACTAAACAAACCTCCTGAGGTATTTCCCCTTTCTTTCTTCCTCAGATAAATGCATTAAGGCTTCTTCCAACTAATTCACACGCAGGACTTTTGTTTCCACGTAATAAAAACACCTCTTCTTCGCAGAGAAAAACAAAGTCTGCCTCATTAGATCACCTGTGAGGATTTGACGAGCAACACTAGCTCTCGGAATGTCAAGTCGACCCAAACACCACGGTGGTCCGGCTCAACCTGGAATACAACCAAGGTGGTCATGGAGTGGGTTTTATACTTCTGCACCAGCATGTGTTGTTGTTGGAAAGCTTGCTTATATAGTCAGCAGGGGTTGCAGTATTCTCACATGCATTTTGTTTTGTTTTTTTAACACTGTCATTACAGATGATGATGTTTTCTTTTCCTTTTAAAAATGTCTCCCTTTGATCAGATGCCACCCACATGCCAAACTTAAAGTTGGACTTAACAAGCTGTTGAAAAAAACTAACAGCCCAAAACATTTACACAACACTGAACTGCTGTTTGACATCCAGCTACCTAATTTTCTCATTCCAGATCCATTCTTCTTGTAGGAGGCAATAAACATTGAGAAGAATTAAAGTAATTTACCATCTTGGAAAACGCAGCTGTGTGGAGTTCATGGTGTAAAACAACAACTCAGCTGATTCTTAATGTTACAGAGATGTGCTTGGAAATGACTGCAGTACCACTGAGTCATAAGGGATGTGGAATCCCAACAACGTCAGTGTCAGGAACTGTTTGGCTACAGGTTGCAGTGGGCTGATATCCAAACAGTTTGAGGGGAAAAGTGATGTGCGAGCACTTATTTTGGAGGAAGAACTGACCTCATTGTGTCTAACAACACTTACATTTTAAGGCACATCCAATGTATTTGTGTGGCAGCTTGTAAGTTCATTTAAAAACCAAAATACCTGCTGAACAAACTGCAAATAGATGCTATAAATGCAGACAGGGCCCTCTGCTCCACTGAAGCCACCCTTTAACGTATATTCACACACTCCACTTAACACCAGCCATGAATGCATCCTGTTTATGCAACCTGCTGTACCTTCTCAGCAGCTGTATTTACCTCATGCAGTCCACTAGGCCTGTTTCGATGATGTAAGAGTACGTGGAAAAGTACGTGGTTTGAAGTTGTTTTGATGACATTGTCAGTAAATTTACTTCCACGCTGACTTCCGTCCAATATCCATTACAAACACTTGTGATGAGAGAGAGCTAGAGGATTTATCGCCACGGTTACAAAAGGCTTGTGATCCTGAGGCTGCAGGTTCGAGCCCAGTTTGAGTCAGAAGGGTGTTGTGCGAAACAATTGCCAATTCTTTAATCCGAGTTTCTGAGACAATCATTACAGATTACAGCAGATTAACGCATAACGACAGGCCATTTCAGCATAGGCGTGTTCACAGCACCTCTGACCCGTTCCTGAGAGGAATCACTTGTTTACCACTTTAAAGGAGCATTTCCTAAGAGACTGCTCAGCAGTATGGTTTGTGAATAAAAGATGAGGTGTGCAGTAAGGACAGCTGCTGAGGGGGAGGCAGGTTGTTTAAATAACTATATTTGATCTATTTCAGCCACATATCACATTACACTCCTCTGGAGGGTCCGACCACATGTTCTTATTGTTTGATCATCACGTATTGGCCATTTATATGAAGAGTAATGACACTTTTTTCACCATGCATCATACATTTATGGTTATGAATAGCAGAAACTCAGCGAAAGACTTGATACAAGGGCGTAACCTGGCTCAAAGGTTTACTCATCAATTCATTTGAATCCTTCATGTTTCCCTGCAGTTTTCGTGTGACTACAAAGCTAACACTAGCACTAAGTAGCTCAACGAGTTGAACTGGAAAGCATTTACAAAAGGCTTATAGTCCAGATCTTTTGATGTGCGGTTCTGTGGAATAGTGAACAAGTAATATCTTACCTGTTGTAGATGGTATTTAAACAGCTTTAGTTGATAAAAATCATTTAATTCAGACTGGATTGACAAGCTAACAGCTAATCTGAGCACAGTCAAGATTAAAGTTGTAACAATAATCTAAAAAAATTCATAGAAATGAATTCAAAATATATTTTTCCCTATACTTCGGTTTGATGCAGGTGCACATGGATATATAACAAACACCATATCTCTAAAAAAGTATTTGCAAAATGTTGAACTATTCCATCAAAAATAAAAATATTGTCTCTATCCAGACATTCTATTAAATAGCTTCTTTTTATTTGAACGAACTGTGAAGCCTCTTTGCAATATTTCATACAAAAAATATTCAGCTTGTTAATGGTGATGGAATGTAGGCTTGATTTTCATATTCAACTGTGTACATAAATGCAGCAGATATTTTGAACCATTTTAGTTTTATAATTTAGAAAAATAATGATAAACGCCAAGTAGCGAAATGGTATTTTTTGTGAAAATGTAGTGTAAATGCTAAGCTGACTAAAGGAACTTGTTGAAAAAGCTACAATTCTAAATGTTTTAAAGAAAAAGAAGCAGAATGATAATTTAAAGCTAAAGTAGCTAAAAGCTAGCTTAAATGAGCAAAGTGATGACTAAAAGAAGCTGAAAGCTAGCTAAAACTTTATGTAGCAGCGTTAACATAAAATAGCAAAATTCTAAGCAAAAGGTAAAAGTTGCAAATATTAACTGAAGTAGCAAAATGCTAGCAAAAATGCAAAATAGCAAAAGTCTAACAAAAAAAATGCTGACAAAAAGTGGCAAAGTGCTAACAAAAAGGTAAAGCAGCAAAAGTCTAGCAAAACAAAAATAAAAAGAGCAAAATGCTAAATAAAAGTAGCAAAATCTTTGTAAAAAGGTATGCAAAAGGCTAGGTAATGTAAAAGGACCAAACTGCAAACTAAAAATAGAAAATTGCTAGCTGTAGATAAAAACATAGCAAGAGTTGTAGACTAAAATAATGTAATAGTAGGAAGTTAAAAGTAAAAAAAAAGACAGCTAAAAGTAGCAAAACACTAGCTAAAATCTAACTTAGTATAAATAGTATTAAACATAAGGAGACAAAAACAGAGCAAGTGGGCTGAAGTAGGCTACTGTAAATTTAAAAGAGAACAAGGTTTTTAAAAGTATTAGAGATCTCTGTGTATTTTATGAGATTTTTTTTTGTAAACAAAGGTACATCTTTTGGGAAAATATACAAAAGTAAAAGTCATAGCCAGAATAAGCTGAACGTTTTGACATTTGAATAGTTGAAACAGCACAAAGCTTGCTGTAGCTACATGTCAGAAAAGGCAATGGAAAAAAAAATAAAGAATCATAATAAAAAAAAAAAACTGGATCAATATCAGCATCACAATCAATATTTACACAATTAAACTGTAATATCCTGGTGTTCTCTTTATTATAAGGACAGTAAAAAGTGAATAAAAAAATATGTCTATTTGTTGTAGTGCCAGTTCAGGCTGGGCATGAAATAAACCCTCTAAAAACCATGTTAATAAAACAAAACAGAAATTTATATCATTTTATTGACAATTCAGCGACCTAAGCCCATTCCATCTACCCACATGTCACTGCAGGTGACCCAGACTGGTAGCACTCTGAGTGGTGACTGGTGAGGTGTGGAAAAGTCAGACTCATCAGAGAGAAACCAGACAGCACACTCCCATGCTCCCATGTCACCCAAAGCCTGTTGTTGGCGCCTGCAACACCAACACACTCATCTCTCTTCCCAATAGGCCGCTTTATCGGCCAGATAGAAATAATCCTGCTTTGATGTTATCGGAAGACTTTTAAAAAGTCATGTTGAGAATTATGCTGATAGAGCTTGCTCAGCCTTTTTGACCTTCTCAATGAGAAAGCAGTGGATTAAAAAGCGGTGTCAGGAAGAAGTTTGAAACTAAAGATGACATGCTGAGGCCTCTTCGATGGTGGATGCTGTTCCTCTCTGGGTCTTTGTGTAGTGTAAATGCAATATTCATTTGGAGAAAATAGTTTAGTAGAACATAAAACCAGCAGAAACTAGGGGATTAAGACATGATGTTAGCAAATTTTGGTAAATATTAAACAAAAACATGCTATGCATCTGTGGTTAGTGCAGGGTCTGAGAGACTTCTCTTCTCAGACAACAGCTGAGCACTAACCCTGAACAAAAATAGGCTCATTGCTTTCACTCAGCAGGGCCTGTACCACCAGAGCATCACTTGATTCTGCTTATTCTATCCCAGACTATTATCCTGGCATGACAACAATGGAGTTTTGACAGGGCTAACTTGGTTCTATTGTACACAGACTGCATTATTTCAGGCATGTGCAAATGGAAACATGTAGACACATTCATTCTGTGGTGCATGTTTCTTTAAGACCAAATGAGCAGTGGAAGTCTAATAAGACTAGGCTATTTGAGTGACCTTGTTTCCTGGAGAAAAGAGGGCTAATAATAGGCCAAAATCTGGAGCTGTGGTAAAGCTTGCAGGAGGTTGGGGCTAAAAGGTACAATGAATCATTTAACTGAGGAAAGCAGGTTGCAAGGTGATAAATAGCCCAATTTTAGGCACTGTAAATTGAATATTTCAAGTCTTTTTGTGTTCATGCTCATGATATACTCTGATCAGTGGAAAATTCTCTAATTAAAGCTTTTCCACATTACCTTTGTCAGTTCTTTCCGTTGAGTAATTAGAGGTTTAACTGACAAAATAAAACGCTTCTATTACACTTTTTTGCCTATAATTTTTCATTAGTCTATTGTATACATAAAACATGAAAGCAGAGTAGTGGTGGATATTTTAATAAAGTAAAAAATTTGGACCTAATATTCATACTTTCACCAGCTTCCTTGGATTTAGAGGTTTTAAACCAACCTAGAATTTAACTCCGACAACCCATTTAAAAGATTTGAACAAAGGCAAATTAACAAATAGGTTTACATAAAATGCATTGTTCTGGAAGTCTCTAAACTCTACAATTAATCGCTGAATACGTAGGTATAATACTAAAAAACATTCATCAAATATATAACTTTTCGAAGCAATTATTGGGGCTTTTCACCTTATTCATCAATTATACTCAATACAAGGCAGGTATATTGTATAACATGGTATGGCTGTATTGAACATTCATAGAATTTTAATGTAATTTTAGGTGAATTACAAAGTAAAAAAGTAACAATAATAATGGCTATATGGTTCAAAACCAGCTAACAATCTGGAATATTTGAATTCAACTAAAACAGTTATACCAGTGGAGTCAAACTCAGTTACAGAAGGGGGGTAAAAATTCAAAACTTGGTCCAAGCCAAGGGACAGTTTCTGTCAATACTTATTGACTAATGTTATATAACATACTGTATTATTCTTATAGAAGTACAAATGATCTTTTTCAAAATATACTTTATGTATCATTCACACAATCATTTTCAAGTATCTGAAATTATCGATACTTTTCGTAAGTGGAGAACCACTCAAACAACAAGGCAAAAAGATTTGACTGAAGCGCCGCAGCAGAGCATATTGAAGTTCCTTAGACTGATTTCCATAACAGCTGAAAAAGATATTCCTGTGCATCATATTGTTCCACAGGCAACACTTATCTCCTAGATCTTTTCAAGGCTTTGGTTATCCTGTTTTACAGTCCTTGATTTAGCCATAGAAACCCCTGCCCTCATTATTTCCATTCGCCTTCATGAAAAGGATCATGAGTGGAAAAACTGAGCAGCATTGGGTCTTTAAAGCTCTATGCCCTGTCAGCTTTAAATACCATTTAGATGCTGTGAACTGAACTTAAACCTTGTGGATGGCCAGGGTACGTGAACCCATGGAGTGCATACTTCAAGGCCAAAGGTCAAAGACCATTTCATTTATCATGAACGGTACTTCAAGGGACTTTGCCTCACAAAGAGGGAAGGGTCATCTTTCAATTAACAGGTGTCATATGTCTTGTTTGCTCAATCTTCCATGAATGTCTTAAAGTCTACAATAAACATACACCCTGACAAGTTTGTAGAACTCAAAACTAGTGATAAGTAGCAATAGTATCTTATCAGCAAAATCAGAGCATTGAGTATGACGTCCAAACTAGGCTAATGACTAGCCAAATAAGGGCTTGTTTAAAAAGAAAAATCATTGTTCAGGCAGTTTCAAAGTATATCACAGTGGTAAAAGGTCATGGTGTAAAAAGCACAGAATTTTGTTCTGTAGAAGTGTACAGGTTTAACATTAGCTAATTAGCTTATTTCACACTCATGTTTGAGAAATATAGTTTTAAAAGCCTGAGGACTTTATTAAAAGACAAAGCCTTGTTTGGCTAGCCTTTGGCCTAGCCTGGAGGAACACTTCAGCCCTTTACGCTCCCTGTTCTGTGACTAATGTTTGATAAGGTGCTAATTATTGATAACTATTAAACAGAGCGTCACTTCATTTATGACCAAACTACCCCTGTAATGACAGAAATAATCAGCATCCGAAATTTAAATTGCCATTTAATTCTCTCCAATCACACAGAAGTGACTTTGGTACGCACCAACCGCACACTTCACAAAGCAAGGCCTCAAGCAGCAGCTTTAAATAGATAAGTGATACTTGTGCTGCCCAGCTGCAGTGAAGCCACCCACATATGATTATTACCCTTCACGCAGCTATCTGACAGTGTTATCAGTTCTGCAACATTCTGCATGAGATGGAATAAAGGCATCGGGAGGAAAACACATATAGAGAAGCATTTGCCACTTCATCTGCTTTGCTTAAACTATCAATTCCAGCTCAAAGAAGGCAAACTAATGAGGGTTTAAAGCAAATTAAGAGTGCAATTTTATAAATTGACACCTCCTCACCAATTGTAATGGGTATGAAAGTGGAGGAAAAAAGATCAAATGTCATCTTTTTTTGTTGGTAAAGAAATAGGCTGTATTCAGAACCCCCTCTTGGCAATGCAATTTAAACACACTATACATTGGGTTGGGGCAATACACAATTACAATAGCAAATAAATTTCAACTTTACCACTGTGGAGGAACTCTTGGATGCATAATACCTGGTATTGGTGGCAATTCTATCCCACTGACCTACTGTAGAACTTGATCCAGCTGTGTTATCAGGAAGTTAGCCTCACACAAAGGTGTGGCGTCGTTACTGCTGACAAGGTGAGACCTGACGGCGCTATCACAAATGGTATCTTTTCAGAACCTGTTTTAGTCTTCTAGCAGCAGAAGAGTAGAAAATCCTACAGAGGGGTGAAAGCTCAAGGATTAGAGGTAATGGGAGTTACGTTTTTTTCTTTACTTCTACTAAACCCTCCAAAGATAATTTCAAATGTACATTCCTTTCTAAAACAGGCTTCTTCATATGTTTAATTGTAAACTTGATTATAAATAATTTGACATACTGGAATTATTTTTCTTTTTTTTTCAATAAGTAAGAAATACTACTCTTCTGTTTATGTTAGTTTGCACAAGAACTATAGGAAAAATGTCAAGACTAAAGTTAGCTAAATCTTGCCCTCAATTTACTTTAAAATGAACCTTTTGTTTGACTTGGCAGTGCAGTTGTGCGAATATGTAAATCTATCATAATTTATGTGTGCCAAAAGTCATCCATCAGTTTTCTGACAGAACAAGTCCAGACTGTAAAAGCTGGTAGAACATAATCATTCTCTACAGTACAGTGGATGGTGGAGTCCCACAAGGTTGCTATCTTAGTCCCTTGCAGTACAGTTTGAATGCAACAATAACTTCACCTTTAGCTTAAACCAATGTGATTCTGACTCAGTGTTTCACAAATTGAAATTGTTTGTATTTTTAGTTTTCTTAACATTTTATTTTTTGTTTTCCACACACAGCCTCTGCACATAAGGAAAGTGATTAAAAAAGGAAAATGGCAACCTTATTTTCTGAGGTGCTTTAAGACCAATTACATGTCCACCAAAACCCTAATAATATTTTACTGGTCTTCAGAGAAAATCTTATTTGGTTTACAAATTATTGAGTCCTCTAAAACTGCCTTTATGGGATTTGATTCACTTTCTCAACTACAACAAACTGTATCTTGTAAGGTAAAATAATTCC
The DNA here is from genome assembly GCA_031762555.1 of Cynodonichthys magdalenae. NCBI lineage: Eukaryota > Metazoa > Chordata > Actinopteri > Cyprinodontiformes > Rivulidae > Cynodonichthys > Cynodonichthys magdalenae. The sequence continues at coordinate 11,379,133 of JARVJO010000180.1, read as the reverse complement.
TTCTTTGTTTTAAATTTGACACTTTGAGTTTGATTCAAAAAGAGGGGTAACTGTCAAAAACAAAACATTTATTATAATTTCAGACTTTTAAATTGTTCTGTTTTACACACGGTTGTGTATAAAGTCTTTGATAAAAAATATACAAGTCTTTATTTGTCTTTATCTTCAGGCTACTGTATTAAAAATAGACACTTTATGGGCTCAGGATGTCTTGTGAAAACTATCATGCAAAGAAACATACATCTATAAATGGCTCTACTTTCTTTGTTCCTGAGCTTATGTACAACAGCATAGAGTGAAGATGAAGACTCTCCTGGGATCTGATGACTCAGAATTCACCATTTTATCATGAGCTAAAAATGATGCTTGTTATTGGTTAAATTAGATTTGGTGATGGTATGAACATGCAACAAATTGGGACTTGTACAAAAATGATGTATGGTTTTCATATTTTGATTGAACAAGAGAGACATACTGAATGCATTTTATGAAAAATAAGACAAAACAGCATCTCCTGCATTGCATCAGCGTAAAGATATCCATTTGGACACATGCACAAACACAAACAAACGCTGCGAAAAGTGGGCAGGGAGCGCAATCCAAGATAAACAAGCAGATTTATTTAGAAAGCCTGCGTGACATCATCATAACAACCTTCAGTGGCGAGCCGGCGGCTAAAAATACCCAAGACGTCAAAACGCTGGGACATATATGTCCATGAAGTGTGCGGAGAACATTCCCTAGATAACGGCAGATGGCTCGCATATTGCAGCCTCTAGAGGAAAATGGGTGAGGAGCGGGACCACACTTGCCTCGTGCAGCTCACCTGTGAACAAAACAAAGAAATTAAAATAAATGATGACGCGGTAGGTTAAAGAGAACTTTGAGTGTTTCACCAAATGTGTGCAAGAAGTGAGTGTTGATTGCACAAACCTTGATGAAAACTGTGTGAGAAGGATGTCCGCTATTTTCATTTGTTTGGAGCCTACTGATTGGGCTATGTAATCTAACGGTTTCAGATGATTTATGCAAACACTCTCTAAATAAAATGCTTCCATTCTCTTGCAACAGACTACTTCTGTATTGTTTGTTGCAAGCATGATATTGTGTTTCTGCTTTTTCCGTGTTAAAGGGAACTTAACTGGTTTCACCATTTAATGACACAGTTTAAAGAATATGCTTAAAACTGTTAACTGATACACACTGAGACACAGAAAAACAGCAAGTTAAGGAAATCCTCACTTTCATAATAAGCCCTTCCAGGTTGGTGATGGATGGGGAGCCTTATTTCAGCTCAGTGAGGTCATCCATCTCATGTGTTTCTCTCATGCACGAGACGAGCTCGGCCAAAGCCGGGGCTCCTCAGCTGGGCTTCTGTGCCTTGCTGTAGGAGGGGATGAAAAAGAAAAAAAAGAACACAGTGAGGAGTGTTGGTGGGGGAGGAAAGAGTCCACGACATCATCTCTCCTGGCCTTTTATGGAGCTCTCCAGCGGAGGAGCTAGGAGTGCTGGCCCACTTTCCCATCACGGCTTCTCAGCCTCATCTTGTCTCCCTGTGGGAGCCTGGAACACAGTGTGACTGAGCACAGATCCCAAACAGAGCTGCAAAAACACAATCGATGTGACGTGCACTGACAAAATGGATTGATTTGAAGACAAGCCGGTGCAACGTGAGACAGCTGCATGACACCATAATACACCAGCAATAAAAGCAACACAAATTGATTTTATTGTGTGCACAAACTAGTGACCCTCTGTTGTTCTACCGCCGCCAACGTCATCCAAGCCTCATGCATGAACCCTGACCAGTCGACAAACCAACACTCAAAAAGAAAAGCGAGATGAAGGACAACAGGGTGAGATGGAACTGAAGGAGGGCGATGAAGCAGATTGGGTGGGTGAGCTGAGTGTGGGAAACAGAGATGGATTGAGGGGAAGTACCGGTGCGTGTGAGACAGCGCAGACAACTAGAAACTGTTGGCTGCGTTTTCTCTACTGCTGAATCAGCTCCATGAAGTCAGCATTTTGAGACAAACAATGCACTGTAAAAAAATAAATGAGCCATTTACAAATATGTTATAGTCTGAAAGAAATAATCTGCCAGTTCAGTAAGACAGTTGCACTTTTTGAAATAACAGGATTAATAATTTACCAAATTCTGCTCTTGTTTGTGTATTAGTCTCAAAACAAGATCAAAACTTTTCAATTGGATATAAGATTTGGTTAGATGGAGAATTTTTGCAGTGTAGTCCTTGCTGAAATACAACAGTGCTTTCTGAGGATGATATTTTGCAGCTTGCCTTAAAGCCACTGAATTTGGAGTGTTTTTTTCAGGACTGCATGAAACACATGGGTCAAAATCATCACAACTTTGAACTTTTATTTTGAAACAAAAGAGAAAACAACAGTTTAGTTTCAATTGATGTTTTTTTTAATCTAAAAGAAATTTTCAAATGGAGGGCTTTTTTACATACAACACAAAAGATAATGTGCTGCATCTCTTAATTAAATATAATTACACATAATTTGATGAAAACATAATTTCAAAGGTGTTTCCACAACTTTTTATATTTACTGTTTTTTTGTCCTATAACATATTAAAATTTTTGGTTTGATTCTATAATTATAGTACAGAAATACTTCAAATTAATGAGGTAAAATGGGGGGAAAATCTTGATTTGAATAAAGTAAAATGTAAAAGTGAAAAGTGGCACATATATATTAATCCACCCCATCCAAAGTCAAAACTACCTTATACAGAAGAAGAGGTGTTCAAATTATTCATATTATAGGGTTTAAAAGGACTTCTGCAGAAGTTGAAGTATCAACTTAAGCATTTTACATAAAAGTACTGGTTTTAAGTATAAAAGTAAAATATTTTTTCTCTTCTTCTTCTTCTTCTTATTATTATTATTCTTATTATTATTATGCCAGATGCCCTTCCTGATGCAACCTCTGACCACCAAGCTACCACAGCCTGGGGGGTTTAGGGATCTTGCTTACAAGCCTAGTGGGTCAAATGATGGTGGAAATAATAAAAAGGTCATTAAGGACAAAAGCCTTAGCTGGGCCACAGGGGCTTTTAGTGCACAACCCTACCTCCCCAAAATACATTGTTCTAAAGGCCATAATGACTATAAAATGCTATGTTAAAATGTTAATGTTGAAACGTTTGGGATGCAATACCTTCAGCTGCATTAATATATATATATATATATCTGCTACGATCATCTTCTTAGGCTACATACGTCTGGAGTGGGACGTATGTAGCCTAAATAGAAATGAGCTTTAACTTTTTTAAATATAAAAAGTAAAAAATACAGATAATTGTGTGCAAATCTACAAAGTACATGTAAAAACTCAGCTGAAAGATAATACCTCCAGTAAAGTATAGATAACTAAAACTAAATCCATTTTTTTAGTGTTGCATCAGCAGTAGTGCCATTTTCCTTCTGGAGGATGAACCTTTATTTAAGTCTCAACACTATGGAAGACCAGCTCTGACTGCTTTTCCAGTCCATGATGAGGAAACTGAGGATGCTGCCACCAACATGCTTCACAGTTCGCTTGAACCAGACATGGCGTTGTCCTCGATGACCAAAATGTTGTATGGTTGCTAAGCCCATTGATGAAAACAAACACAAAAAATAAAATGCTTTGGAAAAAAAAACACGGTTTGTCCATCATCCTGCCTCCCAAACTCAATGACCAGATGGAAGATGACAGTCTGCAGCTGTTAGGTTTCTGGCTATCCGCACTGAAATAGCAAATTAATAAAAGAGGCTCAAGTACAAACCAGAACTCATGAGTGGGCTACATTTTGATGGGGTGGCAGATCTGTAAATTTGGTTTCTCAACTTGCTGTTTCCTTGGAAAAATGTTGGATCTTATTTTGCTGCAAAAACAAGATAATCCAAATTCTGTTGCGTTTCTAACCCGTTCATGCTCAAAAGCAATAAAGATCTGTGTTTATTCAAGATGCAATCTTTGTTTATTTTGAGGAAGACTAAATCTTTTGAGCAATGAAGCGAGCCATTTTTGGATTTTTTGCACAAGGATATAAAAGGTAAGACCTGTTGTCTTGAGTTAAATTCCTCCATCCTTGCAGATTTATGGCCCTCACAGCCGTTTCTCCGGGAAGACACTTTTCTGCCTTGTGAACCCAGGAGAGTTTCCCCCCTCGTTGCCATGGCTTCCTTGCTTCTGTATACCTCACAAAACCTCTGTGCGCCCCTCTAGGCCTCCCTGCCTACCGGGTTTAGCAGATCGTCTCCTGCTCAGAGAAACTTCAATAACCGGCAACAGTTTTCAGAAGCTGCGAGACCTATTATGGTCAAACAAGACACTATGGCTAAGCCAGGAACAGCATCTCCTCCCCTGTAAATCTGCGAGCGTTGCCTCATGCTCAGGGTGCTGTGACAAGACGAGGTCCAGGGGTCGCGCCTCCAGGTGATGTGTTTCCATAAGGCCGTGGAGAGGAAATGCACATATATGGTTTGGTCTTTGTTTATTGCCAGCTCTTTTTACTGGATGACCGCTGACTCTCCTCCTTCTGCAAGCTCTGCAACTCTTCCAAAGCCGAGTGTCTGTGTAAGATTCCAGCCTCAGATCTTTTGGGAAAACGCAACAAATTACATCTTCTGTATACGTAAAGGATAACTTGGAAAGTGATGGTGTATGGTTTTCCTCTGTAAAAGTTACTCCTCAAAAGCAGCAATCTCAGTGTAAATAGCTGAAAGGTCTGGACAGTGTGTAGATTAACTTGACACTTTTAAGACAAAGGAGCTGTGTGCTTTCTGCTGAGCGTAGCAGGAAATCATGGCCGATGCAGCAGCCTTAACTTTGTCCCTTTCAGACAGAGACGGTGGACTGGTGACCCGTAACACGAACACGGGTTTATCTGATAGCTTATCAACCATCCCTCAGGTCCCAAGTCAATGTTTCCGTCTGTCTCATTCTTATGTGGGTATAACATCCCTCAGCTGTATCTGTTGGCACGTCAAACTTTGTGCTTAAAGTGAAAGAAGACAAGAAAAAAATCGAAATCAGGGAATACTCAACAACAGGTCTAAGCATTTATCGTCTGTACAGCGCTGATTTTTTCATAGAACACTACTTTTTCATGAGTTTTAAAGCTCAATTTTTAGAGATAATTTACTAATTTTGTAACATAAATAATAATAAACCATAAATACATTTCTAAAAAAACAATAAAGTATGTGAAACATGCCCAGCATTTCTGCCTTCAACTGTGCCATGTAGCCACTAACTGTTTAGCTCTCATGGGTTTTGTTTGGTTCCAACCATGTTAAGATGACGCCACAAATGCTCTTTAGGATTTTTCTGGACTGCATCCAATATTCACGGTTTTTTTCAGAATTCCTTGGTACTCTAAGAACGTAACCCCCGCAAAAATCGAGGATTTGCTGTGTTTATGTGACATCATCAGACAGGAAGTCAGCCATGTTGGAGGTACAGGAGAGTTATGAAAAAATGCTTGTCCTGTATCAGTGATGATGAACTTTCCCGTTTAAATTTATAAAAAAAAAAACTTTGAATTATTTTTGCGTAAATGCTGCCACGATTGGTCAGATCATGAGGAAGGCTTGAACTTACAAAATTATGGGAGAATTGATGGCATCTGATTAGTTCTATAGTTTAAAAAATAGCAGAAAAATAAATATATTTTCTGATTTTCAACATAAAATATTCCAAACACGTATTCAAATTAGCAATTTGTACAATATCTACAAATTTACAAGCATGTTTAACCTCCTAGGACCTGGCACTCCATATGTGATCAAGAATGCATTGCAATGCAAGAGTTTGTGTCTTAGAAGGTTAAACAATAAAAGTCTAGGAAAGTTTATTAGTGAGTTTTTTCCTCAACATTCACTTGTGCAGTCTCTCCTCATTCTCAAAATGTAATAATGGGAATGTTGAAGAAATTAGATCAGTAACTGAACTGTTTTCCCCCCAAATGCGAATGATGGACTCACTCGCTGCATTTGGTAAAGAAGCATTAACACACATTCTACCTTTACAGTGTTTATGTTTGAAATAAATACATATAAAATGTGTCCTTTTTAATTATTTAAACTCCCAAACAAGAAAGACCAGATGATGATAAACTTTTGACAAAACAAAAGCTTAAAACTGCAGATATATTTTATTATTTCCTTCCATTAAGTGACATACAGCAAATAAAAAAACTAGTTACTGTTCAAATTGAACTGATTAGTACAACGTAGAAAATTAATATTCTCATTTAATAAAGTTTTGTAGACTTATAAAGCAGCAAAAACCGAGGGAAAATATATTGTAATCTCTGAAACCTATTGGATATAAATGCAATGCAACACTATGTAAAACAAGGAAGCTCAAAACATCATTAACCAACCATCAGCAGGAAGATCCACAATGAGAGTTGACAATACAAGAAACCAGGTTCCTCCTCTCTCATAGCCGACACTACAAACAGCACCCTCACTGCAATAAATGTCAGCATAAGTAGGCACAGCACATATGACTCACTTCTTTACATACTCATTCCCAAGATACTATCTGGCCCAACCAAACCCAACATTTAAGGGTTGTATAGTTTTATTTTTAATTATATATTTATTAACCTTTATTTATAATGTGAATTTAGGTTGAAATTTCACCACCATTGGTTTAGTTTTTTTGCAGACCCCTCTGTCTCAGTTAAACCTTGTCAGCTCATGAAATAAAAGAAGAGGTTGACTTTCATGTCATCAGCAGAATCTGATCATCGTTGTCGGATCAAAAGGTGTCTTGTGTACGACTATTGTTTGATGTTCTCCCCAAAAGAATCCTGTCTGATTCACGCACCCTGTCCTGCTGCTGATCTCGTTCAACTCAAAAACAAATTTAAAACACAATTGATGTTGAGACGTTTGACATCATGTTGTGAAAACTTCTTCCAGGAAAAATGACACCTGGTTTATGATGACATCATTCTCTGAAAGAAGAATGTTCCTCCTACAACCATGTTGTTTGTTGAACCAACACAAGAGGGAGCTGACGTTAAATAAATCAAATGCCTGAACTCTAAAGGAAAGTTTAACATGAACAAATCATTATCAGCATGTTTTCTAAACTAAGTAGCATAGCAGTGTTCCTGGAAACATCCAGCTGAAGAAATGAGCAGTTTTCAGTTTCTGATAGCGAATCCAGGCCTCTTTTCTTCAGCTGAGAGTGATGCTGCTTCTTCTCAGGTTTATGTTGTTTAGACAGATACTTTCCTTTTGTAAACATGAACTTAATCTTTTTGAATATCATACAGAAAAATAAAAATCATTCACAATTCTTTTCACATGCTGTTAGCTTTCTAAGTTTAAGCATTTTGTGTACTATAGGGAGTTGATGTAAGGATGTTGAGTAACAGAATCATACAACTTGATAATAATCTGCTACAACAGCAAAGTATTTACATGTCAGACAACAGTGTAATATTAAAACATTCTGTCTTTACTGTACAGATTAATATAAAAAATACTTAGAATTAAAACGTTTGTAACAATTGTATTTATTGGCATCCAGCTGAGTAGTAAATAACTTAAATAATAAACAAATTAACTGAAAACTATTGTAGGCTGTCATAAAAACCTTCAAAATTCTGTATTAAAGCTTTGACATTATAAAGTACAATCAAACGCGAATTTAGAGCTTTTTTTATAACACAGCTAAGAAAAAACACAGACCATAAGCTAAAAACCAATTAAAACATAAAATGGAGGTTGAGCAAGAGCAACTGTCGTAAACCTACCACAAAGCTGGTGCAACTGTCGTACAACAGCCCCTGATGCTCCGCGTGTGAAACCCCATCGGCCTCTCCGTACGGCACCGTAGCTGAAGACGGTGAGTCGCTGCCATTGATCCGTCAAAATTATTAAAACTACCTTAATTAATGGGGATCTCAACTGGGTTTTCTACCGTTTGTGTTTCAGAAACATGCCAGCGAAAGGTCCTCTGCAGTCTGTCCAGGTGTTTGGACGTAAGGTAAGTTAATATAAAGGAGTTTAATGCACATGTGGCGTTGTGGCTACCGGGCTGACTAGCGGACTATGAGCTAATTTAGCAAATGCTAAGTAGATTTTGGCTGCAGTTTTACAAGTTTTGATGGTTTGTTTGCCGCTACAACCCTTAGTGATGCTTATATTAAGTTTTCTGTTACCTCTTAATACAGTATCAAAGTGAATTTGATGGTACATCAGTCGCCCTTTAGCTATGTTGTTTTAGCTTAGCTTCATAGCCCGGATGCTAGCAACATTTCTGATATTTTGCCCCAATGTTAAAATTCAGGTTAACGTTCATGACGCTTTAACAGAAATAGGACCCGTTTGCACATGATAAAATATAGTGCTTACAATAATTCGACCTAATAATTTGATAAAATGCACCAGAAGGTGTTCTTTTTTATTTGTTGACAAATCTAAGCAAGTTTTGTTGTCAAATCAGAATAAATAAACTTAAAAATGACCAAAGTAAATGTCATTGACGACACAAGTTCAATGTACATGTTAGAAGGGCAGCTGTATTGTGTAAACTCTTAAGATGTTTAAGCTAGGTTTATAAGTTTCACAACTTAAACCGCTGCGGCAAACTGTCTCAAACATTTTCTTAAATTTTCTTCTAAAATATTTGAAATTTAAGTTTGACTTTTCAATTTCTAGATATGAAATGAAGGTTTGTTCTCCATAATTTATCTTTTCATCTGTATATTCATGGTCATCATAGTGTGCTTTACAGCTTAACTGGAGATGTATCAGTAATGTGATGTTTTTTCCCCCTAGAAAACTGCCACAGCTGTTGCCCACTGCAAAAGGGGGAATGGCCTGATCAAGGTGAATGGCAGACCCCTGGAGATGGTGGAGCCTGCCACACTCCAGTACAAGGTGAGTTTTCTACAGCCAGGCAAAACCATAACTAGCATTTGTTTGTTTATGAATGAATGAGCACTTTAAATTTTCATGTGGTCATTTGAGTGAAAAAGATATATTTCTTGCATTTTGTCTAGCTTTTGGAGCCAGTGTTGTTGCTGGGAAAGGAGCGTTTTGCTGGAGTTGACATCAGAGTCAGAGTGAAGGGTGGTGGACATGTCGCACAAGTCTATGGTAAGCTCATCCTCCAGTGTTTTGAGTTCTGTCTTGAAAATTATAATTTCTAGAAGATGTTTCTTTACTTTTGTCTTGCAGCTATTCGTCAAGCCATCTCCAAAGCCCTGGTTGCATACTACCAGAAGTGTAAGTTATTTTTTCTGTCATATTTTTTTTAAATGTGTCTTTTATTTTAACTGCTTTGGCTAATTGTCAAGTATTCTGAACACTGTGATATGAAGATAGAAATGTAACCCACATCAATATTATTGTAAAATGGTTTTGCTGATGTGAGCTATGATAAATAGATGTTTGACACACTCTGAAAATTACAGTAAAGTACTTTGTTTTAAAGGAGGGAATCTGGATCACATTAAAATGTTCAGTGGAAAAAAACTTAAGCTTGAGTGCTGCGGCTGAAGGATTTAAGCTAAGAGCTGAGCTTTACAACAGTATTGATATCACAGGTGTAATGTTTTCGGATTTAAAGCTGCTGTGTTTAGAGATGAGATAATTGTTTGCAAGTCTTATTTAAGTACATGTTGTAAGGGTTTTGGCATTCAGTGATGCAAGAATTTCCCCTTTATTCCTTGTAATTCTCAGACTGTGGACAAGGACATTTAGGTTTTTACTGTTTTCTGATCAAAACATTTGTATTAGATTAAACAATTTGTGTATTAACTAAAATGTTTTTTTTACCTGTTGTGTTTTTGTGAAACTAGATGTGGATGAGGCCTCTAAGAAGGAGATCAAGGACATCCTGATCCAGTACGACAGGACCCTGCTGGTTGCTGATCCACGTCGCTGCGAGTCCAAGAAGTTCGGTGGACCTGGAGCTCGTGCTCGCTACCAGAAGTCCTACCGTTAATCGCTCTGTACATTTTCTTAATAAAGTGGAGGATCAAAGAAATATTGGGATATATTTTTTCTTTTAATTCACAAAACTTCGTTTTAGAAAATGTCATTTCAGAATGATCATAAGAACACTACAGAAAAAACTATTTAAGAGTCAGTCAAATTTGGTGCTGTGACAAATGCAAAAAGTGTCTAGCTTAAAAAAAAATAAGCCGATGTCACAACAGTACTGGTAATATTAAAATATCATTTGCAGCCTAAAAAATGGGTTTTGATGAAACATCACAATTATAGCATTTTGCCAATATGTCACAATAGATGACAACTGCCCTTGCATGTAGCTAATGTGGCTTTCTTTTTATTCTAGTTTATGCCAGTGTCTCAAGTGTGCATGTTTGTAGGATTAGCATCATCTGCTCTGCACTGCCTTCTACAGAGTAACATTGTTTACTTGATTGTTTGGCAGCACAACATGCATTTTATCTAATGGAAACCTCTTAAAAACTAACCAAGTATTTGAGAGTTAAAAAGAAACATGGCTGAGGGTAGCACTTTGAATTTAGGATTTTATTGCATGATCCACAAATTAAACCAAGATTTTATCCTTATTGAAAGAAAATGATGGCAGTGAAAGTTGGTTTATAGGAACATTCTCAAATACTATAACTTTTCTCTGAGATACTCTGCAATGAAGCCAAGGATTTTATGTTTAATATTCACCTGGCATTAGACATTTAATGATATATTAAAGGATGTATACAGCAGCATCATTCTCACAGTCTCAGGTAATTAAAAAGGTGGCAGGCAGTTATTAAAGGTGGTCTTATAATGAAACTAGTGAAGTTAACTTTCTACAATTACCTGTATCCTAAGATAAAGTGATTTTTGTTTTTATGAATTCATATTTATTTCTGAACAACTGGCCTTGTTTAGAAGACAGAACCCTCATAATTTGATGCTCTAAAAAGTTACCAGCAGAGGGCGCTGTGTGACAGTGTGAAGACAGATGGATGCACATCTGGAAGCCATTTGAAAATTTGTTCAGCTGGCTTGGTGCCATTTAAAAAAAAAACTACTACACTCTTACAGCTAAACAAACATAAATAAACATGTAAATATTTTAGACTGTCAACATTTGGATAAAAATATAAGGAAGGAAAAGTCTTTGCTGGTTTGAGATGTCCACTGGTGGTTATTTTTTTCTTCAACATTTATATAGCGAATATTATTGTTTCTGTTTTAAGCGTACTTAAAAAAGAACAAAAAAGGAAAATTCATTATTTTTGCCCTTCATATAGATGTACACACACCATCACCATCCAGCACAACAAAAGGGTTTCCTTGAGGTGAGCTGAGATCCAGATGTTCTCGGACCCCTCTGGGCTGCCTACCATCAGCCATTCCCGCTCGGTGAGCTCCCGGGGAAGGATCAGGCCTGTTTACAGTCCTCCAATAATCAACACAGCAGGATGGCTCTCCGCCCCCCCCCAACCACTGCTGTTGTTTACTACTGTTTATTTTCTGTCCCTGCTCGCCGCATCGCCCCTACAGGCGTGGGGGGGGGGGGGGGGGGGGGGGGTTGTATCTGTGGAAGGTTTTCAGCAGGGTTTGAAAATTAAATTATGTGAGTGCAGCAAAAGATAGAACTAAAATGTTTATTTCTTCAATTTATTTGCAGACACACAGAACCAAAAAAAAAAAAAGCCCCACCTTAATGACCTTTTACATGGCTCTAATTGCAGGCGATGCCCTTCTGAGCTGGTTTTAGAGAGTGGGAAACTAATTAGGACACATTAATGCATCATTAACACATGTATCTGCATAATTTATATGTTTTACCCTGAATTTATAACATTTCTCCTAATGGCGCCAGGAAGCATTAATAAATAATTTATTATTAAACTATTTTGTATGCTTCGTCATTTCTGACAATTAATAACGGCCTGAAATAAATTAAAGTGTATCTATCACTTATCCAAGTTACTCTTATAACCTAAGAAACCAAACGACCAAAGGATCTGTTCCACACACAGGAGCTGGCACCTGCCTTTCCTCTGTTAACACCTCTGCCTCTCCAGGTCTCCCAATCACACAAACACTCAGGTGTTAAGCCAGGATGCATTTTGTCATCACTTCCACTCCTTCTGTTTGCAAACACACTGAATATGTTAAACGCACGTACATACACCCCTAACAAATGTTGGATTGATTTCTGAGGCGACACGCTGCTGTTTAAGCAGGGAGTGATAATAGGAGGGTTATCTGCTCTCCTTAAAAGCAGCTGATCTCTGGAAACGTGAAGGTGAAGTCCTAAAAGGTGTGTTTTGTGTGTGTGTCTTGTTGCTGTAGTTTTTAAATCTTTTACTTTGTTTTGAGCTCCTTGTAAATCTTCGCATTTCCGGTCTTCTGCAGGGGCGGAGCTAAACATTTTGCTAGGGGTGGCACAGGGGTGGCCAAGGTGTTGTTTTAGGAGGAGCACATGCAAAGAAAGAAAAGCTCCCTAGATTTGAAAATTCAAGATGGCCGCCACATCTAATTCTAAATGGCTTTAATTCAGCTGTTTTAAGAAGCTGAAATTTGTGCGATCAAAGCAAAAAATGATCCATAAAACATGCTCTGAGTGCTAGTCACAAGTTATTGTTCAGCTTTTTTTAGACACACAAAGCTGAAGATCCGTGAAGAAGTAGCAGAAAACAATCTTTACCTAAATCTAAATGCTAATCAAAAATTCGAGATGGCCACCACAGCTATCTTTAAAAGGCTAAAATTCAGCCATTTAAGACTTATTAAGATGATTGTTGTGGAGTAGCTAAGAATGATCATATCCCAATATTTATCCCAAATTAAGCTAACCATTAAGGCTAATGCTAATGTTACACAGGGCTATAATTTATCCATTTTTAAACATACACAGCTGAAAATGTATATACAGCAGTATTGGAGAACAGTATTTAACAAAATCTAAATGCAAATACAAAATCCAAGATCCCCACCCACTTGTATTGTTCGGTGGGGTGGCCAATCAGATGCAAGAGGTGGCACTTGCCACCCCAGCCACCCCTTTGGCTCCGCCCCTGTTCCTCCACAAACCATGACACACAGCAGTTGTTGCAACAGTTTTTTTTTCAGCATCACACGCAGCAAATCAGCCTCATGTCTGTACATTAAATATTTAACTTAACAGCTATAAGTTATAGTCTGTAACTTTCTAGAGTCTGAGCTGGTTGCTTAGCAACTGCTTCAGGCAAAGAAATAAGGTTTTTGCACGTGAGGTTTTGATGAATCAGACTAAAACCTGGTTGTTTGGGAAATTTAGATGACTTATTGAGTTGAGCTTAAAAGTCTGGATTCTTTTAGGATTCATAATAAATAAGGGGATTTAAAGAAGAACGACAGAGTTGGGGTTGTCTAAACATCCTGCTGTCTTTCAAGGAGCAAATTTAAAGTAAGATGTTTGTGAGCTGAATTCAAAGTGGGTCACACAAGAGGCCAAACACCTCCACCTTTGATCTAATGAGGAACAGGGAGAAACACAAGTCAAAGTCAAAGCTTTTCTGTGATGAGCTGATGTGCAAACTGTCTCAATAAATAAATCCTGTTTTGTTTGATTTGCTAGTAAAACTTGTTAAGGGTAATTTCCAAATGAACAAAGAAAGTATGAGGTGCCAAGTGTAAAATAAAATTCAATTTCATTATTTAAAAATGAGCAAAATGTAAGAACTTCATCATATGGCAGGCTCCACAGACATTTCATCAGCAAGGTACACTATAAGTTTGTATGCTTTTAGTAATAAAGCAACTTGTTACAGCTTTGAACATTATTTTATTTTTAGCTTTTAATGAAACAAATGACACAAAGTGACATCTCAGATCACACCTTGGATTGTTTGCAAACTGCTGAACTTTCAACACGGTGTTCATTTTACCAATTTTTCTCTAAAAATGACAGCTCTGTGAAGACTTTCTCTTTTTTCTTTCTTACAGTTTGCTCTAAGTGGTGGTGATAAAGCATGGTTTCACAAATGAGCAGTGCAGAATGTTTAAATTGAACCCAAATACCGATGGCAGCTTTAAAGACGGGTCTCTTTTGTTTAGGCCACAGTCCCATGCCTCCATTAGCCAGCCCCCAGCTCCCTTGCCTGTTCCATTAAAGTACCTTTCGTTATCGTTAAGCAGCGACAGAGAATATGGAGCTGATGATGGATTCATCTCACATGTTCAACTCTGCACACAGAGGCCTCACCGGCTGTCCTCTCAGTCAGGTTTTTGGTCTGAAAACAGCCAGAAATGGGCTCCCTTGTTACTGACCCGCTCTGTTAGTCACACTCTGTGCAGCCAGCATTGACTCATCCCCAACACATTTAACCTAGACTTGAACTAAAGCAGAATTAGTCCCAGTAGGATCATGCTGCTGAACCTTTGTCTCCCATTAAAATCTGCCTCTGCTCACTCTTTATGTCCTTTGTGTCTCTTTTTGCCTCCATGTTGGCGGTGGCACTGAGGTGTTGAACACCAAGAGCTGGGTCATTCAGGGGTTTTCGGCTGAGCCGAATCAGGGGTCAGAGGCTACCGCACACACCCTTCAACCTTTGCAGCGCTCTGATGCCCCAAGACAACCTGCAGAGGGCCGGCGGTGACCCCCTCAGGGGTCAGCAAGGATCTGTTTTACTGAAAATAGTCAGGAAACCTCACCTCCTTTGCGTCAGCAGTGAGATAAACATCACACTGGATTCCAGACAAAATTGAAGAATGGAAGTAATCTTTTATTCTTTTGATGTAATGATTAAAACAACAAAGAGAAACAATCTGCACTATAATCTAATCCTTGTATGATGTGTCAAAACCATATAAAATGTAAACTACTGCACAACTATTAATGTGCTTACATGTTATACACATATATATA
>JARVJO010000180.1:11345519-11358770 GCA_031762555.1 Cynodonichthys magdalenae | reverse complement strand
TTTTGGCTCCTCATTGAATTACACTCAGGGACAGTTTGAAACTATTGGCTCTCATTGTTCATGTCATGGTGAAGATTGACCCAAAGTGCAGTCAAACACTCTCACAGACACTTTTCTTCTTAGCTTCTTTTTTGGCGGTTGGCAAACAACTGTAAAGTGCATTACCACCACCTACTAGTGTGGAGTGTGGACTGGATCAGCGCTCAAAAAAAACAAACAAAAAAAAACAATATTCTTTCAAACAATCGAGTTTGTTTCAAGTGGTGTATTAAAGCTTGGGTACTTTCAGATTTTGAATTTTTCTGTAATAATTCTATAAGATCTAATCTTATTTTCATTTCAATGAGTCTGTTAGTTGATTTCTTTCATTTCTGTATTTTTGGATGTATTAATACATGTTCTATGTCCTCATCTTCTCCACAGTACTCACATTTTCCTGCATTATGTTTTCCTATAATAAATGTTTTATTTAATCCAGTGTGTCCAAATCTGAGACTTGATATAACTGTTTCCTCCAGCACTCCTCATTTCTCCTGTTTTCCGTTGAATTCTATAAAACCATCGACCTTTTCTTCCTTCCTCCCACTGTTTTTGCCATATTTCTCTCATCTTCTTGTAAAAATTAAATTTACTCGTGGGAACATAAACAAAAATTGAGCCACAAATGACACAAACTATAAAACTCCAAACCAAAGAACAAACAGAACTCCAGAGAATATAAAGGCCAACTAATTAATAAAAAATAGCAACACCTGTGCAGAGAAACTGAGATCAGGTGCAGGTGGGTGTGGCCCAGAACTGAACTGGAGGACAGACTAATCAGAAATACTAAAACAACCAAAATACAAATAGTAATTATAAAACACAGATCATGACAGTTCGTACAGAAAAACAAAATGCTGTATCAAAATATGAATGTTCTGGCTGGATTAAATTATATGTTGTGTTACATATATATAAACATTTTAATACTAAACTACACAAAACTTAAGACTTTCCACCTGAACATGTACATCAGAATTAATCTTAACCTTATAAAATCCTTAAAATGCAAGAGCTAAAGTGTAACCCCCCACCCCCCACCCCACTCAAAGCATTGCCCTAAGCATTCTTTTCATTTTTTTGTCCTCCTCTTGATTTCCTTGTGTTTTCCTCCTCAGAGGCAAACACAAGTCATCACCTAATTTGCATATTTGGACACTTGCTAATAATTGTGATCTAGGCTGTAGGAGAGATGTATATCAACACTGAAGGGAAAAAAATGAGTAAAAATGCTCAAAATGCAAAACAAATTAACAGTTACGAATGAACTCAACGAAATAATTTCACGACTTTAATGCTTAGATCCACATTACATAATTTTGTAAGAACATAAAATTGAACCAAAACACTGTTAGATGTTGCAAAGGTGCACAGGGTGGACGAGGTGAAGAAGTGACTGAGAGTCAAATGCAGCGGAAACGTTGCACATGCGCAATAATTTATAGTGGTGGACTTATGGCTGGTTTATACTTCAAGTTGCACATCTTGTTCCCCCTGCTGAGTAGTTAGAACTTTGTGGATGTTTTTGTTCATAAGGAGCAAGCAGAGGAGCTGGTCCACTCCAGAGCTAGACTCTAGCAGATCTTCCTTCTGCAGGTTATTTTGTTTAAAATGATTTTCATTGTTTTCCTAATTATGAGCTGTGGGAGGGCATAGCGAGGAATTATATTAATTTATGGTAATGTTGTATGTCACTATATATGACCTAGGACATTATGTACAGCTGGATAAAGTATCATCATTAGGTGTTCAAAATTAAATGGCTCCTTCAAACAAACAAATCCACAAGATCAGGCTTCCTTTAAAAAGCTGTGTCAGTAAAATTACATGTCTGTGGAACACAAACACACTATGCTGTGCAGCATAAATTGTTAAATTTAGTTTATATAATTTCACAAGTGAATCACTCACAAAATAGATGTTTTTATGTTTAAAACTCAATCCGTTTGGCCAAAGCATGAAGCTGATGTCATGGGAGTCATGCTAAAGTTCTGATATTTCACTTTAATGGATGAATGTTTATGGTGTGAGATAAACCGGAAGCAGAAATCATCGGGTCGAACAAAGCAAACTGAGAATCCCGTATAGATTTCTCCCTAATCTGACAATATCTCCTCTCTTTTGACTTCAGTTTTTCTGATGATCTATACTTAATAACTTCCTCTCTGAGGATAAATTATTCAGTCCTGCCAGACTTCTCTGACTCCAGGCAGATTTATTATAACATCTCAGAAAAATGTGTGAAATGAGCATTTGGCAGGAAAACCATTTCACTCATTATAAGAATTAAGTCTATTTAAAATGTGTTGGCTTCAGTTATGAAACGGTTTCCAATGAGAGCTGCCTTTATAGAGATCTTTGGCAACAGTTACTCTTACAGACCTATAGAAAGCACACATAAAAAGTGTAAATTCCTTATAAAACCATAACCTGCTGACAGAATATTATGATATAAACATCACCTAAAAGGTTACTTTCTTAACCACTGTTTATTTACAATGATGAATGGGCATCCTTCTAGAAGGCAATGTATGACAGTCAAAGGTTTTGTATTGCTAGTGACCAATGTGGGCACAACTCCTACATTGGTTCTTTTGGCACTCCCAGGTGGTCTTCCATCCAAGTACTAAACAGGTCTGACCCTGCTTAGCTTCCAAGACCAATGAGAGCTGGCATGTTCAGGGAGATATACAATAATCAAAACTGCATTATGGTTAAGGTTTTTTTTTTTGCTGTTTTTACAAAACAGCCTCAAACGTAAAAAAAAACAAGCAACATTAGCACATCTTCTCACGTAGCAGACAGGTGTGGGCCAGATCTTGTGTCAGGCCAGCACCGCTGACATGGCAAGTGCTTTGTCAGCCTGATATGGGCCAAGTCTGGCAATGATTTCACTGTTTTTAAGAAGGCATGTCACAACTGGCCCGGTTGTGGTTTGGTTTATGGGATGATGACACATGCATGGACCACCTCTGGCCCACCAAAAGGGTTGTCATTCTTTGCGGTACTTGGGCCGAGTGTTAAGATATTAGTGCCTTGTGTGGGCCAGAATAAGACCAGACAAATTTTGCTATTTGGGTAACAACAATCACCCTAAATGCATTTAGACAATGACTGTTTACAATATCACTCTGTTGGTAAAGAAACAAGCATCTTGACATGGATCTTTTATTTTGGATTTGCTGAAGCTTTTTCCTTTTTTCCGAATAATCTCTTTTTGTAACTTTCTTAACTCCAACAGTGAGATGCAGTTAGAGTGGCCAAGATATAGGAAATGCGTAAATAGTTTTTTTTCTGTAAGAATTATTTTTCTCAGATACTTTTGTGTCCCATTTGAATGTAAAATACTTAATAAGTAATTCCATCCTGTTTCTGCCTCACTGGGATAGGCATCATATTTTTAACAAACGAGCTGGCCTTTCTCCAGCTGAATTTATGTCTTGCCAGTTCTGGTATTTGTCCTTTTGCCAGCTGTTTTCTTTCCTGAAGTAAATCTCTATAAATCAATGGGAGTTAATCTGCTGAGAAGATTGTGTGCTCACCCTGGATATGGGTGCACTCCATCTCCATTGGTTACAGAGCATCCATCAAGTGCTCAATGAAGGCTCTGTGGAGCAGTGACACCACTGATCCCCTTCTAAGCTCATCTTCCCCCCCGTCAAACCCATAACATATCCTTTCACTTTTTATTATTCCCTTTTAGGTAACTGCATTATGAAAATTGAATTGTTCCAAAGAGATAAAGCATGATTTCTATCTGTTGTGGAGTCTTGAGCTGCTTCATCTTCATCCGGATGCCCTTTTGGCCTCGTCGGGAAAACATTTCTTCCTCAAGGCGCTGTCTCAAGGGCGGCTGTGTCTTGCCGCATTTGGAAAGTTGATCCGATTGTCCCCGTCATTCATCATGTAACTTTAACTCCGCGGGGCACAGTGCTGCGGAGTAAAAATGTTTGCAGCCACATAAAGCCGGGGCTGGATGGGGGTGCAAATCATCTTTATGCCTCTCGCAGAAGAAGATGGGGTTTTGGAAAAAAAAAAACTCCACACTTTCTGTCCGGGAGCCTCTCGGATTCAGTGACACACACGTGCAATACTATCAAAGACAAGTCTGTGGAGCGTCTTATCGCTGTAATAGGAATGGTTCTCAGAGGAAAAGACAAAAGACAGGAGGGATGAAGGAGCCTCAAAGCAATTTTCAGAGAAGTTTGAACAACAAAAGTGAAGCGAACGAGCAAAGCTTTTTTCTGTTTGAACCCCGAATGACCCCGTTGTGTTGACACTGCTTTTCACCGGCGTCCTCCATCACACCTTTGCTGTCGAGCAAAATGATTGCAAAAATAGAGGACACATGGTGAGATAATAAACTCACAGGGCCCTAAAAGTAGCTCCCATAGTCTGAAAAGTCTTAAAATATGCATATTTGTGTAAAACTAAACATGGATTCTGTTCAGGTGAACTGTCTGTAACTGTTGGACCGACAGGGAATGAGCTGCGAACGGATCGGTGGTTCTGATTTCACGCACGCCTGTGAGATGGTTGCAGGCCTGCGTGTGATCTGGTCTGACAACTCACACTTAGATTTTATTATTACAAAATCTAATTGGAATTTCGGTTTCAATGCTCTGAGCTCATCACTTGTCGCTGTTGGGTTTTTTTTATTTAGATACTGGGGCTTGTGATAAAGCGGCATTTGCTCAGAGAGCCCAGAGGTGCATGCTGGGAACGTGTCAGGCAGCGGGAGCGAGCAGCGCACCGACAGCAAAGATGTGCCTGAAGGAAAAAGAAAGATTTTACGACAAAAATAAACACTGAGCAAGTGCATCTGGTTGATATGTGATAGTGTAGATAAAGCTCATTTTTTGGCACTACAATAAATTAAAATGGCAGCTACAACTAGGTTAAATGTTTTTAAAATTTTAGCACTTTTTTTAAATAGAGAGCTCAAAAGTACATAGACGATGGAAGTACAGTACTTCTCTTGCCTTTAGACAACAATACAACTTATTTTCTGTTCAAGTACAATCTAAATTTTAAAAAGGTGAGAACAGAATGCAATGATATATATATATATATATATATTATACACAATATAAACATTCTGTATTTATTTACATTTTACACTTGACAACTTTTATTTATCTCCAAATATATCAGCTCCAGTTATGTGATTGTATTTCTGCCACAGTAACATGAAATGTCCCAATACCATTTTCTCTCAAATTGAGTACAACTTTAGTTTGGGTACTCGCTTATATGAAGTACCGATATTGAGTACTTAAGAATTAAAACTTAAACATTACACAATGACTTTAAAAAGCACAGTATTTTATTCAGAACAAGGTATTTCTCCTTCATTATAGGCCTACAGCCACTGTGATGGATCAAATCAAATATACAGCATGACATATACCTGTATTGTGGCAAAATGTTAAAATAAAATAAAATAGCAAATAAGATTTTTTTTCATCTTATATAAACATTTTGAATGTGGAACTGACAAACTTTTCATTTGAAATTCATTTGTACATTGGTATTGGTATCAGTCTAGTGTATTGGGGCATTTTGTACGATTATTTGTAAAAATGCTGGTATCGGGCCTGATACCACTACCAGTATTGCTATCGGGACACCACTACATGATTCAATTTGATTATAGTATAGCACACCCATAATACAGCCATTATTAATATGTGGATAACACAAGAAAGTGAGAATACCTGGTGCTGAAGAAAAACACCAGGATAAAAACGGAGCACAAAGAAATAAATTTGAAATTCAATGCAGTCACTGAAATTGAAAAGAGAAAATGATGCTTGGTAGCAAAACAATAAACTAACAGGCACAATTGTGAAGAAAAATTTGCATTTGTCTGATTGTTTGTATTGTACAGGCCCTAAATTGAATTGATATCCTCGGTTTTACCTTTGGCACCATCAGTCCAAAGCAGAGTCCACCTGGAGCCAGTTTTTACTATAATGAAACAAACAATATGTGATTATAGCATACTGTCATTTCTCAAAACAGATGAGATTTTTGGGAATCTGACCTCACAGGAAACTGAAATGAGATTTGTGATTCCATCACAAAGTAATACACTGAAAAACCTTATCTTGTGCAAAGCAAAGTCCCAGTTCTAGCTCTAGTTTTTAGCTAGTTAGGTGCAGGCGACGTGACCTACTGAAGCACATCACTGAGGGGTCAGTGTGCTCTGCTGTCCTCGACCAAACTACAAGCCGTTTTCATTAGCTTGTTCACCGCTACATTATTGGCTGTCACGACCGGCGACATTTAGGTTCCAGCCGAACTGCTCTTACGAATAATTGTCCTTTTTATTATTACTTGTAATTTTCCTCTACAGCTCATGATGGACAGAACACGTCCCCTGATCCATTAAACTGGTTGCTAAGGCAACAATTTTTGTCTCTCACATTATTTTTTTACCTGGAATAAAAAAAATGGATGGAAAAGTGGGGCTGGGTGCCTTTGTGAGACGTTCTGAGGAGTCTCAAAAAGACACCGGATGCGGCACCTATACTTTAAGAAAAAAACATCCTCTGCAAAAGAATAAAAGAAAAAAATATTGTGGTTGAGCCCAGCAATATGCTGTGTTTACATTGTGTCACATTAGCATCAAGCAGTAATGGTGTGAATGCTAAGAAAGCATACACACTAATGAGATCATTTCTTTCTTCCACACATTTTTGGCACATATCTTTTTCTGCAGTTCTTGTGATATTTCAGCAGTTTATATATGAAAACGTTCAACTCCTTCAGGACAATCAGGCTATCACTTTTGGTATTTCAGCAGTTTATAGTTTTTGAGCCATTTAGCTTTTTCTGCCCATGAAAATAAATGAAGCTGTTCAAAATAAACCTGTACTGTACCTTTTCTCTTTTGTTTTGGTTTTGCTATTTCTTTGTACTTCTTTGTTCTAATTTCAGATTCCTTCAACTTCTATTTTGCTGGTTTTAGCTTTTTTCTGCGTTTTAAGCTATCATGACTTTTTCAGCAATTCTGTTAATTTCTACTTTTTGTGCTGCTTTCAGCTTTTTTCAGATAATTTAGGTTTTTTATGCTTCTTTCAGCTCTTTTTTGCTAATCTCAACTTTTTTCTGTTTTTAGCTAAACTTTAGTTAATTTGAGCCATTCTGTGAACTAGATGCACCTTTTTGCGATAATTTCAGCTTTTTACTTCTTAATTCAACAAACACATGTTCCTTCTGCACCTTTTCCTAATTTCATTTTGAGCGTTTTGTGCTATTTTTAACTTTTTTAGCTATTTTAAAACAAATAGCAAATTTTACTCCATTTCACTATTTACAATTTTTTGTCTTTCACCATCCATTTGCTAATTTAATTTTGTTATTGTTATTTTTAGCCTTGTTTGGCATGTTTTAGTCACTAGTTTCTTGTTGAATTGAATTCTTTCATCTTCAACTGAATCCGTTTTAAAGATATTGAGCTAAAGTTTGCTGCTTCTTTTCAGGCTGCATTTTCACAGGTGCAAATTCTCAAGTTTTACTTTGTCACAAAGATTTTTGGACAACATGGTGAAAAGTGGGTTTCATCCCAGAGACCAAAAAAACATGCAAGTCAGGTTAAATGGTGATTTTAAATTGCAAGGCATTGATGGTTGAGTGGCAAAGTGTGGAATTGTTTCCTTCATGCTCTGCTGCTCTAGAGAAGATCCTAATTTTTAAATCCTTTGACTCAGCCGTCATGTTGACCTTCTTCTCATCGCTATCCTCTGAGTCAGGAGGCCGTTTGTAAAAGCCGGACCACACGGAGAGAAGGAATCAAGAAAAACAAGTCCGACAAACACAATTAACAACCAGTGGCGTCTCCTTTCATCTCCCTCAGTTCAGTAAAGTGGCAGTAGGAGGGGGAATCCAAACACCATCACTGAAATCAGTCATTGCTGATGACTACACTTATTCAGAATGAAATTATCAACATGAGGAATTCAGATTCGTCACTGATAAATGAAAAAAAAATGAGTAATCAGATTGGTCTTGGACAGCAAGAGAGGGGAAAAACAGGGGGATTCACAGAACCAAGATGACTCCATTTTCTCTTCATCCTGAGTTCTTTCCATCAGCAAGCTATAAAGAAATGAGTCAAAACTAAAACACGGCCTCAAAAAGAAAGTTCTCACTCCCAAAGAATGTCCAAATGAGCTCAAGGGTCTCAATCATCGCTGCTGCTCCTGTAAAACGATGTCCAAAACCCTCCATAGTGACTAAAATACAGACTAAACTGATGTTTTTTTTCTCTCCAGTCAAATAAAGGTTTTCGGGAAACTAAAATAATGTCTAATAGAAGTGTAAAGTTTCAGTTTTGTTTTGATATTTTGGCTGGGTGGGGGTCAGTTTTAAGGAGCCCTGCTCTGTGATCAGCTCCGGTACGGCGATTAGCCGGGGCGCTCCGAGATGAACCCGGGACGGCGCTGGGTTTCAGCTCCCCGCTGGTGTCAGCCGTGGGTGGCGAGGAGATAAAACACAAGGCAGAGTCAGCAGTGTTTATGCTGCTTGTTTGTGGTCTGCATCCATGCAGGAGGGTGTGTGTGTGTGTGTGTGTGTTTGTGTGTGTGCAATGTAGCACGAGGATGCTAAAACCTCTCACACAAAGAACGTGTAATAATCAGATTTTATTTGGTATAACACTGACAGGGAATTCAGTTTGGCAAATTATATTTCGTGCAAGACTTTTACTTTGAAATTCTGATTTTAAAAAAATGTGAATTTACCTGAAAATTTACGTCAGGAGACACTATCTATTCCCTCCTGGAGGTCCAATGACAAAGTGCTGAGGGGGGGTCACGCCCCACCTGTTCCCCTGCCCCAAACACCCAGGGTCAGCCACCAGAGAGGTGGTCCTGCCTGGCTCCATCCACACCACGAGCCCACCCTATCAAGGCTAAACAGTGTGAAACAACACATTAACTAGCGGCCTGTCCCAAATGTCAGCCAGAACAAGTGCTTGCTTTAAAAACGACCACCACGCATCCATTTGTCTTTCTGTGTGGTCTCCACATGAACTTACGTAGGTAGATTTTGTTGTTGGGTTGTTGTTGCAGCCTGCATGAAAACCTCCGATGTGTGAGGGACTGTGTGGTGCTTCAAGAATAGAAACTGGATCAAAAGTTGGACAAAAAAGAAGGGGGGAATTCACAAGGTGTGATGAGATGATGCAAGTTGTCATTTATTTAACTGTTTCAGTTCATTTTCTATAAAACCGTGAAGATAAGATATTTTATTGTCAGGCTACAAGTCACTGTTTTGTACAGTTCATTTTTGAAAATATGCAATTGCTTTAAACTGGATCAATTTTTACAAAACCGTAAAGTATCTCAGTCACTTCCAAGAAAACACTCCTATTCCTGATATTTAGAATCTTGATAAGACAGGAAATATATATTTTTTGCAAAATGGCACCATAGTTTTTTTTCCTGATTGATAGATTTTGAACTGTATTGTGAAACTGTTTGGTCCTCAACTCATTTAGAACAGATTTTTAATGTAAGCTCTGAAGATTTTGTTCCTATAATCTCCAAAATAGTTTGAATGAGGTGGCTAGTTATGTGAAAATCAGAAAGTGTGCAGTACATAACACAGCCTGGTACATATCAGGTATGTATCTGGTATCCACAGAATATGTACCATGCACATACCTTGTACCTAGTGGCTCTATAGACACAGGGTACAAAATCATTTCAAAATATAGCCCAGTTTTCAAAGGTATCAGGTGTGTACCCAGTAAGGTTTGTTCCTGGTGAATACTGTTTATGTACCAAGTACTTACCATGTACGCAGGTACATAACAGGTAAGTACTGCGCACATGCTGTTACTCTCGTGATACTTTTCTGGATTGGGAGGTGGTCCTATGATAAGTACCAAATAGTATATACAACATACCTGGTCTGTAGCTGGTAAGTACCAGATGTGTTCTTAATAAGTGCCAGGCTGAATTATGTATTGCTACAATGAGACTTCACTTGTGTCCAACAGCCTTTCTTCCATTTTCTTTACTTACTTGATCATGTCCACTTTTTCCAGAATGTCGTGTCTATTTACAGACTGCACTTTCTGAAACAATTGAATAAAACAAGATAAATAAAAAGCCGAACAGCCTAAATTCAATAAAACTCAGCCACGCTTACGAGTTTTTATCCTCAGGATGCAAAAGCAACAAACGAATGAAGCAGCTGACTGCATTTTCTGTGTTTTTTCCTTATTAAAACTGACAGTAAAACTCAAGTTTTACCCCAGATTTCAAAACACAAAAGATTTTTTTAAAAGCTGAGTAGAAATGAAAATTAATGAGCGCGTTACATGTCACACAAAAGAACAAAACCTCTTTAAAGAGAAAGAAACATTCAAATTTTAATGAATTGCATTAGCTTTGTAGATTCTTGCAAGGTTCTGATTATCTCAGTAACAATCCATCTGAAGAGCTCCAGGCTATTTATGGCTAAAACACAAATATTCATACCAATTAGCATTTGGTTGAGATTTGTTTACGACTGTTATAAATGTCGTCCATTTACCTGTTGATTCATTTTGGAAGGCCTATGTCCATTTTATGCCCTTTTATATATGGTTCCACTGTAGATTTCTTTATTAGCTATAAAACATATTAGACTAAGAATGAAAGATTAAAGCATTCTGGAAAATCCTGTTTATTAACGTGTTTTGAAATGAATCTGTACCACAAAAGAAAAGTGAATATGAGGACAGAGCATTTCTCTTCATTTTGTACTTTTGTATTTTTTGTGTGACAAACCAAGAGTCAAGCTAAGTTTAAAGATTAAAGCTGTTCCTTCTGAACTGCAAATATGCCTGTTTTGTGAATTTTGCACAAAGCAAATGCCTGAAATGAGTCAGATAAATACCAATTATAACAAGCAACTTCTGTATTTTTCCTAAATCTGATGCTCAACTTTGGCAAAGGTTCATCTCTGCAGAGAACTAGCATTACAACACTTTGGTGGTATTGTGCAACCCAAACCCTCACTACTGTTCCCCACATAAATCTCACAAAGTGTGACTAACCCGGCGGTAACAAGAGCCGGGGACTGGCGGTCCCTGCGGACCCCAGTCTGCATGTCAGCGTTTCAGACCCGCTCGGTTGTAAGATGCGGCCCCAGAACCTCCCCGGGGCCCCGGAGACCCTGTGAAACCAAACAGTGAGGTCAGCTCTGGGCTCCCATCTCACTGTGAGGATTACACAGACTCACAGAAAGCTCAGACCGCTGAGACTGAACTTGGATTAAGTCATTAGGAGTAACCATTCCCTTAAACCTCAGCCAGGGACTTTCTCTGGAAAAGATCTCGTTCTCTCACAGCAGCTGATGCTCTGTTTGTGAGCTGAGCTAGCAGGCCTCTCCTGACTTTTGTTTTGAAAGGCAATTAGCTCCTGAAGTGCAGTATGACTCATTATTTGCTTTGTTGTGTTTCATTTTCTACAAAAACACGCTTCTGCGAAAGTCTTCCTGGTTACGTATAAAAACACTATCCAATATATAAATATAAAACTTTAAGAGATGCTCTTCTATCAATATTACTGCACCCATTGGACCATTTCCCTGCATGCACCTGCACCGTTTTAACACACATAATAAAAGAAAATCTCCAATAACTTCCACAAGAGTAATGCAAGATGTTTTATTAGATCAAACAGGTGGTGATGATCTTCAGGCTCAGTGAAATGCATGGCATTGGGCATGCTCTATGGCTTGCGACCACACGTGTGTGCATGCATGTGTGTATGTGCATGTTTAACCACTGTGGCAAACATTTGATTGTGGCGGACCTAAAATCAACCACCCAGGTTACACACAGGGAGAATACACACATATGTTCAAGTAAAACACACGTACGTTTGACGCCGATCAGCACAGATGCACAACCATCAATGGTCAACGAGCGTCTCCTGTGTTTTGATAGTAACGCTAGTCGAAAAGGTTTTTGGGGTGTGGAGACGAAACCTGTTGAGAATAATTCATGCAAGTGTCAAAAGTGAGAATCTCAGGATTCCCTTACATTTTAGGGCCACACACATTTGGATGGAACCCATTTGTCCACATTGTAGGGCTCAATTGTAAATCCCATTTTGTTTATTGCTTTCAACCAAGTCAGAAAACCATAAATAATGGGTCAAAGGGGGCCTTAAGAGATTTGAGTTATTGTACGTGTTGAAAAAAAGATTCTTACCATCCTTGTTGATCTGAACATTACGTAAAAACAATGTTTTGTTTCAGTTTACTGGATAAAATCCAATAAGAATTTTAATGCTGGATCTTTTTTGCTTGTTTTGTTAAATGGGCGGCTTTGGCAGAGTGGTTAGGTGAGTCGAACTGGAAGGTCACCGGTTCGATCCCCCATTCCAGCTGTCTCAGTCATTGTGTCCTTGGCATTTAAAAACATTCCTATTGTGAAAGTTAATAATTACTGTATTTTAAAAGATAAACAATTTCCACTTTCCAGTTATCTAGTTCTTGGCCAAATTTCAGCTCAGCATGTCTGTCCTGTATTTAATTTAATTTAATTTAATTTATTTAGAGTTTTATAATTTATTTATTTCATTAAAAAAAACAAAATAGGTATATACAATAGAAAACAAAGTAACTACACAAATCAAAATAAAATGAAAGGTAGCAGAAGAAGAATAAATCTTATAATGTCGGCCCCTTTTATCCCCAAAATATATTCACCCAAAAAATAATTGACAAAAAACAATACTTAAATAAAAAAAAAAAAACTCAAACAACAATTCATATAGATTCACATTATACTTTTCCATATAACTTCAAAAAACTAGCTTATATCATTTTTTTAAATATGTACATAGATCTGGCATTTTTAACATTATCCTCCAGACCAGTCCACAGTCCTATACCCTGGATTAAAGTGCATCTTTCTTTCAAATTAGTATGAAACCAAGGCTTCACGAACATTTCCATCCCCTTAAGATAATAATGACTATCTCTTAACAAAATTTGCTTGAATGTTGGAAGGTAACACGTTTTTGTGAGCCTTATACATAAACAGTAGAATATTATAATCAACTAAATCATAAAATTTCAAAATTTTCAGTTGGCAAAATAATGTATTTGATGGATGACTGTAATATTTTCTAGTGATAATTCTTATGGCTCTTTCTGTAAAATAAAAATTGGATTTGTAGTTGTTTTACAAGCTTTACCCCA
>JARVJO010000180.1:11325204-11345419 GCA_031762555.1 Cynodonichthys magdalenae | reverse complement strand
AGTTTAGATCTTACATCATTTATTTGAACAAACTGTTTCCGATCTTTCAAATAACTAGATACCCATTGTAGTGCTGATTCTCTATTACCATATTTACTTAACTTTTCAAATAAAATACGAATATACTTGAAATGAAGATGCAAAACCATAAATAAAGAAGTTATTATGCGTTATTGTATGATTTGCTGCAATAGATAAAGTCAATCAGAGGCACCACTATGAGAGGGGGTATGGAAATAGCCCCTGTTGGACAGACAGTTTTATCCTCTTGAGTCCCAAGGTTTTTATTTCATTTCCTCTAGGTATTTGGGATTACTTGAACCTTATAAACATGAAGACAAATGTTGTTTTAAGCATTAAAGAGTTAAAAGTATATATTTTATGTAAATAAAAAAAAAATTGAGTCTCATCCCCATAACTAATAACCAGTCTAAACACAATGTCCTTATCATTAGGATTTAGTTTATTATCATGATTATTATAATTATGAAAATATAAATTTAGATGAGAACAAACTTCAATAGGTTTTAGTTTATTGAAATATTCACATTCTGTTTTAGCTTTTGGTTTTGGTGCCACCCCAGGATTGTAGCCCCCACATCACCACCCCATTAAAACATTTCTGGAGATGTTTTTGTGTAGATTTAAGGCAGTAGGTAGATTATAAATTACTAGAATGAGTTTTTTTAAAATAATGTATAAAAAAGCAAACAATAGACAAAAGTTTGACATTAATGTGACATTTATGCTATTTAAAAAGCCTAAAAGCAATCATATTCAGTTTAGATTTATTCCAAAAACACAAAAAACAGAAAGTCCCCATCACTGTGAAGCTAATAGAAGAAAAATATTTTTATTCTTTGCTTCATAAATTGTGAAAACATTGCCGGACGTGTTGAAAGTTGGGAGAAATGGCTCTAAAAGCTGATGCCTAATAATGTTGCCTTTAGGGAAGTGCTCATAATAGATATAATTATCAAAAAGTATGAATAATTCATTTTGAAAAGGATAAAGACTCACGTTACTGTTGAGTCACTGACTGCAACTTATATGGCTATTATTACCAACAGCCAACCATAGTTTTCTGACTCCATCTCTTGTGTTTAATAATGGGATGGTGTGGCTTGGTAGTTAGTGCCATGGTTGTAATCTAACCATGCTGCAGGTTTGAGCCCAGGTTGTGTCAGGAGGGGTATTTGGTTTAAAACAATCACCAAATGATTCCTGAGTTTGCTCGTTGTGGCAACCCCTGAAGTAAGGAAGCAGCTGAAAGAAAAACAATAGCTTCTGTTGTTCTAATGATAAACCACCATATAACCAATTATACAGCGCAGCAGTGGCCCTCTTCTCACTCGTCAACACTGACATTCATCAATATCCTATTAGTTTCTCCTGGAGCTACGGACTTTATCCCAACCAAGACAGTCTGCTGTTGTTGTTTCAAGAGTGTAATTTTCATTGTAAGAAAACACCCTTTGTTCTGGGCTCAGGCGCATCAGACAAAAAATAATAATATTGGCGGATCATTGTCACAGAGGTTGCCATGGTTACAGTCACACTTGCTGATGACTGGATTCATTTTGTTATCACTGGCTACATCCTCGACTCCCAGAGGCAGCGTGATGCTCATGATAATGATGCTTCATCATATCGTTTACAGGCTGCGACATCAAAGGGTTGCCGCTTTTTTTGAAAAAAACACACACTCCTTTGGTTTGGATTTAATTTCCACTTTTTTTTTCCTGAAAGATGCTTCTCATGGAACTCATGGTGCAATATGAGGCACTGGTCAGAAAGTACACGAAGAAGAGACGGATTGAAGGCCAGACATGAAAAGGGCACCGGGGTCGGCGTCTCACCTCGACGGCCAGACGAAGAGATCTCCTATCGTCTGCCGCTGGGTCAAGGCCGGTGCCCCCTCTAAGTCCCCATCAGCGGCTTTGTCTGGCGGTCGTAGGGAAACAACACTAAACACACACTGACCGAGTGGCAAGAGGCTAATCCATCACTCTCCTGAATGAGGACAGAATCAATCAAGCAGGGCCTTCAGATCACTCCCGACTAAATTACTATTGGATGTCAGGTGATAAGCTGCAAAGGGTCACACTCAGTGTTTATTACAATGAAAGCTGGTTGGAGCAACGGCAGGACAGGAGCGTGAACAGCTGGAAAAATCTGCTGGTCCTTTATTTGCATTTTCAGAGTACCAAACATGTATTATTATTCTTTACATCCATTTGCAAAAGTGGCCCTTTAAGCCACTCCATCACTACCAGGCCATTTGCAAGGGGCTATTGACGTCGCCTGATCAGCGTGCAACACCCTCATAATGTAACTCTCCGAGGTCACGCAGAGTTTGCCTGCGATTGGACAAGTTAGCGAGCTCGTTCCCTCGCTAATTGATGCACTTCAGCCGCTGTACCTTTGAACAGAATCCCTGCATCGCCCACCAGAGAGGAGGCAGATGCCATCAGCGTCGCTCCCCCACTCTGGCCTTTGAAACCCAAACCCCCGCATCTAAACCACGGCTCGGGGCACGAGTGAGAGGAGCCGTCTGTTAGCTTAGCTCAAGAGACAGTTTCTCTCTGTTTTTTTTCTTCTTTGACCACCGTTGAGTCTAGGCGGGGAGTGAGAGGGAAGCCAGACCAGGAAAGATTAGGATGATGGTATCACACAGGCAATAGGACCTGTGATGCTGTCTGCCCATTGACTGTCTCAGTTCCTTTGGCCCCAAGAAGATGAATCTTTGATCAAATCTGCAACCTTGTCTGGCACAGATCCAGTCCAATAAATCCCCACAATATGCATGTATCGCACAAGTTCTCTTGGATTATTCAAAGCTAAAAATACTATAAGAATTAGATTTATCTGCTCATGGCACCCTGATGATTTCCCTTTTAAATTCTCATTTTGTGCAGTGTCTTAAAGTTGGTAATAAAAATGTTCATTTTTAGATAAAGCCCAAAACTTAACTGACAAACCTTCTCTGTAGTGAAAATGGCATATTCAGTTCATTATTTCGTCAAATAATTTCTTTCTGCCTGATAATTTCAGGCGGTAGTCTGTTTAAAAAAAGTTAAACCTTTGAGCTCTGTGACAATATGAATTCTGAACACAAAATTGAAGCTAGATTTGGTCAAATGACCTCATCAATGATTGCACTGAGAAAACCGAAGAAAGTACTATTGCAGGGATATTCAACTAAATTACTCCAGTGAGGACCACACTTACTCAAAGCTCAGGGGCCGGACATTGGGGATAAGGGGTGGGGATAATGGTAAGGGAAACACAGCATTATGTAAAAGAACAAGTATTACAATGAATTGCTGATTTTTGTGGGGGTTACATTCTTAGAGTACCAATGAATCGTGAAAAAATGTGAATATTGGATGCAGTCCAGGAAAGGCCTACCACGGGTGTCATTGTAATGCAGTACGAACCAAACAAAAACTCACGAAAGCTAAAAACTCATGAAAGCTAAACAATTTGCAGCTACACGCCACACTATACTGTATAATAAACTGTTAGAAGGCAGAAATGTTGTGCATAGGCACTGGGCGTGCATCACCTACTGAACTGTTTTTGATTTTTTTATGGAACTGCATTTCTGTTAATATTTATGCTACAAAATTTGTGAATTATATTTTTTTCTTAATACTTTCTTTTAATATGTCCAATTTGTGTTTTAATTTAGAGATTTCTGTTCATACCAGCTGTAACTCTACATTTACTGTATAGTCCACTGACAGAGTTGGGTGGTTAGGGGGGTTTCTATGTAAAATTAACAGCTACCAAGTTGGAAAGTGATCCTAGAAACAGCACCTGCAAGCCCACTTTAAATTTCACCAGATGGGTTTTAGCTTTCCCACAATAGCTCCAAAGAAGAAAAGAAGGAAGTGTAGCAAAGCAAACACTCTACCATAAAAAGAAACATCTGTTTGATATGAAAGGATCAATATTTTTTCAAAGGACTGAGAAATATTCACAACTGTTGATCAAATATAATACGTTGATGATGCTCTGTCAAGAAGTTGTTCACACTATCAAATATACAAACTGGGCAAAAAATATTCAAAACAAACAAAAATTTATGTTTAGTGTTTTTTATTGTCTTGATCATAAAGGTTTAGCCACTGAACTCTGATAAAAAATCGACAAATATTTATTGTCTTTTCTAAGGATTCATAACTTTATTGAGATATGATCCTCCTTCCACAAGCCTCCCCTCGCAGTCGAAGGAGCCGTGACCCTGCAGGTCAAAAGGGTGTGATCTCAGGTGAAGCATTGTCATCAGGCCCATGACCAGAGTACTTAACCTCTGATTGGCTAATTCATATCCCAGGTGTGGAGCCGGGTGATATGCTGCGTGTTCGTCACGGTGCTCAGCGTTTCCTCTCCAACAGCACAACGAGTGTGTAGCCTGTCCGAGACAGGAGGGGCAGTTAAGACAAGAGTGGGGGGGGGTTAGGTGCAGAAAGCTGAGAGCGGGGTGGTGGTGGGGTGAGAGAGATCAGGATAGTGTGTGAGAAGTGGTAGAACGCTCAGCAAGTGGTGGTCCTACAGTTCATGTTAATTATCAGTTCTTTCTGTGACCCCCCCATGTCAGCACCAGGCCTAACTGGATCCTACTTCTAACACCCCACTGAAGGAGAAAAATCACATGGACGTGACATGTGCTATGTAAGAGAACACGACAGGCATGATAGTAGGTGCGTGTCTTTAAAAGAGTGTGAGAAAAATTAAGAAGTGCTAAAGAGGGTAAGAAAAATGAGGTAAAATATTTGGTAGAGCACAGACAGCAGCTCATTTATTCCGGGGGTGAACACAGCCCTATAGCATCACATGGTTATTTTTTTATTATTATTAAAATTCCCCAAATGTGACACACTATTATAAATATATGCTATAAGTTTCAGTTTCCAGAATCTTGTTTATAGGTGGACATATCCTGGGGTGGCAGCAAAACCAAAACAGAAGAGAATTTCAGAAGGTGTTGTTGTCATGTGGCTTATTTGACAAGCACAGCAATCTGGCAATAAATAGCTATTAGAAATTAAAAATGCACCCCAATCGAAAGCTTAGGATTTAAAAGGATAAAATGGTCTGTGTCTCAATTCAGGGGTTGCAGCCCATGTAGGGCGCATTTGTAGGCTGGTTTTGTCACTGCACCGCGCCGTAGGCTGTCCCAATTCATGGCTTTCTTCTCATGTAGCCGACAAATGCTGCCCACAAAACCCCAAAAACATAGGCTGCATCTGACTGTTCACAGACAACAATATCCCAGGATTCATAGCACCGTCAGCAAACTAAACAGGAAAACAAAGACTAAGTATTTTTATAAAATTTTTTGTTATGACGGAGTTTGGAAATCTATCAAAGACAAGTCCAATGTTGGCCACAGTCTACGTGGGCCGTAGGTTGCTCGTGTCAACTGCAAAACAGCGATGAAATGAGACGGTCTAGTCTGCAGAAGACGTTTGTGTGACCACGAGCTGCCTCGTTGGTGATATGTTTTATATCACATATCGCTTCAGTTGTTTTTTCAAGGTTTAACTTCATAAAACTCAGTTTTAATATAAAAAATGCAGCCTACATTTTTTGAGTTTTGTTAGCTACATTTGTCATAGTCATGCAAACATGCATTGTCCAAAAACTAGACTGTCTCATTTCACAGCCGTTTTATGTGGCCTACCAGGACTGCGAAGGGTGTGGCCTATGTGGGCTGTAACCACTGAATTGAGACACAACTACTATCTGGCCAAGTAAGTCCAGTGAAGGGGGACACTACTTTCTTCATTTTTAGGGGTGGCAATTCCCCTCTAGTCACCAAATTGGTGGTGTCTCTGTGAATAAGGGCTTAATCTTCCATATTATTAGCATGATTTTTACATTCTAATATATTTGTTTGCCACAAAAAACGTCATGTATGATGCATCCTTTAAACGTAGGAGATCATGAGCCTTAAAATGTGGGAAAGATGCCTCCCTGCAGCATGAGTACTGATGTATGCTACATGACTTGTAGAGGTAACATCAATGTGAAGTCACACCTGCTGCTTACTTTCTAAGTCACATTTGTCTATATGGTCACAGGAACTGAGCCTAAACATTCAGCAGAACCAACCTTATGTCTTAACGATTAAAGTGCTTTTAGGATCTTCTTCTGGTTCAGGGTACTATGGCTTTCATTTGGCAGACATTTTTTTCCCACCCAAGCTTTGCACTAAGCTGTTGAAATCTAGGACAGAGCTGTGCTGATTGTCTCAAGGGAAACAGACCCCTGGAAGAGGGGGCAGAGTAAGAGATAGAGGGGAATACTCACCCTCCACCTTCATGGCTGCTCAGTAATGTGCTGCTTTTGTATGAGTAAAATGCAGCTGTTGTGCACAAGCCAAGAAATAGTTTGCTTAAAACCTGGGCCTAAAAACAAAAATAAACACAATTCTATAAGGTTGACATCATGAAAAGTTGAAGGTAAAAATAGATTAGAAACTTTTTTGTATTTGTAAACATAAGTTACGCAGATAAGACAAGGCTTGGGGTTTTCTTTGGTTCTAAATGCCGATAATGTAATCAATAGTTGAAGTTGTTGCATGTGTGCAGTGATTTAGACAATATGGAGCACGTGGCAAAACAAGAGCTGAAATAGAAATACTAATAAAAGTTTTACTCATTGTTGAGTTGTTAGTAACCCACTTTGTGACAGGGAATTCCCACTGAAGGAGGCGTTCCAATTTGAATTTACAACTTATAAGTGGGAAATTCCTACTTCCCAGCACAACTGGGCCACAGCAAAAGTAATCCCGGTCCCAATACTCACCCTACACCCTATGCCCTTGAAGTGTGCACTCAGCTGAAATGCAGTGTTCAAGTGTTCAAGTGTGCAGGTTACAAGCATGCAAAAACTGGAGAATTGGGACAGTATGGATTACGTCATCAACTTGCCCCTCTACGTCAGAACTGCAACATCCAAAATAGTGGGACTGGTCACTGATTTGGCATTTGCTGCTAAACAATGATAGTACAACTACAACAAGCAATCATTTTTAAGAGAAGAAAGCCAAAGAAGGCTTATACACCAGAATATAAAAACTTCTAGTTCTATAAATTCTTTTTCTTTTGATTTTATTGGCAGTTGGCAGACTCATTACTGCCACCATTAGGCTGGAAGGTGCTCGGTGGACATTGCCGTATTTCTGCCTTTTAATTTAAAACGTGTTATTTCTGTAACTTCAGCTGTTTTCTACTGGAAGAACTTTGTCCCTAAATGTAATAATTTTATTGTTTGTAATATTGACATTAAATTTTCATTAAGGTATGATTACATTATTTTTGGTTTTCATGGATAAAATACTAATAATACACAAAAGACAAGCAATTAATCTAATTATAATATTTGACAAATGTAATACTCACAAATGTAAATTTTTATCATCATAACTTTTTTTGATTAAAAGGAAATTTAATTATATTTATCTACTATATCTAAAAGTACAAACAAAAGAGCTGTAAATGTTGTAGCTGATTGAATATATTTAATTTATGTTTTTTTTGTACTAAATATATTTAACGTAGAAAACTATCCCCCTTGGCATGCTTTGTTAATTATTCTGTTTTGTTCTTTGTTCTTCTGTACTTTCTTTGTATTACTTGAACTTAAGTTTATAAAGATTTTTGTCAAGTTTTATTCATTCAAAAGTCACATACAGTGATGGATTATGGGTAATACACTTCACCGAAGATAGCAGGGCCAAAGACCACTTCAGAAAACCGGGACTAACCGGAACACACTACGCACTCGAAGCCTTCAGCGAGAACGCACATTTGAAGTACACAAGGGTGGAAGTGCGAGTATTGGGACTGGGTTAGGCTAACAGCTAACAGCTACTGACTCCTTTTGAACCCTGTGCACCTCCACCTAGTGGTGGGATTTAGGTAAAATAATCCATGTGCATTCTAATAGATACTTATTTTAGGCATTAATGTATGTTTGTATTTCTCGCAGGCCACAGTGGTGAGCCAGATTTGTCCCTCGGCTCTTGACACGTGCTGTAAAGTGAACTCCCTAAATGTACAATATATCTAGAAAATATTTTGACTATAGCTCCTCTGTGAGCTTTATATTGCCTTTTACCTGTTATAGAGATTGTAGAGCTGCCAACTCCTGGCCCTGTTTGACTCCAGACTGATTTACACTCTCCTCAGTCCTGTCGAACTCCTCCTTCCTCCCCGCGAAGCCAGATCCTTCAGTTTGAGTTTCTGTCCAGATTACACCATGATTCTCCTTGACAGCTGAGGCGTCAACCCCTTGGCACTGAGGGGAATTTATGATCAGGTTCAGGATGCACAGTAGCCCTGGGAGTGAATACACAATGGGGACGGAGCAGGGACACGACTCCATTTATCTCAAAGACTTGTACAGTTATTTTGCAGGATGATAAAGACACATTATAGTCTGACACCCGGCTTAATTTTAATTTATATTCTGTTTGTAAGTCAATTTATTTATCACCGCTCCTCACTTATCATTATTTGTCATTTTATTTTACACTGTGACTATTTATTTTACAAGAAATAGAGAAAGGAGCAGGGTTTAGTTTGTGATTGCTTTTACAGGAGTGCAAAAAATCAATTTTTGACAAAACACAAACTCCAAATATTTTCAATGGAGAGCTTACTGACTTTATTTACACCCCCTTATATATGATGCATGTGTCAGTTCTGCTGCATGACAAGCTTATAACATAAAAACTATTAAAGTTTAATTGTTTTCCTTTGAGAAATAATTGATCTAATTTTAATTTGCAGCAGAATTAGAAAGAAACAAACAGAAATACAGATTCAGTCATGCCTTGTTAATAGAAGTGGTGATGAGAAAATTCCATTTCAATTTGTACATGATTACATCATTGTTTGTATAAGAGTTAGATCTATTAGCAACGATGGGTGCTGCATTTCAAACACCCTATCAAATGATGAAATTCTCCAGCACGTCTCAGGTTATCATAACAAGAAAAATTAGAACTGATTGGGCAACTCATGCTCAGTGTTGCCCCTTCTCAGGGTCTGTCTAAACTCAATTCACTCCAAGCTTTACTTTCAAATATAAAAAAAGAACTTGGTAAATAAAAAGATCTATTGAACAGCTTCTGTCTCATTAAAAGCTGTCACCTGATTTTGTTTTATTTCATTACACAAAGTCATGCAGCCAAACAAAAATAGGAATTTCCAACATTCTGGCTTGTGAAGTTTCTAATTGTGGCCATTTAATTTGCAGCAGAAATGCTACAACCCATAAACCACCTCCTCGAATTTCTTCTGGATCTAAAATAAATGAGGCATGTTTCTATTTATAACATTCTGTGCGTAAATTCCTCAAAGCGGATTTGACTGTGCAATATCCAGTCTATTTTTGAGGGGAAGTCACAGTCCAGCATACACATATAGCACAATGTGTCTGAACCAGTTCTAGCCCACACAATGCACTTACGAGAGCCTTTTGGTGGGCCAGATGTTTGCCAGAGATGGTCTATGCATGGGCCAGCACCACATACACTAAACCACAACTAGGACAGTTGTGTCACTGACAGATTTGGGTGGCAAAAACCAAACCACAGCTGGGCCAATAGTGGTATTGACGGGTTTTGGCCACATAAACCAAATCACAACTGGACCAGTTTTGGCATGTCATCCTAAAAACAGTGCCAACATTGCCAAACCTGGCCCACATTAGGTCAAGAAACCACTTGTCATACCAGCAGTGCCAGCTTGACACCAGATCCTTCCCACACGTGTCTGTTACATGGGTAGACTCTCTTTGTGGGAGTCTTTAACTGTGACAGTTTTTTTGTACTTTGTCACTTATGTTGGCATATTTTAAATTTTGCTGACTTCGATCAAAAAGTTAAGAAATGAGTAAATATGAAAATAGCAGCGACATCATGAATACATTTTTATTTACATGGTGATTATGTCAAGAACACACAGGAATACACCTCTGGTATACAGCTCTAATGAGGCAGATAAGAAAGACAAGCAACTGCAACACATATTATGAATAAAATGGTACAAGTACAAAATCATTTTGGGGTGCAGACAGTGTTAGTACAAAATATCCTACAAGTCAAAATAAATTTGCAATCAGCTCTTAGTTTGTACCTTCAAAAAAGAATTAAAAAAATACCTGAAACAGGCATTGTTTTGTGCCTTTTTAGATGTTGAGAAATATCACAATGCAGCCATTTTGTCCAGATGCATTAAGTCATGGCACCTGTCATGAAACATGAGTGACTCTTTAATAGCTGCCGAATGCCTCAATGTGTATTTATTCCCTACACAAAGTCAGAATGCAGCTAAGACCCATTCAAAACGAAGATGCTTGCTGCAGTGTGACAGCCAGTGTTGGATAGAGTTTCACATTCTATATATAAGCCTGTTGACTGTGTCCCCGCTGCTCTATTTAAATGCCAGAGTTCCACTGTCAAAACAGAGAGCAGGACGCAACAATATGATGGACCTTTTTGAGACCAACACTTACCTTTTTGGCGATTTACGCTATTTAGAGGAAGGAGATCATGGACCACTACAGCATATGGACATGGCGGGAGTGTCTCCTCTATACAACGGCACCGACAGCCCGTTGTCCCCAGGCCAGGAGAATGTTCCGTCGGAGACAGGTGGGGAAAGCAGCGGAGAGGAGCATGTGCTCGCTCCTCCGGGGCTCCAGTCCCACTGCGAGGGCCAGTGCCTCATGTGGGCCTGTAAGA
The DNA here is from genome assembly GCA_031762555.1 of Cynodonichthys magdalenae. NCBI lineage: Eukaryota > Metazoa > Chordata > Actinopteri > Cyprinodontiformes > Rivulidae > Cynodonichthys > Cynodonichthys magdalenae. The sequence goes on along the minus strand of JARVJO010000180.1, from coordinate 11,334,654 downwards.
TCTGTAAGAGAAAGTCGGCGCCCACGGATAGACGCAAGGCTGCGACGCTCCGGGAGAGGAGGCGGCTCAAGAAAATCAACGAGGCCTTCGACGCGCTGAAGAGGAAGACCGTGGCCAATCCCAACCAGAGGCTACCCAAGGTGGAGATCTTACGCAGTGCCATTAGCTACATTGAGAGGCTACAAGATTTGTTGCAGACTCTGGATGAACAAGAGAAAATTCAAAACGGATCTTCCTTTAACACTAAAGAACACAATGTAAGCTTACACTGACAGTCTTCTGAAGAAAGTCATTATAGTGTTCGCTTAATTCAAATGACTTTCAAATGACATCAAATCCCTTGCTTGGACTTTAAATGTGTTTGCAGTGTTCATGTTAAATATTTTGTGTTAAACGGATATTTTTCACAGCTATTGTTCTTTGTTCATGTGTATTCTTTGTGATGACACAAGAATTGGTTTTGTGTGCACTTCCCTGAAAATGAGCCTAATGACACGTTTTTAACTTGTTCCAACAGGTGGCCAACGATGAGTATCAGTGGAAGAGATCCTCTGAGACCTGGCGAACCTCTGCCGATCATTCCAATGCAGCAATGAACCAGAGAGAAGGTACACATGTTTGCAATTCTCATGCGATCAATGATTAATGAATAAAATATAACCACGACTGGCACCGTGATGGTTCTAGTCCATTCTGGGCTTCACAAAGCTGAGCGCAGTCCCCATTTGCAAGCGGAATGAGACAAGCAGAGTGTCTTAGCTGAGTTTATTCAGAACTGTTTGAGTCTCTGGAAACCCCTCACTAAGCTGTGATCTTTGTTTGATCAAAGGTTGCTGTGTTTGTGAACAGATCAGGACAACTGTAGCAGAAGGATTGAGAAGTTTGATTCATGCAATGTAGTCTAAACTTCAACATGTTTGAGTTTTGGGTCTTTCTAGTTGATGACATTTGGGTTGTATTTTGAAAGTCAGCAATGCTTTTCAGGGCCATAGTGTTGTACAATTTGACTTTTTTGAGCATTTATTATAATGCTATCATCAGGTTGACTAGTGTTTTATTTCATTTTATTACATTTTTTATACATTTTTTGTACATTTCCAATAAGCTCATTTCTAGTCAAGGAAGGCCATCAACCTGATTTTGTGCAATTATAGTTAGACTCCTATATTGCTGAAAACAAAGGGCGTTTTAGTTTTAACCATCGTTTGGATGAACTAAAAGTAAATGGTTACATTAAAGTGGAAATTCGATACAAAGGATATGACTTATGTGTCAAAATTTTTACTTTCAGGAACGAGTGAGTCCTCTGCGTCCTCCAGCCTCTTGCATCTGTCCTCCATTGTGGACAGCATTACAAATGACGAGAAAATCAAGCTTCCAGCGGATGTCTCAGAAAGCTAAAATTTAAATAATTATTAATTTCCTACATTCAACCATTTTGGCTTTTTAACATTTTTTTTGTTTTGTAAAGTTCTTAATGGAAGGACAAGAAGAGTGACAAAAATCTGTACATATTTTATATTAACATTATATTAAAATGTATTTATTTTGTTTTCAAAAGCCAACAACTTTTTGAAGAAAACTGACATTTGTTTTGAACATTGTACATATGGCTGACCAACAAATAAAGTACTCTGTTACAATTTTACAGTTGTGAGGAACGGTTGAGTTTTTCAAGGTCAAGTTTGTTACATGAGCCAGATTTGTTTATTTCAAAATCAAACTTTTTAAGTTTATTTGACATTTTTCATCCTCAATGCATTGCTTTTAAAGGAAATATCTACCACTTCCACCAGCGTTCATGCCTATTAGGAGTCCATAAAAACGGTGCAAACGGCCGTAGAGCCGTTCACTGCCAGAGTGCGTCTCTTTGTTCGCCAGCAGGCCGGATCCCACAACAGTAATCTGAGTCGGCTCCAAACGCAGCGTGCCTCCACACTCCTCCCCTGTATCACATGTTGAGAACATGACATTTTTGGCTGCAAGCACGAGCGCAAACCCCAGTGGGTTTATAAAGTTATTTAAGCCATTAGGTCCTAATGTATCAACGCTTGCATCTCCGTCACATGGCAGAACGTTTATGTACAAACCGTGTGGCATGATGCCAGTGGCCTTAAAGGTCCCAGTTTGTCCTATATGGACGTGAAAGTGAAGAGGGTGAGGGGGTGGGGTGTTGCTGGTTGTGTTTTGGTTTATGGGGTCGCTGTGCTGGGTGACCTTTGGACACATCTCTCAGACACATGTATGTTCACCAAAATATCATACACAGCTTGGTTAAAAATGAAAAGAAAAGTAGCTTAAAGATCATCAAGCACTTTCAAAGTTTTTTATATTTCATCAAAAATAACCTGGGAACTAGTTCAGACCATGCTTCAGTTTAAAGCCCACCCCCTCTTTGGTGATTTAATGTGTTGAGTAACTGGTTGAGGATGTCAGAGGCGCCATGCAAAATTTTATAGAGGGACTTTTTTTGCTTAAGCTGCAAAACTGTTTAGTGGTGACAGTTGTTTAAAAATCGGATTAAGTTTTCCATGTTTTCTAGTTTAGTTATTGTTGGTATCATTGTGTAACAAAACTTGTTTTTGCTATAAGTACAAATACTTTTATTCAACTTTTAATTTAAAAATACAGATTGGTTATCTACATGTTTGCTTCCATTCACAGACAAAACCAATTATATAAAAAGAAACCCTGCAAGCAGAACATCCGTAAAACACATGAGGTTTACTGTGTTTTCCTTATTGTCAAGTTTTTTGCTTTGTTCTGTTTTCTGGAATCTGTTGAGGTTTGAAACATTTTGTTTTTGAGTGAAATAAGGCAGTTGTTGAATTGTTCAAAACCAGTTTTTGTTTTTTTTGTTTCTTAATGTGTATTTTTTCTTTGAGAATTTTTTTCACATTTTTAACTTTTAGCTTTGTTTTCATGTTGAGAACCTCAGGGCTACCATAGTTTTCTGCTAGTTTTTAACCTTAACACAAAAGCAAACATTCTCCAACACAATTACTTTTTGACTAAATTCAGTATCCGATTGCTTCTTAACCTCAAAAACTGCAAAAAAATAACTAGAAAAATAGCATTATCTGAGTGTTAAATTTGCTGAAAAAAAAACTAAAACCGAGTTGTTAAAACATAAAAGGAAGAATGCTAACTAAAAGCTAAAAGTAGAAAACTGCTAGCTAAAACTAAAAGGGTTAAAAGTAGCCAAAAGGAGCTAAAAGTAGATAAACACAAACTAAAACTAGAAAAATACAAGCTAAAGCAAAATTTAGCAAAACGCTAGTCAAAATCAGCCATTTTTTGGTAAATTATTAATTTGCATTTGTAAAATAGTCTTTCATTTTGTTTTCTTATTTTTTTTTGTAATGAAAATTTAACAAAATAAATCTAAATATAAAATATAATGTAGCAAAAAGTTAGCTAAAAGCTAAATGTAGCAGAAGGGTAGCTAGCAGCTTAAAGAAGCAAAAAATAGCTAAATGTAGCAAAATGCTAACTAACAGCAGCAAAAGTTTGTTGCAAAAGGCTAAGTAAAAGTGTAAAAAATCTAAAAGTAGTACAAAAAAATAAAAGTAGCTGAGTGGTAACAGCTAAAACAGGCGTGTCCAACTCCGGTTCCTAAAGGTGCCAGTCTCCTGCAAGTTTTAGATTTGTCCCTGCTGCAACACAGCTGATTCAAATAGATGATTTACCTTCTCAGTTTGCCATCAAGGTCTGCAGAGGCCCACTAATTGAGCACTCCTTAGGTTCAGCTGTGTTGAACCAGGGCAGCACCTAAAACAGGCAGGACACCAGCCCTTGAGGACCGGCTTTGGACACCACTGCTTTAGATCTTTAGAAAAGCTCATGTGAGTTTAGACTGTTTTGGTTGTGTTGATGCTGATGAGCATATTCACTTCACCTGCCTGCGTTTCCTAAATTTTAAGATTTTTTTTTTTAAATGCAGTGATATTTGTTGTACTTTTTTCTTGGTTTGGTCTCTGATCAAAATTCTCCTTTTGTTTAGATTTAAAAACATCAGTTTATGTCTTTAAAAAAAGAAAAATAAGTTGAGTCAGGTCCTCTGGACGAGTTTTTCGTTGAAATGTTTCATCTCTTTGAAAACTGAACTTTTTTTTTCTACCTGAAACAATCGGGTGTATCAAGACATCAATCTGTATGATGCCGTTAAGGATTGGAAATGGATAAACTATCTTTTTTCAAACAATAATGCCTCAAATATGACAAATTCCTAAAATTTGGGTGAAACTCATTATTTGCTGACGATATTGTCTTATATTACGACAAAACAAAATGGTTTTTGTTTGGATATGTTTTTGTTTAAAATATCACAAATTACAGTTTAATCACAGAAACCTTCTAATTTGGAATATTTCCAAACTGCTCTGATTTATTTCCCATAATGAGTTTCTGGATTTACTGGAAAGTTGCCCTTTTTGCAACTTGAGCGACAACTGAATTTTAGGTCTGTAGTACGTCTGATTTACCAGGTTCTAGTAGGTTCTAGTATAGTCATATCTACTTTGATAAAGTACTATTAACTTCTTCAGTGTGAGGTTTTAGAGTTGCTGATGCTTCATTATTACATATTCCAAGCTTGTCTTGTGTTGACACATGTAATCCATCTGGTAATATTAATGATCTACGCACACACAGGCTCTTTTCGTTCTGTGCTTCAGAAGTGTGCCTCGCAGCCTGCTCCTCATTCGGCCCGTCATTAATTCCAACACATGGAGGCAGATTAATTCATGAGGTTTTCCAGCAAGTGGTAGACAGTAGAAAGGTTAACACAACAGGAATGAATCACTCCGCCGCTGCGTCGTCACACTCCCGCTTTTTTTTTTCGTGGCTGCCGCCATTTAACTGCCACTCAAAGTGTCCTTTAGTCGTGATCAGAATGGGTTTATTTTTGCCTCGCCCTCCTGAGCTCAAATGCTGTGGCGTGAGAGTACGTTAAATATATCTGAACGTTATCAAGTGTATTTAATGAAGGCCCTACCAGATGGTCCTGCTGGTGATTTCATGCTGCTGGGTCTTTTATAGTTCTACTTTATAACCTTAAACGTATTTCAGCGCGACGGGAGTTGCGTGGGTATTAAAAGAAATGGTTCTTTTTTAGCAACTTTTGTTCTCTGTTCTTCTGTTCCTTCAAGTTATTGATTCGTTTTTAACACATCTGACATTATGTAGAATCCTAAAAGAAGTGAACTACTCTGGTGATTGATGTAAACTCACATGTCCCCATGGAGTAAACACACAAAAACTACTGGAACAATGATTACTTTTACTTTATCGTAATGATAAAAAGTCTGATCACTTTTTTTCTAAATTACAATTATATATCACTTGTTCCTCCTTTTTAAATCAATTGTTAAAGACTCCTAAAACACAATTTCTTCTTTTTATTGAAATATTCAGCAGATGTAAGGCAGGTTTTTTTATAAAGCACATTTCAGTAACAAGACGATATAAAGTGTTTTACATGAAGAAATACATTGCAGTGGCATATTAAAGGAGAGGAAAAAAAAGTTGGACCCTGACTGAAATTAATGCTGTTTCAGTGCATATTTTAATTAAAACAGTCAGTCAGCTCTAAAGAAATGGGATTTTTAACCTTACATTCTAGAAGTTTATTCCAGATTAGTGGAGCGTTAAAATTGAATGCTGACACTCCAGATTTGGTTTTAATTTTGGGGATGCAGATTAGATTAGAACTAGAAGACCTGAAGGTCAACACAACAACAAATCTTAGTATTTTGGTGCTAATTTGATCCTGTTGGAACATTAGTCCTTTAAACTTGGAAATGTTCTTCAGGTGATAGAAGGCTGAATTTGTAATTGTCTTTGTGTTTCTGAAAGTTGGAGTCCGAGTCCATCACTACACCCTGATCAGTATTTTTAGCTGTAATAACTGAAGCTGTATGCTGACCTTAAGACCAAAAAATTCTTTTTATTCATCTGAAGAAAATTTTGACACATCCACACATTGATTTGTTCTAAGCACCTACTCAACATTTGAATGTGTTCATAGTCACCTGGTAACACTGTAAAGTAGAGTTGTGTCATCTGCGTAATTATAACTTACTGTATTATTTTATTTTGCTATACTATGAACTAATGGAAGAATTTAGATATTAAACAGGAGGGGCCACAAGATGGAACCTTGGGGAACCCCACATGTGATTTTTGTGATGAAAAATCACACAAAGAAATCATTTAAGTAAGACTCAAACCAGTCAAGTCAGAAAGTATGACAGATATAATTGAGGCATGCTGGATTAATCGCCTTAAATAGTTTTTAACAAAAACTTGATAAAGATGTATCTGATGGTATAACAAAATAGTAGCAGTGTTTTAAATAAACTGAGACAGTAGCGTATAAATCTCTCTTTGTTTGGTTTCCTCAAGCAGAACGTCCATTTCTTTCTTTAGCTGTTGCTTGTTTGAATTTGGCACCCGAGGAGCAGAAATTAGTTCTTGTTGAGTTTTTAGTTTGTACGCTTTTGACAGGAGCTGGATCGTGGGAGAATTGTGAGCAGAAAAGGTTTATTCATCTGAATGACGAAACTCTGAAATTGACAAGCGTAAAGACAATTGTTTGTTGGATTAAAGCTATTGTTTCAAAGCTTTAGGATAAAACGAGTTACGTTTGTGTCATCACTTTAAGGTTTGGTCTTACTGTTTGGATTTAAAGGTGTTAATCCACCTTTTTTGTTGGAAAAATAAAAAAAATTTTGAGGGTAAGGTGATCGGTCTTTGTGACGAAAACCGTTTGAAATGGATTTTCAGGCGTAAACCAAAGCATTTTTTTTCTCTCCTTTTAATTTATGAACTGTCAGAGCAGTCACCTAGATTTACTGAAAGAGCTTCCTCACCCAAAAAGGTGAGTGACCCGTCAATCTGATGTTTGCTCAGGTGTTATTGCGCCTTTCCTCCACACCTCTCTTCATATTTATCATCAAAAAGCTGCTTTTTTTTATCCATTCATCCATCCACCCCACTGCCTTTTGATAGAGTGCTTATAAATATATTATTCATTTGATTGACTCCCTCTAATCGCCTCACAAGTGGAAGAAATTAATCATTCCAGAAATCCAGTCATTTGCATTCTACACTGGGAGTTCTGGTGGCGCTGATTTTAGAGCAACACATTGGCCAACGGAGCCAGTTGGAAAGGTGCAAGCCAAAAAAAAAAGAGAAAACACTGAGAGCAAGGAAAGGCCACTCTGCTCACAGTCTAAATAAATAAATAAATGATGCTGGGTATTCAGCACTAGTCTGTGGTTTTTATGGTGGCCCATAAAAAGCCTATTGAAAAAGTATATATGGCATGAGATGATTTCTCTGAGGGTGAAATTGGATTAAGCCTTGTGTAAAACTGGAGAGTCTGGCCTTTTCCCTCTGTCTCTCCTCCTCCTTTGCTCCACTCACCTACCCCTCAACCATTAAAACTCTATAGGAAGAGAAACCTAATTACATGGCTGGAAGTGGCCATAGTGAGCACTATTAAAAGGATCCAATTAAAGATTGCGCGGCACTGGCAGCAGCTTTCTGGTGAGGGATTATTTGTGGAGGTGGATTTTGATCTGTCGAACGGACAGAGCTGGCTGAGGAATTGTCCATTGGTGACAGTTTGGAGGGACTTTGGAAAAGTTCACGTAATTGGATTCTAAATTTAATGGACACTTGCATCGAAAATGTGAAAGAAATACAGTGACAGTGCGAGGGTGGGAGATGGTATGGGAGGGGAAGGGTGGTGACGACTTAGTTTTTGATTCAATTTTAAATGCTTTAAAGGTCATTTTCTGAAGATAATGTGCAGTTGTGGATGATTTTTTTTGCTTATCCTGCAGTATCTGCTCTGCATTTCAATTGATGAATGGTAAAAGAACATTTGTAGAAAAGAGGGACAAAGGAACATTAAAGTAAACACAAATAAAATTTTGTATTATTGCATAAGCCCAAGTACAGTCAAATATGGCATTCACACTGCAACGTGAAGTAAATGATGTGAAACAAAACAAGCTAAAAGTTAAAGATTCAAATGGACACTCAGAGGCAGCATTTTGTGTAGCCAAAATAAAAACTTTTAATAACTCAACCAAGAGACGGGAAGTTCTAAATGAAAACAAAACCAAAAAAAAGTTAAACAGAAAAGTGGCATCCAGGCTGTGTGTTAGATTATCCTGATATCAGTTTTTCACCTTGATGAGCTCAAAGCAGTGACCTGACAAATTTCAACAGAGTATAGGGCCAGACTAAAATAACTTTTTTTTTTTTATTATGAAAATAAAGTCATAATATTATCAGAATATATTTGTAAAATTAAGATAAAGCTGACTAGCTTGGCCAAACAGTAGCTGATGTGCTAAGAGATTACTAATTTACTTATTTGTAGAACTAATACCAATGCATGACTTCACAAGATGCTCAACATTTATAATTTAAATGCAGTGGGGAAGACTGCTTTTTTGTGTAGCTAGGAGTTCTCATAATATTGTGCCTTTTTTCGAGGGGTAATAGTGTGACTTTAATCATAATTGAATAAAGACTAAAAAAAAGTACAGGGTTATACTGGTTGTGTGTGACCTTGCTGGATTGTAAAGCAACATTCATGAAGTGATTGCCAAAAATAAAAACGATTCGTCACATCTGATTTTTTTGTTGCAATAAATCCTCACTTCAGTGCAATCCTCATCCTGTACAGCGCTTTGGCCACAGTGGGAAGAAAAGACTCCTTTTTAACAGAAATGTTTTTCCTCAATAAAAGAGAAGATTAAACAGCAAAGTGAAGTTTTTCAGCATGTCTAAACATTACTTCAACGCATGGATCAACACAAACTGGATGGTTCGTGTTGACTGTAATTGTCATGAAGCAACAACATGAAAAACAGCTTAAAAAATAAATAAATCCCACAGTATCCAACAATTTCAAACCCCTGCTTTTGTAAAGATTCTCTCTGTAGCTCAAACTATAAAGAGGAGTCTTTCAGAGCCAGTCTTTACATCTCAATTTCACTCGCTGAGCAGCTGTGGGGTCCAGTAGCATGAAAGGGAACGAAGGAGATGGCACCGAGAGATAGCTCACCGTCTGGTAATAAAAGGCCAAGATGTCTCAGTATGAAATGATTACCACCATGTGGAGTGTGGTGATTATTCCAGCGCCTGCGACCCACCGTGCTGTCAGTTCAAATCCTTCACCTGAGCCGGAGAGGTTGCACACAAATTGGCTCTTTGTGACGCTGCACCTGTTGACGCCTGGGAGTGGATGGCACGAGTTGGAAGGGATGAAGTGCGGGATGAGAGGTTTGATGGGGGATTCGGGTCGTTGCGGCGGGCTGGGCCGAGCCCTCGAGATAAACAGTGGATCATGTCATTGTTTGTTGTAACGCGCCGGAGTTGGCGTTGCCCTGGCTGAAGGGGGCGGGGGATTAGGCTGACACAGCGGCGCGT
>JARVJO010000180.1:11292827-11325104 GCA_031762555.1 Cynodonichthys magdalenae | reverse complement strand
CTGTGTTGAACCAGGGCAGCACCTAAAACATGCAGGACACCGGCCCTTGAGGACCGACTTTGGACACCACTGAGCTAAAATTAGCATAACAGTAGCTAAAAGTATCAAAATATCACGAAAAACTAAAAGTAGCAAAAGTCCAGCTGAAAGCTCTTAAGATAAGCAGAAAAGATTTACAATTTCAGTTGAACGTTATGAAAAAAATAAAAGTAAAGCAGCCATTTTCTTGAATGAGCTCAATGTTTTGATTTATGAATAGCTAAAATAGCTCAAAAAAGAATTAGTTACTGCAAAAATCATTCAAAAGATAAAAACTGGAAAATAATGTGACTTGTGATAGCATTCACATTTAAATCATTGAAAACAAACAATTTCTATATTTTTACTTGATTATCTTCAGCATTTATTTCATGAATATTTGTTTTCTCTTTTTTTCGTGTGTAATTCTTTCTCCATGGCAGAGATGAATTAAAATCACAAAACAATCCAATAAGCTGGAGTCCAGGTGCAACTTTTCTTTCAACCTAATGATCTTAATGTAATTCTTTTCTGCAGAAACCAAACAGGAACCTGACATCAAACAATAATGTGTTTTTTATTGAGCTCCTGCTTCTTTAGTGTTGCAGCTTTTTGTTACATATCAAGTGAAATATATTCTACACATCCCTCAGCTTGCACCGTTTCCACGCTCTGACGTTCTCTGCCTTTGACCTTGCAGGGATTTGTGTTGCTGATGACACCACATAATTCTCATTTGGCTGTGAGGTGGGTCTGTTTTTTTTTTTTTCTTCTTTTTTTTTTAAGTCAGAGCTGGTGAAAGGCGGAACGTTACACGGAGGAGGAGGGAGATCAAACCGGACGCTGAATGCTCGGGATTTAGGCCGACTTTCCTCCAGGATCCTGCCATGAGAAGCGTGCAGAGTTGCAGGGCTGGCAGCACACTCCTTTCTGCTCACTGCCAAACAAATGGTGTTGCCACTCAAATTTTTTTTTTTTTTTGTTTCATTTATTCCTGTGGGGAATGTAAAATGTACTTTATGTAAACGGGAGGGAAGAAAGTCTTGAATGAGAAGGACTGCATTGTTCCTTCTTCAAAGCTGTTTAAACACATGATATCATTTTGAGGGTTTTTTTTATTTATGCAAAAGATCTTATGTCATCAATAGGGTTTAGTTTTCTGTAGAGGCAAAAACTAGTGTTTTTGATGTATCTTGTGTATGTTAGCAAAATATCTCATGAACCACTTTATAGATTTGAATGAAACTTTCAGGGAATAACTGCTAGACTTAACTTTACAACAGTGACATGTGGTGAGGCACTCATTTCATCCAAATCAGATTTACAAATATAAGAGCAGCTTATTCACCATTTGATTGGCAGAAGTTAACAAGTTATGTTTTATATATCATATCAGTATTCTCCACAGAAACTGTGGCTCATGCTATTATTTGTGGTGAACCCTGTTCGTCTGTTAGCAAAATATCTTATGAACCACAAGATGGATTTTAATGAATCTTTCAGAATAAAGTCAGTGGACATATATTTATGACTGATTCATGTTTGGAGTCAATCACATTTAAAATGGCCACCTCAGCTAACCAATATTAGCCAACACAAAAATGGCGATAAGAAAGTCAAATTTACAAATACTGAGCTAAAATCTGAGGTGGTATGGGGGTCACTGGTGCCAATAGAGCTCCTCTAGTGACAAAATTTACCCACTAAGGAACAATAAAGGTTTATTCTAATCTGTTCATTGAACAAGTTTGAATTTCAACACCATCATAAAATATTTTTAAAAGTTCTTCTTAGAAAACACAAAAAAAAACTTCACCAAAAGTGTACCATGTGACATTTTTTGAGTTTCATGACAAACGTGAAAAAGTGATTTAGGCCAAATATTTTAATTAGGTGTCGATTTATTAACAATAGAGTAAATCATCATCTATCTTGTCAGGACTGGTAATCCTTAATAAACCATGAAACATGATTTCATGAAACAAACAAACAAGTTTGAAACTTTAAGCCAGGGTCAGATTAGGCAGTAGAGAACTGTCACCAATATTCTGTATTTAATTTAAACTTTTTTGACAAGTCATTATGCTTGATACTTTGTTTTATTTGACACCTGTCCTGTATGTGGTGGTGGGCCCACAGGATGGTACCGCCATTAAAAAACCAATGTTCACTTGGTCTGGCTCCAGGGTGGGGCTTTGGTAACCCACGTCCAAAGAGAACATGGAGCGCCGTGCTGTTTTCTGTTGAGTATTGTGAATCGCTCTTTGTCTGATCTGTCACCTAAAGGACCAACCTATCTTTAGAGACCCCACCAGGGGCAAATGCCCCCAGAAGCCCAGCTTCTAGGATCATACAGACACACAAACTCCTCCACCACAATAAGGTGGCGATTCTTGAAGGAGATATAGATGTTTTTTATTTTGAAAATAAAAAAATTAAGAAAATAAAGTAATTCATCCATTTTTTTAATTATTTTGCAATATATATACATATAGGGAGGGAGAAAAACATATAAACCGACTGCTCATATATGCATTTTAAAAATAAAATTAGAAAATAAAATAAAGGCCATTTATCTATTTTTTGGGGATTATTTTCTAATCCCAATGTTAGTAAAATAAAAAAAAGGTAATTCTTCCATTCTTCATCTTTTTTATTTCAGAGAGCTGGTGTTTATATAAGATTATATTTTGTTTTCCTTTCTATATTAAAATAGTATAAAAATTGAATTTTTAAAAGTATTTTGGTGGTTTTAATTAAAAACAAAACAAAATGATAAAGTTTAACAAAAAGTGTAGGTGTGTGAAGGGGGAGGGTATAAGGCACCATCTAAAGGTCCTTGTCTTCATCACTCTGATGATGGATTCGATACTCAAAACTCTGAGACCCTGTTTTTTTTTTGTTCTTTTTGGCACCTAAAGAGTTTTGAGTTTTGGATTCTGGCTTTGTTTAAGGCCATTCTTTCATCTCTTGATAATCTCCCTCCAAGTGTGTTTTTGCACAGATTTTGTGTACAAAGTTTTTTCTCATGTCCCTCATTGTGTTGGAGTGTTTGAGTTAAAGGTTTGTTGGTAAAATAATGCTTCCTCTCTTGTAATATTTGTTCTTTGGAAGCTGTTCGTGGCATTTTTTAGTCAGGTTTTCTGTTGTTTTAAAACCAGAAATTTGTGAGGTTTTATTGCACAGATTTTTGGTGCAAAGATTTTTTACGTTTTCCTTATTGTGCTGGAGTGTTTGATTTGGGGTTCGTTTTTTTTAAAAAAACGCTCCGACGGTTGTAAATTTTTTTCTTCAGAAGCCGTTGGTTGAGTTTTTAGTCGGGTTTTCTGTTGTTTTAAACCCAGATAAATTGTGTTTTTGCACAGATTTTTGGTGCAAAGATTTTTCACAAAGCCCTTATTGTGTAGGAGTCCTTGAGTTGTTTTTTTTGGCAAAATAATGCTTCCAGCTACGTAATAATTTTTCTTTGGAAGCCATTAGTTACATTTTTAGTTAGTTTTCTTGTTTTAAACCCAGATAATTTGTGTTTTTGCACAGATTTTTGGTGCAAATATTTTTCACATTTCCCTCATTGTGTTGGACTCCTTGAGTTAGGGTTTGTTGGTAAAATAACTCTTTCTCCAGTCCTTTTCTGTTGTCTTAGAAACGCAAATTTGGTTCTCCAAAATGACTGATGCAGCTCCCAGACACCAGATGGTGGTTTAGTACGGAAATACTGACGGATATCTGGATGGTGGTGAATTATCAGTCTTGGTTCAATGTATGGCTGTTCACAAATGTCCATCTTTTCATCCTGATTCTCCAAATCCAGCTCCGAGAGCCCTCGGAGACTGGAAAGCAGCTGATGTCTCTTGGCTTTTCGCTCTGCCCACAAATCAGAGGACTTTTGACGAAGGGTTGAAACGATTCAACTACTAAAAACGTTCAGAGGAGGAGAAAAGGCCTGACAGTAGTCCTGTTTACATACTTCTGTCAGGTTTTGTTCCTGTTTGCAAATGGGAACAATTTCTCTGACCTGACAAATTCATCAAAAATGGCAAACCTAAGTTTACCACATAAGAGAGAACATTTTCTCTGGACTGCCAAAGAACCTTGGATAGAAAGCAAAGGCAGGCAGCCAGAAAGAAAATGCTGATGTTTTCCATTGCTAAAGAAACAATGTAAGAACGATACTAAATACTTGGAAAGAATACAGGAGTGTTTGTTGGGACAGATATGAACTGATCAGGTCAGAGCTCTGGTCACAACTGAATGAGAACTGAGTTGATTCTAAAGATCTTTGATGGCTGATGAAGTTATCAGGTCCTTTACCAATGATGTCACTTTAAAACAGGTCTGAATTAGGCTCCGCCCCTCCAACAGCAGCCTGCATTGTTGCTTTTATTATTCTTTAGCAACAGGACTAAACTAGGCTCCGCCCAGTCCCAAACAAGGAAACGAAGAAGAAAAAAGAAGAAAAAAGAAAACAGTTTGTCATTTAGATTAAACGTCTCCAGCATTGTTAGATTTTACAACTGGTGTTTGGTGACCCATATTTGTAATTTCTTTAAAACAGATCATTAATGCTAGTTCACAATTGTAACATCATGTAATCATAACTGCAAAGCACTTTACAGTGTGTGGAGGGGGAATGACATTGCTTTGCAGGTATAGTGATTACATGGTGTTACAATATGCATACGTTTGTATTACTATCTTTATTAGCACATTGTGTTTGTTTTGTTAAATTGAACATGATATAATCAGTTTCTGGGATGTTACCTTCCAAAGTTTCTGCCTCAGCTGGGAATACATGAGGAAGTGACTCGGCACACATCCTTCACATCTTGACTTGATGTCAATTAAGGACCCGAAATGAGCCGACTGTGCAGTTTAACTCTCCAAACTGATGTTCCACAGTATTGAGACTGAGTTTGGTCCTCTTAAAAAACTTATTAGTAAAACAAATATTAGTGTCTGACACTGCTAATGTTGGTTAGCTCTGTTGTACCAACATGTGATCATGAACAGAGGACATCATTTATTGTACTTATGAAGAAAATTTATTTTTCTGTACTCTTTATTTTTACACAACACAATTATCTTAACTTTCTATATTAAAAAACAAGTAGAAAATCTTTACTCCCATTTCATTTTGGCTTGTTTTTTCATCTGGCTTGTTATTGTTAAAAATAAAAAAAGCTAAATTGTGCCTCCTGGATAGAGTGAATTTAATTGTGCTTGGGTGATAAAAATATACCATATATATATATATAATTCCAGAAAATCACCTTTAAAATCACTCATAATTGAGGTTAATAAGAGGCGGCGGGTGATGTGCATTTCTTCCAGGAATGCAAGACTTAAATCAATGCAGATGTCAAATTGAATTTGAATTCTTGGAATTATGTTGCTATTTTTGCAGGGATTCTTGCGGCGTTTTAATCGTTTCGGAACAAATCCGGTTTTCCGACGTGAGGGGAGGCGGACATAAAAGCTCACCTCCTGCCCCTCACTTAACTCTGTCTCTGACCCTTGAGAACAACAGAAAAGCAACTCCGGGAGAGTTCCCAGGAGACCAGATCCCCCCTTCTGTTCTGCTTCGCTCCGTGCGCATTCGCTGCGCGCGTTCCTCCATCCTGCGACTGCGCCATGTGCTGCGCCAATCAGTCCCCGCGGAGGGGGGTGTGTTCCACGTTTTGACGGACGTTGTTCCCTCAGCCCTGCAGCAGGCTTTGATCCAAAGCTTCAGCCGATGTCTTCTTCAGCTGTGCCCCCACCACCCCCCAAACTAAACTACAGGGGCAATTCAGAGGCAGCAGCAGCAGCTTCTGGTGTTTTCTTAGGTGCAGGACGTTCCCAGAGAGGGAGGCTCGCCAAACGTTTTGACACATTGTGAGAAAATATCCGCATTGTATACTTGCGAGCTGTCACCAACACAATTACCTGAGGGAGGGAGAAAAACACCCTGTTCTGCCTGTTCATTTCTGCAAAAATTATAGAATAATGCGAAAAATCTGATTCATAACCAAGCTTCTTTATCCACAAATTTTTAATTCAATACATATAAATATATAAAAAGGCTGTTAAAATATGTAGAAAACATGTATCCAAGGATGCTCAGTGGAGAAATAGGCAGCTATGGATTAAAAAAATTATTATTTTATCTGGGTTGTTCAAAGAAAACATCAGAAATTTTATAAATTATATTTTTTGAGTAGTAGCAAAAAAAAAAAGATTTTGAACAAAAAAGCCTTACAAGTTTTATATTTTCTCTGAGTCAGCAAAGCTTCTTTTCTTACTAGCTGCAAATCCCAATATCCAAATACTATTTGAGATATCCTCCTTAAAATGACATCAAAAAGGCCTCATTAGAATAACCTAAAATAGGATTTAGACCAAATATAAATGATTTGTTCTGATTATGACAAATCAATACATATCTCTGGAACTGCTTATGTTAAGAATATCGAGTAAAATAATGGATCGCAAAAAGCCAAAAATCTGAAAATGAGCTTGGGTCATTTTGACCAAATTTGATTTCAATCTTGTCTTCATGATGGTAGTACTCACATTCAGATGAATTATTATTATTATTAATAATAATAATAATAATAACAATTTCAGTTAGTTTCCAGATGTCATGCTCCTATACAAGTCACCTTTTATTAAAAAATATTTCAAGTTAAAAACACTTATATACTATTACTATAACTATTACTAATAATAATAATAACAACATATATAAACAGTTTATTTCAATAAGTGTGAATACATGTATCCAAAATAAACTACGTAAAACTTACCGACTAGCTGACTTTTCTAGTTTAAAGGTTACTAAGGAAGTAAAGTGCACGCTACTACTGATAAATTGCTTTATGGTTAATTTCACTCCTACAAAACTAAACTAACTTGCAAACAAGTTGTTTTGTTCCACTTTAAAGGAAATAAATAGACACATTTATTGTCTGTGCAGTTCTGACTATTCTGTCTGCTTAGACTGCAAAAAATGTCCTTTTAACCTTTTTCCACTGGCAGATTGTTTCACACAAATTGAGAAAATTCAAACTCAAATAAGTGAAATAATCTGCCTCTGGAATAAAACGATTGCACTTGGTAAGACTTCTTAAAATAACAAAAATTTCCAGGCTAACTAGATTATTAATCTAACACATTCTGCTAAAAAAAAAAAAAAAAGATCATAAATACGTTTTGGTTGATTGTAACTTGGTTAGATGGACCGTTTTTGCAGTGTAACTGCTTCTTCGTAATAAGAAGCCATAATAAAGATGTAAAACAGTGATAGCTCAAAACAAAAGGCAGACCTTTGTGTTTTCCTTCAGTCTGGCCAATTCACCGAGTTATTCTCCCAACAACTCCGCATCCCCCACATCCCTAAGCCCCTTAAACCCCTCTTCATCCCCTTGAATTGAACCAGTTGCGTCGTCTCAACCATCTGTTGGAGCTTGATTCATGTCAGTAACTTTTAACGGTCGGAGTTTGGTCCGTGGAGTTAAGGTGCACGGCAGCATTGTTGTTGTTGTTGACGTGCTCTGGGGCAAACAGGGATCTCCTCGCTTTGCAGCACCTTAAGTGATGAACTGGGTTGTTTTAGAGAAGGGGGGGGGGGGGTACCACTGTTCTGTGAGTTCGCCGGGCTTGAAATGTTACACCTTCCCTTGCAGCTGGGCTGCATCTGCAACGCTGTTGTCTTCACCGTAATAAAAAAAAAGAAAAAAAAACTGTCCCGAGTACTCCTCCTTTTCTGCCCGGTTTGACCGAACAAATTGCACTCTCTGTGGTGTTTACGTCTTCATAGCAAAGTGTCACTCTGTCTGTCAGGTGTAATGTGGTACCACCAGGGTACTTAGGGATAAATCGAGCAGAATCGAACACTTTTAAATGCTCACCCACGTCCATGAACCGATGTGTTCTTTGTGGCCTTGCAGGAGAAGAGCTGGAGGTGAAAAACACCAGTAAGTGCAGATGTGGGAAACTCTGCAGGGTACGTGGGGGGTGGGGGGTGATGGTGTGAGGCGGTGGTGAGGATGGGGCAGGGAGGGAACTGAACTAACTCCAGCCTGCCTTCTGGCCCGGCCAATGGGCCATGGTAATTAGATCTGGCCAATGTAGGCCCTGGGCTTTAGCCAGGGGGCATAAAAGGGGGGCCTGGGGCAACAGACCCCTCATATCACTCAGAGGTCTCCTCTCTTCCACCCAGCACCTTTACCCTCTCTCCTTTTGCTTCCCGACTGCTCAGACGCCTTAAGCCATGGATGTCTTCTCTCCGTCCCAGGTCTACTTCGACCGAGTGTGCGCCTCCTCTCCAGACAGCCTGGAGTTCGGTTCCAGCTTGGAGCTCGCAGGCTCCGAGGAAGACGAGCACGTCAGGGCTCCCGGAGCCCCCCACCAGCCAGGACATTGCCTCCAGTGGGCCTGCAAGGCCTGCAAGCGCAAGTCCAGCTTCGTGGACCGCCGGCGGGCGGCCACCATGCGCGAGCGCCGTCGACTGAAGAAGGTCAACCATGCCTTCGAGGCGCTGAGGCGCTGCACCTCAGCCAACCCCAGCCAGCGCCTGCCCAAGGTGGAGATCCTGCGCAACGCCATCCAGTACATCGAGAGCCTGCAGGAGCTGCTGCGAGAGCAGGTGGAGAACTTTTACGGCCTGCCTGGGGAGAGCAGCTCCGAGCCAGGAAGCCCGCTGTCGAGCTGCTCTGATGGCATGGTAAGACCCCTGATCCACATGTTCAGAGGCCTGCAGGTGTTACTGCGGCTGCAGTTACACAAAGTAGGACAGGGCTGGTTTTTTTGTGCTTCGACCATAACGCCTTAATGCAAACATCTTTTTAGTCATTACACGTTTTAAAGTTTTTATTCTGCGGTTGATACTTTTATTTAGTCTGAAGGTGACCACTTTTCAGATCATACCAAACAACATAATCATGGACTGACTTAATGCTGTTCCCACCACTAAACACTTTATAGCCTCAATAAACCAAACTAAATCCACCTCACTGAAGCCTGGCAGGGAGAAGAAAAAAAAAAAACCCAGGGCACTCTTTCTCGCATTCCATCCGGACTGCATGTTCGACACCGCTGCCAGGATTTTCTGCAGATTTACTTGGAGAAAGTGTCATCTTGCACAAACTGGTGTTGCTTCCACTGATACAATCGATTCGCCACAGCTGGGGCGAGGGGGGACGGCGGGGCGGAGGGGTACGGGGGCGCACACACAGGAACCACTTTGACTTTCAGATGGATGTGAAATAAAGAAGGCAATAACTTCGGAATTCAGGGATTTATTAGCCTGTCGAGAATAAGATGAAGGGCACTGGTTGGTTTGCAGTTTTTCTTTTTTTTTTTTGTCTTTTTCAGTTTATATTTGCGTGAACGCCTATAAAGCATCACATCACTGTTTGTTCGTCTTTATGTGTGTATTTCTAACAGTTTAAAGGTAAAGTTATTTTGTTCTGTTTTGTTTTTTCAGGCTGGAAGCAACAGTCCAGTGTGGCAACAGATGAATTCAAGCTACAGTAGCTATTCATACGGGAAAAATGGTAAGAGTTTCTAAGAGTAAAATGACACGAATGTTTGTCTATAAAGTGTTTTTAAGGACAATTAACAGATTAAAAAACAAATAAAAGTTGGAGAAACTACACTCAAAAACAGATATAGTGGATTTAATAAAAAAGTATGTAAACTGTTTATTTTACAATTACTTTACATTGTAAATGTAAAAATAAATGCATTACATTTACTCAATTCAGTTGAGTGGAAATAATATTTTTTTATTAAACCTACAATCTGTTTTTTGAGTGTACATTTAATGTAAGCGAACACAAATTACATAAATTAATGCAAATAAAACACACGTCAGGTTTTTTTTAAATTTGTCGTTTTTATTCTTTATTGAAGTCATTTTAAGGTTGAAACTATATATATTTTTTTACGTTTTAGAGAGTATGAACAACAAAGCAATCGGCACGTCCAGTTTGGAGTGCCTGTCCAGCATCGTGGACCGCCTGTCTTCGGTGGAGTCCAGCTGTGGACCGGCTGCTCTGAGGGACATGGCCACCTTCTCCCCCGCCAGCTCTGACTCTCAGCCCTGCACGCCCGAAAGCCCCGGAACCAGGCCCGTGTACCACGTCCTGTAAAAAGGGGAAAACCCACTTTGGTGTGCCGTTTTACTTTCTTTCTTTTATAAAAATTTTATTTGCAAAAAATAAGAACCAGTTTTGCGCAAAGCGGACGAAGGCTCAACAGAATCTGAGGACCCAAGAGATTGTAAATATGTATTATAGCGCCCATTTATTCTAAACGCCCCTTTCATACCCAATGAGACATATTTAATAAGGCTGCATTATTCAAATATGAAAATATTTAAACTGTGTTGTAACTTTTAATGCTCTGTGTTGTTTCAAAAAACCCTTTAAAACGAGTTTGCTTTATTAAATCATGTAATGAAACGTTTCCAAGTGCTTTATTTATTTATTTTTTAAAGAAAGCTGAATCACCTCAAAACAGTTTATTAGTCCCGATTGAGTCAACTTAAAAGCGTTTTGTGAAAATAGCTAAATTGCTCATTAAAGACTCACGTTCCTTTTGTGTGATAAAGACTTCGAGTCTGTCAGGTTGTTTATTATGTCCGATTTGTCCTGGATGGTCTCGGCCGCCTCCAGCTAACAAGGTAAAAGGATCACATTAGAGGTCAGCTGATGCTATTTATCATTTCACAAAGCTTCAAACTTCTACGTGACGTTTAATCATGCAGCAGAAAAATGTATTTATTTTTTGCAAAATGAGATTATTCTTCTGTTTGAAATGTACGTGTTTTTTTTTTGTTTTTGTGTTTTTGGAAAGAGAGGCATCACTGTGTTTCTGTTTGTTCCTTCCTACCAAATGTGAGTCATCTTTAACACCTTTGATTGTCCCATCAACACTAACGTGGAGAACAGATGGCCTCTAATAGGACTGATTGTGTCTGGGGAGAGGGGGGGTTTTGCGTGTGTCATCATGGTATTGATAAAGCTCCGAGAAAGCTGTGTTTTTTTATAGACCACCAAGAAGTTGGAATTTTTATTATTATTATTTTGTTAAATAACTAATTCCACTTAATTTATTTGCAGGTTTAATAATAGGATGAATATAAGATACGACACACTGTAAAACATGCTCCTACAGAGAGTTGTCTACAAATATAAACACAGCAACATGCTTGTAATGACTGTAAACAACCTTTAGAAATGTAGAACAAAAGGAACACAAATTTTACTTGTAACCTCTGGATCTAGCGTGAAATCAAGTGGGTTTTTTTTAGAAATGATGGTTCACATATTTTAGTTTAAATGTAGCAGAGATGTTTTAGAGTGTTTGATGTGTAGAAAACAGATATCAGTCAACTAATTACTGCTTGACTGACAAGAAATAAATAACTATTATTTGCAGTAATAGTATGATTAAAATCGGGCATGACAAATTGAGTTTAGGATCATTTGAGGTTATAAAACAAAAACACATTTAAAAGTCTCATAAGGTGAAATGTGACTTCTCTGTGTATGATGTTTGTCTTTTTATTTGTTTGCAGCTAGTTTAGAAAAATGTCATTTATAGCCTCATTACAACTACTTATTATTATTCAGTTATCTGCCCACATAATATCTACAGCTGTATTTGGAGTACTGAGTTAGTGTGTTAGCCTCACAGCAAGAAGGTTGACGGTTCAATCCCTGGGTTGGCTCTGGGGGTCTTTCCGAGTGGTACTCTGGTTTCTTCTTGCAGTTTAAAAACATGCATGTTTAGGCTTTAGGCCCGTCCTTGAAAATAGATCTCTGATTAGAGTACCCAAGAGTTGTACTCAATGTTAAAATAAAAAAGTATTCGTCCAAGAAATTACTCAAGCATTTTGTAAAAAAGGCTACTTTTAACTCATCGTGACATCTGATTTAATATTTTAAAATGATGCCATCAGACTGACAGAAAATGTAAAGGTATGTGAAAATTCTGTTTTTTTAAATGACTAAAGTGAAAAAAGTTAATACAAATAAATAATTTGATTACAAAATAACAAATTCAAGCAGAAGAAACTTAAGAAGACAGAAACAAGTAAAGTATTTCTAATGACTTTATCTACTGTTTGATATATATTCACTTGATCTCCAAATGTCTCAGCAGTTTGAAAATAAAATTAGAAGTGTACACTCAAAAAAATAGATGTGTTGGACTTACTTAAACAAATTATGTCAACAGGTTCCACTCAGCTGAATTGAGTAAATGTAACACATTATTTCATAGAAAATTGCTTTACATTTACTACATTTGGGATAATCTGTTTAAATAAATCTAACATATCTGGTTTTTGAGTGTATAAATCACTTTGAAAGGAAAAAAAACACAAGTTGAAGTAAAAATATCTTTAAGAAAGTGATTTTAGTACAAATGTATTTCACTGATAAGAAAAGTATTTAAGTCACGCTGACGTGACTTTGTAAAGTAAATTCAACACTATGTTAACTCCTTTATTGATAAGTTCCGGTCATAATTAAATGTGTCATGTGTAACTAGGTGTTCAATTTTAAAGTAAAGAAGTAAAGAATCACGTTTATGCTGTGAATGTAACAAAATAAAAGCTACCATTAAAAAAAAATAAAAAAATTGGTAAAATACAGATCCAGTACTGTAACGCAGTAACTTCATTACAATAAAAATGGTAAATTGACATTAAATAACTGTAAAAAAAAAAGGTAACTAAACTAATATTTGCAAGTTCAGCCTTCTGATTTAGCAGCTTTTTATTTCTATGTCTCATAACACAGATGTCTTTTCTGTTTGTGCAGCTATCTCTCCTGCAGATACTCTGAATCCATCACTGCCAAAAATCCAAACACAATCAGTTCTGCTTCATCGCTGAGAAATGCTGCGACAACAACCTCCATGTTCAGTACAGACCCAAAGCGTCAACTGCAACCTCACCAGGAGTTTACATCATGTTTATTAGCTGGAATATATGTTTCATACTTTATTTTTTCATAGTCATTATATCCCATTACTCATCCTCTTTATGTAAAATCATGTCAAAATCCTGTGAAGTGATTAGTGTAGTACTCTGTGACACCACAAGAGAGAGGTATTTCTTGTGCATCTTACACACGTCGTATTTACTTCATGGATTTTAGTAATCAGTAACAAAGAGCTTGTACGTTCATAGTGCTTGACATAAATACATATTTTTCTTCCACATTTTCTCATGTTTGATGAGGCTCAATGATGCTGATGTGTTTGACTGAGGTCCTCAGAGAGAACTGGCCTAAGGCTACATCTTGTTATGCTCCTGTTTGAGCAAGAAACTGCAGACAGACAGGAAGAGGCGGGATACTTTAGCTACAAGTGTGGAAATCTGTGCAAAAATTCAATATTAAATTCAGTTTATTAGTCTTGATGGTGAAACAACACTATTTGTGCTCTCCATAATCACGTTAACTAAAACACAATCACTTTAACAATGTACCATTTGTTTATTTTTGCTTTAAACTTTAAACCTCTCTAGACTTGATGTTTTGTGTTGCAGCTTCCCTATAATTTCTGTCACTTTTAACAGAATTTTCTCATCCATTTTCGTCTCAAGACCACATGCTAACAGCATCTTGACAGTTTTATTGCTGTAATACTTCTCAATAACATTACAAACTGTTCCAATGGGGATTTCAAGGCCGTTGGTAAATCTTGTATCAGTCCTTGAATTTTTTATGTTTATTTTTTTCAGACTTCTCCTGACAGCTCCTTTGACTTCCCCATCAGGAAAAAGAAACTGGGAATATTCAGCTTCTTTGAGCTAGCACCACACAAGTGGGTTTTATTTGTGTGATAAAACGAGTCAAAAATATCAAAAAACGTGTCAAAAAACTGGTAATATTTACACCAATATTAAACAATACCATGAAGTGAGATGTGATAAGAAAGTCAACAAGGCAGTCACTGTACACAAGCACATGGATTTATTTATACAAATATAGTATAACAATTGCATATCAACAGTTTGTTGTCATTTTTTAATCTTTTTTTAACAGTAAGTACAGGACTATCAGCATCAAAAATGTAAATCAATAAGAAAAAGTGATCTGAAGATAGAAAAAGGGTTTGTAAATTTGAATGAAATTGGTTTTAGGATTGTACCATTTTGGGGTCTAATCTAAAACCTGAGCATTAAGGTTGCCTAATACAAAACTGACATTAAAGGGATAGTTCAGATGATTGAAATGGGGTTTTGTGGAGAAACTATGAACAGTAAATACCTTACCTGTTGTAGATCGCTATTTGAACTACTTCACTTTCGAGAAATAGACTAATTCTGACCAGATTGATGAGCTAAGGGCTAGTCCAAGAGAAATAGACTTTAATTCTGACCAGATTGACGAGCTAAGAGCAAGTCCGAGTGGGGCCAAGATCAATATGCATTACTGGTATTTTCAAACAACTCTAGTTTAAAAGATTATCATGATCAATGTGAACTACGTTTTATAAACCTTTGCCTCCTGATCACTTTTGTGTTATACCATTATGAACATAGAATAATGTAGTTATTTTTATATACTTACTGCAGCAGCAAGTTGTATCACGTTTGATGCAGAAATTTGTCAATATTTTAATTTAAATAAGTGAGAAATGCATTATGGACTTCAACGAAAAGGTTTATAAGATAGTATTTTTTATGGAGTAATGTGAATTTTTAGGACCAGAGTTGTTTGATCTACAGGTGTAACTTAGACTATCCATTAGCTTGTCAATCTGATTAGAGATAGGGGTCATTGTGAATTCTCAAGTAGTTTTTTTGAACAATTTCAGTCACACAAAAATGTTGTTTTAGAAACCTGAAACTGGTATAAAAAAACAGATTCCAGAGTTTTAAATTTAGTTTAATTTCCTTCGTTTTAATACAGTTAAACAAATGACAATGTGCTTGTGAGAATATTGTTAGAAACAACAGTTAAAAATATAAATTTTAAAACAGTTTTAGAGTGGGCCTGGTCTTAAACTTTCTCTGAACATTTAAAGCGCTTTCAACGCCAGGTAAGATATTCTTTGTTCAAAAAGTTTCCATAAAACCCAACAACCAAAGAGTTAAACTATTCCTTTAAATGAACCTCAATGCCAGCAGAGTTTTTGAGGAATGACCTTATTATATAAAGCATTGTGTTTTATACTGTATGAATCTAGATATTTCATTTGAATTATATCCATGAAAATGCAACTTGATGACATTTCAAGCTCTTTTCTTCAAGAGAAGGAAAAGAGTATTCTGGTATTTTGAGAAAAAAAACATTTTAAGATCTTAGGTTTATCTCGGTGTTAAACAAATTATAGAAAAGACAGAGTAGGAAAAATTGCAGTTAAGCAAACAAAAGCAAAGAGCGCCTTTAAAAAAACAAGAGCCAAAACAGACGAACAGTAAACTCTAAAGTCTTCAAAGGAAGAAAACCACAACAGGGAGCACTTTGCAGCAAAGATGGAGACAAAAGTAAAGTGGGATCGGGGGGGGGGGGTTACACAAGAACTTTGGAGTTGTTTGTTCAAAAGAAGACTTTTCTTACAGAAAACAAAATGTCAAACCTTCTTCTCTGTCTCAACACATCTCACGACGATTGTCAAAACAACAAAAATAAAACGCAAGAAACAAATCTAAAAAACATCATTCTAATATCATTTATTTGAATAAATCTTAAATAATAATCTTTATCTCATAGAAAGAATAAACATGTAATGATAAAACTCTAATCTCTAATCTAATATAGAATAATCTAAAAAATAAACATAATTCTAATAGATTTTTGCTTTTAAAACTAATGAAAATCGACAACATTCAGCTTATTTGTCGGGAAATAATCTTTGTGTAGCCTCTTGCTAAATTTGAGTTGCAGTTACGAACTAAAGTGTTACGTTAGCTGCAGTTATTGCACTTTTGTTGCGGGTGTTGCCTGTTAAATCTATAATCTCTTCAAACGGCACAGAGGATTTTGGACTCAGAAGCTGCCGGTTGGTATGTAAGTCTTGGTTTGGTCTAAAGAGGTTCACATTGTAAACTCTGGCGATTTCTGCCTTTTAACATGAAATCAGTGGTGAAATGAAACAAAAATAATAATAAAAACGTAAGGATGTGTTATTGCTAAACCTACAGCGTACAAAATCTTTTCTTGCTACAGTATAGAAGGTAAAAAAGAGTTCATCCAATAAAAGGACAAAAAAAACCAAATAATCATTCACACGAGACACAAGCACCGGTTGAAGAATCAAGAAAAACACCACTGTACAAATGAAATCTGCTTAATAGCCATAAGCAATGGAAATGGAGAACGAAAACACAAGAAAAAAAGAGCTTTAAAAATCCACAATCGGGGAGAAGGAAATCATAAAAAAGGAGTTAATCTGGATGACTTTCTGTGTGGTTTTCAAAGCACCAATTTTGAAAATCTCTCCTTGCCTTTGCTCAGTAGTTGGAGGTACACTGGAAGGGAGGAAGAGAATGTAAAAAGAGTCTACTTGTCGTTTTCCTTCAACACCGTCAGATTCCTCTTTGGGATCCTCGGAAAAAAATACAGATGAGATCCATCGTTTTATTGCTCCTTTACTGCTTCTTCTTTTGGAACAACCTGCAGATCATGGTAAAAAAACAAAAGAAAAAAAACACAAGAAAACGAGCTGAGAGCACCGACTTCATGCGGAGACATCCAAAAGCCTACCCCTAACCGTGCAACACGTCAGCCTTTGCAGGACTTTTGTCACTCAGTCGGCATCCTCTTTTGTGCCAGAGCAAATCTCAAACGGCAGCTTTCATAAAACAAAAATCGTTGTTCGGTTCTTTTGTCTGCTCCACTGCAACACTGGGTTACAAGCTCCCAAAGACCCTCAGTAGCTGTGTTGTGCCAAGAGCAAGACAATAAATATGCTTGGGGGGGATTTAGTATCAAAAGGCCACAGAGATCTTGGACACATGCCTGCATCCAATATGTTGGAGATACACTTGATCGGTTGAAAACGCCTGGGTAGGATTATGTACCAGTTTCTCTTAAAAGTATGATTGTTTATGCTCTCTAGCTGCTTGTGAACGTGAGATTTTTCTCCGGTTTTACAAACCGCTCAGAGCTTCGTTCAGAACGCCCTACGCTTTACTTCGTAAGGCACAACACCGGAGGCTGAACCTACTCACCGATGTACCTAAAGAGCTGAAGCTACAGATGTAATCAGTTTCAGCCTGAATAATTTAAAACCCCGATAAGGAAAATCACTGGAGGAACACACAAGGAGTTTAGAGTGCTTGCTCAAAGAGTAACAGCTGCTCATTTGAAAGAAAAAAAATTTAAGGCTGTATGCTGGGAGTAACTGTGTATCTATTACCTGAACACTAACCTTTAAAAGTACTTACATGGCAAAACATGAGGTCTGACTGTTCATACAGAACCAAGCAATAAGGAACGTGTAGAAATTGGCTGCTACACTGGAATACTGCAAATACGCCTTTTACTGAGGAGTACCTTGAAGCGAACAGTAAATGACCCATTACAGTGCCCATTCAGGAGAACGTTAAACCACATTATGCAGTGGAAAATTACCGTTTGTGTTGCCGGAGTCCCACCCACCCCTCACCCTTAAAGTAATGAAGCGCCTCACCTACGACATGTGGTTCTGCTGAGAGGACAGGTTCTGTTGCTGCTGCTGCTGCATCAGGAGCTGCTGCTGCTGACGCCGCCGGGCCGTCCGGAGCTTCTCAAAGCGCGCCTCCATCTCCTCCAGCACCTTGGGGGTGTAGCGGACCACCAGCTTCACGCTGTCTTTGGCCGCCTTGAGCAGCTCCACCGCTTTCTCGTGGTGCTCGCCTTCCACGCTCTGCAGACGGATACAAAAACGGAGAAATGATCGTGTCTCTCGACTGGTGACTCGCATATGAAACTAAGAATCCAACAATCGATAAAAAATGGCAGCAATATATAACCCAGACATATACCTGGGACTTACCTGGTATGTACCTGGTACTTACAGGGTTGTTACTGATTAAAACCTGCCAAGTACAAGGTATATACTTGGTACCAACCTTGTACTAACAGGGTTCATACCTCATACATAGTGCATATGTACCTGGTACTTACTACAACCAAGGAAAAGGAAATCACAAAGTAGGAGGGGTACCAGTTCATACTGGGTGCTTACTGGATGTGTATTGAGTAATTACCCGGCAGGTACTTAGTACTAAGTGGGTACGTACCTGGTACATAGTGCATATGTACCTGGTACTTACTGGATATGTGTCTGGTAATTATAGGATGTACCTAGTGCCTTCTGGGTACATACCTGATACATATACCATATATATATCTGGTACTAGATATGTATCCGTTACCTAAAGGCTGCATAAAAGGCAGTTACCTAGTCCATACCTGGTATGCAATTGGTAATTACCTGGTAGATACCTGGTATTTACTGGATACTTACCTGGTATTTTATATTTATCTTTAAACCCTTATTTAACCAGGCAAATCTTATTGAGATCACAGATCTCTTACAAGAGAGGCCTGGGCCTGAAGGCAACCTATTGTAAATGTTCACATACTTAAAGACTATATAACTGGTACATACCAGGTACTTACTTGCTACAATCTGGTATTTTTCAGATAAATATCTGATACATTCCAGATGCTTCTTACCAGTAAATTACCTGATATGTTCCAGATATGTATCTAGTAAGTACCATGTAAGTACCCAACATCGGCTTTTATGTGAAGGGTAAACACTCACTTCAAAATCCTTATAGGTACCAGGTAAGTATCCAGTACACACTGTGTTGTTTTATGTATTGCTACCTTAGAATCTTTGTTTTCTTCCCATTTTATTATAATGTGAGCCTGGTTTGACCTACCACACCGTTGACAGACAGCAGCTGATCTCCTCGCTTTAGGCCACCGTGCCTTTCAGCCACACCTCCAGGAATGATGCGTGAGATGTATATAGGAGAGTTCTGCTCTTTGCCACCCATCACATTGAAACCTAGCCCTTCGTCCGTCTTGGGAAGCTCGACCACTCGAGGGTGCGAGTGACCTTCACTGGCTGCGAAGGCTGCAACTGTGGCCTAAGAAAAACGGGAAAGAAAAAGGTAAGTCGGTGTTTGGTAACAAAATGTTTTTTGTAGTAAATAAAAAAACACCACAAAGCGACTGCACCGTCTCATTTCGGAAAAGATGGCCACAACAACGTGAGAAGTTTCTGCTTTTTTGGCGTCGATGGATTAACACGCCCAAGTTCACAATGAAGCTAGGCAGCTTTTCCCCCTCGTTATCTCCACCAGCTGTGGAGGCTCTTTGAACCACAAGCCTTTCGCATTCAGAACAAAGCACCATGAAGCTTTTAAGTCAAGCTCAGGAAAGCTAATGGCAGACGAACAGCGAATGAGACAGTCCGTTCCTACTCTTCCACAGAGGCAGTGTCATTGGTGCTTCACAGTCATGTCAGCATTATTTATCAGGAATGAAATAGAAGCAGGGGGGTAAAAGTATTTTGCAAGTGTGCATCAGATTTTTCAAAAGCAGATGAGTGACAACTTTGAGGCAAGCAGCATAACACCTCTCCTCTCGTCAATATTCGAATGACATGTGCCCTTTCTCCTTCCTCGCTCTGCTCTTCGCCCTCGCTTTCTCTCGCTACGCCTCCGTGTCCCACTGTGAAGGCAGCTCCTCAGCATGCACGCCGTCACCTCGCGGGCCTCACAGCGCATCGACCTTCACAACTTTATCTGGGTCTCTGCAAACAAAAACATCATCTGGCAGATGGCCGGCGCCTCGCAGATACAGGAGGGATTTTAAATGAAAGGCTCGCCAGAGGAGACTCCACACTTATACCGTGTTACGTACAAGAGTGGCCTCGTCAGTTTTCCTCCATTTCTTGGGTAAATGTTTAAATTAAATGGGAAATCGAAGATCACTGCTCTAGTTAAAAACAAATTTCAGCTGTCGAGAGATATTCCATCTCATTACTTAAAACACTTACGAGGCAAATGAACCTAAAAATGATCAACAGACTTTTTTCTCCACTTATTTAAACAATTTAAAGAGAAACATTTTGTTCTCACTGCGTTTCACCCATTTAGGCTAACTAATAGTAAAGGTTCAAGTTGTTTTTTGCTACTATGATTAAAAAAATAAGTTATATTGCAATTTTGTAGAAATAACATATCCTGCTCTCCTCATCTGAAGCCTCATCCAGACTGATCCAAAAAGCCCACTTCCTTTGTTTTTGTCATCCAATCCTGCTCACGTCCTCCAACCCACTCACGATGAGCCGAAGAGTAGACTCAGCTGGACACGGAACTAATGAGGGACACACACAGAGACTGGCTCTTATTTCACGTTTTCCTCACATCTCATCATCCTCCTTCCTCCTTCCTTCCACCCACATATAATCAGAGGAACCTTTCTTTGCTTTCATCAGCACCTTCGCCTGGGAGGTGAAGGTGCTGATGAACGGTTCTGCTTTAATCCGGCAAGTCAAACTCAGCTTTTTGAGCATTTTTTCTATTTATTGTCTTGATGCTGATGGAGAATTTTGAGGGAATGCATATTGTCCTCTGATTTGTATGCCAACATTTTAAACAAAAATCTTGTGCATTCTAATAGAATTGGTTTTGTGAAGAGGTTGTGAACAATTAATATCCTACCTGTCGTAGATAGCTCTTTGAACAGTCTCTGTTTGGCAAAATAACATTTAAGTCTGATTAAGTTGACAAGCTAACAGCATGTTCAAGGATTGGCAACTGGCCACCCTCGGGCCATATCCGGCCCATGGGTGACTTCCATTCGGCCCGCTAATGACAAGCATTTTTTATTAATTTTTTTAACTTTTAAAGAAGGACTCAAAGCAGCTATTAAAATCTAAGAGTGCTGAGTATCTTTTTAAGTTTTGGGAGGTAGACTATTTGTTAACAGAATTCAAGCCAAACCTATGTGTTTGGTTTGCTTAGAATGGCTGACTGCCATGAAAGATTTTTATATAAGTCACTACAACAAGTTGCACAAAGCTAAATATGAGTTTACTGAAATAACTCATATCGTCAATAACTTCTTATTAGAACCAAACAGTAGTCTGTGCTCAAGGTGTCTTACACCATTCCACTTCAGCTTGCTAAAGTAATCTTTTGTTTGCTTCTAGCGTTTTGTATTCATATTTATTAAACTAGAGTACAACTGTTATACATGCATTTGGGCATGAAATTTGTTGGGCAAGTGTGCATTGCTATGTGGCCCTTTGGTAGTGTCAACAAAAAATTGTGACCCTTTCTTAAGTTGCCCATCCCGGAGCTAGCTTGACTGATGCTAAGACCAAAGTGGAATATGGGAATGAAGTTTTGTATTTATTTACTAACTCCAATAGCAGCATCAGCAGATTATTGTAGAATTTTGAATGCACCAATTTTAGGGTATTCACTGATTGTTAGTTCTGCATCTCAAGCAAACCTCTATCAATGTACTTCTGCTCTAAACGCCTTGCATTTGGAGCTAATGTGGTTTTATTGTAGGTGGAAGAACCCATTATTATGTTGATGTGTGCATGTTTCTGAATAGTTGGATTCTCAGCCCACACACTTCTCTAAAATTCACTCATCAACTCAGTGACATTTCAGTGCTATTTTTCCTTTTTTTCAATCAAATATCCAGTCAGTTAGAAAGCTAACATTATTTGTTCTAACATGACTCACTTGGTTTTTTTTTAAATAATAGTCCATGCTGTAGATACACTCTACCTTTTTTTCTCCATCTGCTTAGTTATTTCTCCTGCCTTCAGAGCACTCAGCCCTGCCTCACCTGCCTTTCTGCTTCACATTCAGCCAACAACCCTCACTCCCCAGCGTCCGATCCTTCTCGACTCTAACAGTCACATGCTCCTCGCAGCCTTCAGCCTTCAACTTTTCTTCATCTTCATCACCCCCCCAAACCTCCAGCCACCTTTTAAGTACTTTCAATAAATTTGCTCTTATTTTCTTGAAGTGTGCGCCATGCATTTGGATTCTTGGTACTGATTGCAACAACAGTAGCCACGGATAGGGTATTTCAGCTTTGTTTAAAAGAAATGTGCAGCTTGATTTGTTTTTTCAGTAAAAGAGCTGGAATCATTACTTAAACCCAGGATTTTGACAGCTTGAGATCTGATTCTAACTGCAAAATGGTGACAATGACTGGTGAATTAAAGATCAGAGGTAAAAATGCTCTTTGAGTAGTTTGAGACAAAAGAGAGAACAGATGTTTTAAACATGCATTCTTTCTAGTTCCAACACTTTTCTTTTTGGTTCTAGGCTGATGTAGAAACATATTGATGCAACACAGATGAAAAGATTATTTAGGAATGCTGTCTTACAAAGAAATGCATCTGAAACTGACATATTTAGATCCTGCTTTTAATCCTTTTTTATTATTTGCAATTTATTCAAATCTTTATGTAGCTGTTTAGTTATATTTTGGCAGCTAATTAGTTTATTAAACTTAGTGTAAACATGGCTTGAGTTAGTATTGTTATCTACACAACTTCTCTTTTAAATAGTAATTATCAACTGGTGCACCCTGGGCCATTTTTGGTCCATAAGGTCATTCCATTGGGTCCGATTTTCAAGGCATCTATGGAAAATTCAGATGTTTCAAGCCAGAAAGGTTCAGTAAAGTGTCAGCATTGTGGAGTGTGAGTTACTGTATGAAAATAAATGAAAGCTAAAGCAGCAGGTGCTAGGCTAAGTTACAGTAATAAGTGCAAATTAAGCTAGCAATATTAGCATCAAAAAGCTGAGCAGTTATTTGCATTGGTATAAGTCACAGCAGATGTGTTCTGTTAAAATATTTGCTCCATGTTTGCTGTAATTAACTGAACAAACACATTTTTACAATATGCTATTTTTGTAGCTTTTCTTCAAGCAATAATGTTGTCTAATTTATTAAAGAATTCAATATAGTCCTATTGATAATTTATCGTGTTTAATGTCTTTAGTTAAGATTATTTGATACAGTTCACAATTAAAATCACAACCAAATTGTCTTAATCTAAAGCAGAATTAAAATGAAATAAAACAGACACATTATATACTTAGTACAAAAATTACAGACATTTGTGTTTGGTAGATTATTTCTTTGTTGTAACTATGCTTCTTGGCTATAAATCTAATACCAGCACCTGACTGGTGACACCAGATGCTCAAATGTCAATAACAACAGCAGGCCAGGGAGGCAACAATCTTCTCGCTGAGTGGCAACAACTCTAACCACTGCACCACCGTGCCGCCCAGTGTTTAAGCAATCAAGTAAAAGCTAATGTTAAGATAGTGTTTCATAATGTAATGTTACCAATAAACTTTAAGTTCAATCTCTTGTAGAGTTCAGATCACAAAGAGACTACTTTATGAATTTAATTTCACTTTGGTGAAAGAAAATAACAGAGATAATATCACTGGGTAATATGATTTACAAATAATCAGGTTTTCGGCTTCAGTAAATCATATTTGGAATCCAACCATAGAAGCTCAAATGAATATGGAAGACAGTTCTTACCTTAGCTGTGGCCCTCGCCTGGTACTCCGGGCAGCCATTGACTGTAATTGTTTCATGCATGTACTGGTAGACCTGAAAGAAACGAAGAGAGACAAGTGTTGTAATTATACACGGCTGAAAAAGAAAATCAATACCAAGTTCATTTTCATCGTAGCTGGAAGCACGGGTTTAGGCTTCACCATAGAATCACTGACTAATGGGAATTTGTCACAACATGTTCTTTCTAAAATCTTTATGCAAGTCTTCAAACAGTAGGTATTTATTTTATTTTCCCTTGAAAATGTGAATTTTGTGACTAGCACAAGACTAAAAGCTAACATTACCGGAATCGATAAGCTAAAATAATAAAAACTAAATGATAATACAACAACCTCAATCAGTACTACACTAGTTGTGCAGTATCTGTGATTTTTGGTTACTTTGTGGTATCTTTTGGTTTGTGAGTTTTCCCTTTTGTTTTTTTTGTTTTTTTAATTTCTGTGTTTTGGGACTTTTGTTTTTGAGTTCTGTTTTTCTCTAATCAGCCTTTGTGTTTTTTTTCCCCCGGTACCATTGGTCATTTTCTTCTTCTTCAGTGTTTTTTCAGGTTTTTCTTTCCTGTCCTGAGCTCTGCTTTCATGTTTTTGAGGTTTAATCCGGTCTTTTCTCGCTGCTTAGTTTGTTTTCCGCGCCTCTTTTGCATCACTTTTTCTCCATTCAGGTCCCCCAGGATGGTCTTACCCTCAAGACCATCCACTTTCATGACATTTGGGGACCTACTGCTCTAAGTCATGAGTTTCTAAATAAGTTCTATTTATTGGAGCAGACACAATCGGTGCAGACAGATGACCTTTACGGTTAAGCTACGGCTTTATAGCTAAACTTGGCAATGGATGTTTACAGGGTAGAAAAGTAAGACAGAGATTGGTAAAAGATGACATGTAGGTAATAAAACACTTGTTGATCCTAAAGATCCATGCAGCCCTTCTCAATCTAAACACTTTGTCACATATATTACCCAGATGAGAATGTTTGGTGCAATATGCAGCCTTTGGCCTCTTTTTCTGCATTTCTACTAAATCAGCCTTTATAATCTGATATATGGCAGGACAAATCCATAACCCCCCCCCACACACACACACTATCGCTGTTTACAGATAATGAACAGTACAAGTTGGGGGTGAATTATAAGCGTTTAAAATGATTGATGAGCCAATGATAAAAACTCTTTTTGCTGAGCTGCGCAGCCAATTTGATGAAAACCCCATAAATTTCCAAGAACTTTGAATGATTCTTGTAACTTCCAGCACGTCTAGTTGCTTTCTTTTGTCATTAACATCAGTTGCGATTAATTACCCAAAAAGCGGAGCCGCGTTTTAACGGGAATAATAAAACGGCGTGCTTTCGTTATTTAAAAAGCAACATAAA
Organism: Cynodonichthys magdalenae; assembly: GCA_031762555.1. NCBI lineage: Eukaryota > Metazoa > Chordata > Actinopteri > Cyprinodontiformes > Rivulidae > Cynodonichthys > Cynodonichthys magdalenae. Next base: position 11,300,136 of record JARVJO010000180.1, on the reverse strand, counting down.
TAATAAAATAAAAGACAATTCAGTTTCTTTCTTGGAATTTAATTGTCGTCATTTGTTTTGGCTCATGGGTTTCTGCTTCTCATCAAAGCAGAGCAGCTTGTTGGAAGCGAACATTACAAAGCTCTGGGTTTTTCTGACTCAGAGAGGTGTGTTCTCTATAGGATACAAACCTCAAGATGTTTTTTCTTTCCTTATGTAGGGATCTCAAAGAAGGAGGAAAAAAAATATATCCCTGAGCCTCTGTCAGCTTGTTTGCTCAGGAAGCTCAAAGAGCAAACACACAGCTTCTGAATGTGTAGCTCTATATTTTACACTGCAACACATTTCTTTGAGTTTATAGTGCTGGCTTTTTTTTTTTTCATAAGGAGCGTTACAGTCCACGTATACACAAACATGCCCTTTTTCTTCGAGGATTTCTTCCACCTCTGCACATTTTTTTGAGCCTGAGCACAGATTTCTAAATGCCACCAAAGGTTTTCCTTACCTCACGTCTTCCTCTCATTTATCCCTTTATTGAATCACTTCGGCAAATTTTAAAGCTACTTATTCTCTCATCAACCTTCTTTTCGCTCTTAGCTCATTTCACACCTAGCATGAGAAACAATGGTTTTATCTGTCTCAAATACATAATGGCTTGAGGGGCTTTAAACCTTGCTCTCTATTATGCAAATGTTTATTAATGGCCTCGTTCAAGCATGACAGGAGTCTTGCAGATAGAGCTGCTGTGCTTATGCAATGTTTGGCATCTGCTGCTTAAAAAAAGCAGCACAGAACTGAGCTGAACGGCAACGACACCAAGAAAAAAAGACTTGTTTGAGTCTCTTTCTAGGTGCATGTAATTTTAATGAGACACTTTTTTACATGTGCATCCAATTCATGATTTAGGCAGCCTTTTGCACTTTGACTCTCAGAAATGATAGTTTTTAACTCTAACATATACTGTTCTGTTATAAAACAACTGAGATTTTCGATTGCAAACAACATATTTCATGTTCCTCTCACAGATACACAATAAAATCGTATTTCTAGCCATGTTTCAGTGCTTAAAAAAACATTTTTGCAGTATTTATGATGTTAATGCTGAAGTTTTCACCAGCTACTGGTGAAACATGAACATTTGATTAAAAGTTTGGCTGAAAACAGCTGTCTGCAGTTGATAAAAGCAGCATTAGAACAATGCTGAAAGAAGCCAAGGCACCATCTGCTGCAGACAAACATAAAGTAATGAGCACATTTAAAAAAAAAAAAACTCTCAAAGACATTTAACAACACATACCCTTACATACTATCACTCTATAAGGGTACATGGCATTTTTTAAAACAAAATACTTCAAATCAGCTGCTGGGTTAGAATATACATGATGCAGGACCTGAACATAAAAGGTATTCATGTGAAACGTTTTTAAATGCACATTGATTGTGGTGGATCAAGATGACTAATTAATTAGAAATAGCAAAATAACAGTATTAAATAAATAATAAAAAAGTACTTATTTATGAGGTTATACCTATGGTTCCCAGTATTTATAATATATTCCCTGGTACCTGTTCCATGTACCTATGTTCCTCAGTACCTATGTTTCCCAGTGTCTAACGTGTGTTCCACTGTACCTGTTTTTCAGTATTTATGTCCCCTAATATCCATGTTTTTCAGTATCTATATTACCCAGTACAATGTCTGTACTGTAATTCAGTTTTTTTTCCATTTGTTTAAAAGACATTAGAAGGCAGAACTAAGTTCATGGCATTACTTTCAATGTTAACCAATATAGGCATATGAAACATAGGTTTGGACCCAAGTTGACACATAAATTCCCAATGTTTTGAACTAATACCATTCATAAAATAGAGCAAAACAACATGCAAACTCAAACAATTGTAAAACAGCCCAAGGACCAGATCGTATTTGCTGTGAAATTTCTAGAAAATGACTCAGTGTATTTACACACAAGCTCGTTCCAAAACCTGCACTCGGTATAAAAGTTTGCAGGGGTAAAGTCGATTATGCTGATTGGATGGAAATTTCTGCCAAAATTAAAAAAAAAGAAAATCAACACAGATCCAATGATTGTTAAAGCTGGGGACAGATTTGATCACTCCAGCCTGCTTATTGCACGCTATGTTTGCTGAGTGGGGACTCTGATGCAAACCTCCTCGCACTCAATCATTTCTAACCGGTTAGCTCCTCCAGTCAACTTGCATTGTGTCCTTCCTTTCCCATTTGCAAGGCTGATTGACCCAGACCCCCCTTCCCCCTTCTCATCCTTGCAGAGCATGGCGGAGAAAGACAATCACATTATCCAACTCTCTTTGTCACCCAGCGATGCTGATGTTGCTCCTTTCATGGCTGATAATTCCTCACGCTGACATCTACTTTGTCACATTTAACAAGACAGAACCATATTTTGTCAAATCTTCTGTTTTGGAAAAGATACAACTCTGGCTTTGAGGTGAACCAACAGACCACACTGTCAGGATGTAAAGACTGTGAAATGAGTGATGTGTGCAAAGGGAGTAATCAAATTACAGTTAGAAATATTTTCATCTGAGACAAAAAGGCTAAGTACGTTAAATCAAATAAGGAGAACGGATGTTGGGTTAATAAAACAACTTGTTTTGTGGTTCTTTAAGCTTGAAAGTACTTGATATAAATGGATGACATGCAAGAGACAGCACACATTAAAATGAGTTACTTTGAAAAGTGAGGACTTAAAAAAAACTTGGTTTAAAATTTGCTTTGGTAAAGATATTTCCATTTGGCTTGAAAGTTCTAATGGACTCTGTAAAAGTAATTTTAAGCCTTTTTTGTGATTGTTTAGAAGCTGAAAAAAAAAAGACAAATGAACCCAGAACAGCCTCCATTTGTGCTGAAGAAAGGCTTTTATTGGATTTTCAAAAAGACTAATATTTCATTCTTTTAAATCCCCTGCTAAATAAAATTCCTTCTTTTCAAAAATGGTCGTTTTTGATTGTTTCCAACAAGAATATTTGAGAACACCATTGTTCAACAAGACTTGCTTTAATACTCTGCATGATAACCATAATAATCTATAGAATGCAATAAGTAGCAGTGGAGTAAATAAATGGAGCTTGAGCTGCCACAGAAATTAAATCACTTTTTTCCCCCATAGGTGTTTTTACTACAGCCTGGTATTCTCTGATCACCAATGGTTTCCCTGGTGACTGTGTTTAGCCAGCTCTCTGCGGGTGATGCAGTGTGCTCGTATTCCTCTTGGTGAATGGTGACGGCTGATGCTGGATCTCCCCCCAAGTCTCTGTGTAACTGCACTTCAGTGACTGGCACTGAAGTCAGTCAGCCGATTGCCAGATGTGCTTCTGGTACCAGGATGTACCAGGAGTGACCAGATCAGAGCCAAGCTGCGAGGGGAGAATGCTACACTCTGATGGAGTAAACCTTGATTTCACGGTCAGCTGCTTTTTTGTGCCTGACTTTTGACCCATGTGGACTCGATCTGTAAGGCGGCTTATCGGAGAATGTATTTCTATTGAAAGATTTGGGATTTTAATGTGAATTCTACTTCCATAAGAACATTTTACTCATGTTTTATCAAGTCTCTTTAAACCTTATCTGCTGGTTCTGATTTTTCACAAGTAAGAACCGGAATAAACACTTGGGGAATGTTAGGTTGTGCAGCCGAATTGTTGGCACAGTCCTGCAGAACCTCACTGACCTACGCAAGGAGTGGAAAAACAGCCAACTGATCCTGGCAGATCCTGATTATTCGCTGCATGGTTCAGGTTGCTCTTCTTCAGACGCAGGTATCTGTCACCAAGATGTTGGACTAATGGACTGAAAATTTCCATTATTCCTGCAGCAACCAGGTTTCTTAATGAGCAGTTGTGGTTTTAGCATTGGCAATTCCTCTGGAGTGTCTGAAGAAGAACCAGAAGTTTGAGGGCTTTTACATCCTCTCTGGCCTCAGAATAGGTTGGGATCTCCCAGGAGAAGATGGGGCGTGTCTCTGGGAAGATGGATGTCTGGGTTGCCCTCCTGGACCTGTTGCTTCCACAACCCGACCATTGATAAGCAGCAGAAAAAAGATGAATGGATGAAATAAATCCTCCTGCTTTGTTAAGAAATGGATGGTGTCCAGGCTCTTAAGGTGCCAAAATAACTTATAATGGTATCGTTAAAGGATTTTTTAAAGTTTGGTAAGGTTTTTATTTCCCTTCAGTCCCACTGTTGTATAAAAACGCTTTGTAACTAAATGTCTGGTTTGTGTGCTGTGATACCACAAGGACAGGTAATATAATTGGCCGATTTAGTTCTTGTATTTGTGTTATTATCTCTCATTTTTATGCTAAAGGCCATAGAAGGACATGCGCTATTGGTTAAATCAGGCATGTGTTTGATGTTACACTAGAAAGTAAATAAAATGTACATATTTTTAAGCATATTAAGAATACTCAGTATGTGCTTAAGCCAGTTTATTTTGACCGGTCTTAAAGAATAAGTTATTTTAGCACTGCTGTCTCAGCTTTTACGGTTTGAGCAGGTTTCGATAGAGGGAGCAGGCAGGACTGAAAAATAAAACTAAAGTTTTATTTATACAAAGTGGTGTTGGATATTTTGTGGTTAACTGAAATTTAGATACAATCTTATACTTTGTGATAGTCATTTACTTTAAACAGTAAGAGAATCAACACGTCTCTATTTAACATGTGCCTCTGATAACATATGAAATGGTGTCTTTAGATCTGAAAATAAACATTTAACTAATCAGCTTTCTGCATATTATTTAGGCTTCCAATTTGAACACTTCTTTCCAGTGCTGACAAGCCAGCTCAGAAACCACTTACAAGAAACATTGAGAGGTACTCGGAGGACAAACCTTTGGTGACACTGAAACTTACAATGAAACAACAGAGAATATACAGTATATATATATAAGAAAATGAGTGGATGAGTGAGAACACCTGGGAAGAGACATGAGGATCAGGTGTGTGTGGGAGGAGCCAGAAAAGAACACAGGGGCAGCTTTACACTGGGGATAACACAAAGATCACACTAAAAATAGAAAAACCTTAAGGGTACATGAGCACAGATCCTCACAGTTTTGTGACATTTGATGTTTCTCATCACCTCATTTTTTAAGAACAGCTGATTTTACCTTTAATCATACGTCAAAGTGTCTGAAAATGTTATTATTTGACAATATTTTAATGAAAGTAGCATTTCCTCAAGGAAAACATATTAGTGGCAGCCTTATCGACAAGAATCTTATATGATACGTTGGGAATGGAGTATGTACAAGATACAATTTACTAGACTTGTCATGATGACAAATTTGCTGGACAATAAATTGTCTCAAAAATGATTGCGATAAAGGATAATATTGTTTGGAGACCATTTTAAAATAACATAATGATACCACACACCCGCTTACAAAGTTTACAAAATTTAGATAAAAAAGTTACCTGTACCAAAGACTGGGAAAACAGCTGCTGAAACTATAACATTGCTACCCACTTCTACCAAGCCAGCACAATTTGTTCGTTATTTGTCTTCATAAAATAATTGCAGTAGCCTCATGCCACTTACAAAATTTACAAACGTTTACAAAATTTACGTAAAGTTACGGATGGACCTGGAGCGGAGTTTGTGAAAACAACACACAAAAACAGCTACTGAAGTTGTAACATCGCTACCCCCCTCCTCTATCTAAGCTGGCGCAATTTGTTCTTTTTTTTCTTTCATGAAATAATTGCGTTCACCCACATGTTGCTTACGAAGTTAATGGGAGTTTACAAAATTTACGTATTGTAAAAAAAACAAAAAACAACTCTTGGCGAACCCAAGGGTCAATATGGTGCCCTGGGGAGTCACCAGCTGAAAGAAGGAGTCGGAAAACAGAAGATGCTCCTCTGGTTAAATACCTTTTCATGGGGCTCTCATGCTACAGACGTAGCATGCTACACGCTAATTGATGCGAGAGTTCACTCTTCCCTATGCTAAGCAGTAGAAATGAAGGAGACTCAAAAAAAACCAAACAAGCAAGTAGATGAAAATTATCAACCTCATTGTATTTTACCATGCGATTAATTGACTTATCGCCTATTGTGACAGGCCTACAGTTTACTACCACATCCAAATTTAGTGCATCTATAAAATCAACTGAGCTATAGTCATGCTTGCCCATATCTTGCCCACCTTTTATGGCAAAGAAAGAAAGTTTTTTTATCTTTTAATTATCCTCATAAATGTATAAAATATTCAGCTTCTCTTCAATATCCAAACTACAACTTGATGATTGTAGCTGAATGTTCTGAGAGCTCAGTGAAGGTTAAATGAAGGTTGTGTTATTGTGAAGCTTCTTACAACATACTAAATACTTCGACCCGTTGCCTTTCACTTCAGGCCCAAATTCCACATTTGCTTTGTTACTAATAAACCTGCAGGATGAAGGCTTTGCAGCATCTGTCACCTCCTTTCCTGTTCTTTAAACTGCTGTTTGATTAACACGCAGCGCGTCACAGTGAACGCTACAGTCTATCACAACAGACCGCGCGGTAAATATACAAGATACGTGCTTATCAGCCTGTGTAGCGACGTGGCAAGAGTGTTCTGATTTGCTTTATACGCCTGTCCTGCTGATAAATGGTGTTGCAGTGATGAATCAGTGGGAGGATGTTTCGGGGCTGCTCGTGAATAAAAAACAACAAAAAAAAAAACAAGAGGAGAAAACCAAGAGCTTGTGTTTTATGATGCGCACTATACTTCGTCTCTGTGAAATGTCATTAAAATAAAGTCACTAAAAGTCATTAGCCTAATTAAAATTCAACATAAGGAGCTTGTCGAGTCTTCAATGCAATAGAAGGCGTCGAACGTTTTCTGGTGCTGTGATCATTATTTTATGGAGTCAAAACATAAAAATAATCCAATAAACAAACAGCCGAGTTTGTTATTAAACTTGCTGCAGGAAGGCAGAGCAATATGTTCTGACATTTTCATTAAGTCACAGACACTTTTTGATTGATGTAGCACAACGGCAACTTAAAGGTACAACGCTCACTTTTTTCTTTTCTTTTGTCGACGTGGTTTCAACCTGTGAGCGGCACGGTGGCTCAGTGGGTAGAGCTGATGCCTCTCAGCAAGAAGGTTGCCGGATCAAATCCCAGCTCGGGGACCTTTCTGGGTAGTAGTGATGGGAAGTTCGGCTCTTTTCCAAGAGCCGTCTCTTGTTGAACGGCTCACAGAGAAGAGCCGACTCTTTTGGCTCCCAAACGGCTCTTAACTTATTATCCTCTAGCCTCATATTTTATCTTGACTTGGCAAATATAAATGCTG
>JARVJO010000180.1:11272010-11286583 GCA_031762555.1 Cynodonichthys magdalenae | reverse complement strand
TTCATAAAACGGAAAAAAAGAGACAACAAAGCGTCGCGAGCGTCGCGAAAAAAAACTCCGTCCACAAACAGGAAGTCGAGGAAATATAATTTTAAATATTTATTTTTAATGTTAAGATAATAGTCATGAGAAATTTACTTAAAGCAACTTTATGATCTCTAAAGCTCTCAGATAATAAGACAAAAAAACATAGTTTAAACCATTTTTTTATTAACTTTTTTATTTAATAGTTTTATTTTGAAATAACTGATGCTCAGATTCATTGACTGGACTTTTCCTAGCCCTCTGGTTTAATTTTTCTCGGTTTGGTTTATTATCGTGACCTGCCTTTACAGGTCTGTTGAACATCTGCCAGCTTCTTTATGACTCTTTGTGCTGAACTAACCTGCCTTTTATTGCAGCTGTATTGAGTTATTAAAAGAGAGCTTGGTCTTATGCTTCATGCTCTCTCAGCCAGTGAACATACGGGGGAAGTTTTACAACACATAAAGGTAAATCTTTCCTGTGATAAAAGCACATTGAGGACATTTAGCTATAGCTTGGTAAAATACTAATGAATCCAATTTATAAAATATGTTTCTATAAAAAAATCAAGCGCAAAGCAGGATAGCTATGAACGTATTTGGGGGTGTGGTGCCTGATATTACACAGTAACTGTGAAAAGGTCAATGCTGTTCAAATGGATGAAGTACTAACTCACTGAAATATGCAAAATCTTCACTAAAAAAGATGTCTGGGTGGGAACATGCTCTAAAACCTGCATTGGTGGTGCTGTGGTGCTTTAAGCACTAATGCACCCCCACAGCAGCAGAGAGGCAGTGGGCTGGATACCAATCTGAATGCTTTGCTCCAGCATGAGTAATACTGATTTTTTTGCAAAAAACTTACAGATTTTAGAGGTTCATTATACAGGTAAACATCAGAAGGGGTTGACATGTATGCCTGGCTCGGCCCCACTCGGCCTGGACTTACTCTACCTCGGTTGTGTTTGCTTTGCGCAGAGAACGATTTGCATGGGGAATATAAAATTGAACACGCATAAATCTTATTTCGTTTTATTCGTGACACAATACTTACGAACTACACCAAACTCGAAGGAAAAGCACTAAAGATTGTAACAGACCATCCAATAGTATGGCACTAAAAAGCTACAAGAATGACAGCGAATGGTAAGCTAATGGTAGCTAATGTTAGCTTGTCATTGCTTGGTAGCTTGCTACAGTTGTTCAGTTGAACTAATGTGGAAATAACATTACAGTAGCTGCAAACAATTAATTTAAAATCCATCTGTTCTGTAACGTAAACCCCCCAGTCAGTGGACCAATCAATGAGCTACTATTGCTCAACCACGATTCCAGAAATTGAGGTGGAACTGCGCAATAAGGGCTAATGCTGAAGCCAGGCCTGGGCCGGGCCTTGCAGTGCAAAGTGAGCAATTATGTTTTGTTTCTCTGTTTAGATTCTGGTTTAGTTCTTTTTTCTGTATCTTGGGATTCTTGTGTTTATCTTTGTCCTTGTGTTACGTTACTTCAGTTCTGTTTAGATCATAGTCTGTGTGTTATTGTTAGGTTTGTCATGCTATTCTCCTGTTACTTCCTGTTCCCTGTGCCATTCCTCATTTCACCCTCAGCCAGCTTCTCAGTGTTTTTCCAGGCAGCCTTCCACTCACACCTGTTGCCAGTCTCCAATCAGCCTCATCAACCTAGCTCTGTGTAGTCAGCCTCGTTCCAGCTTCACCTCAGCAGGTCGTTGTCTTGGCTACCAGCCTTCGTGCGTCCTCATTTTGCACAACAGCTTTTTGTTTAATTTCGTTTAATGAAAAGAATTTTAGTTTATCTCTACAGGTTTCTTTGCGTTTGCCCACATCTGGGTCCAACCTCCAATCTTATTTTACAATTTCTTATTTTACACATCTGATATGTTTTATGAGATCTGCAAATCATAGCATTCCACTTTTATTCAAATTTCCGGTTGTAATAAACAGAGCTTTATTATTATTCTAAAAACAAAGTTTTGCATCATTTTCTGCGTCAAGGTGAAACTTTTTCCATCTCCTGAACAGCTGGCACACTTCCAAACAGCAAGGGCATCTGTCTAGAAGGGTTATGAACATTTCGGTCTCATTAAGCAAAAACCAAGAGGTCAAGCTTTTTTTTTTTTTTTTTACTTTTCCCGGCTCTTTTTGCTTCCTGCTCATTAACACAGTTTATTTTGTCCACATCAATATCCTCTTTTAGTTTTGAGGTGTTTTGAGTACAGCTGCCTTCTTTTTGTGCTGCATATAAAGCTGCATAAAATGGAAAGCACCTTCAGTATCTTATTTCCCATGCAGATATTCATTTGAGTGAATCGGTTTTGGAGTTAGTTGTAAAGGAAACGATTCTCTAACTAAACTGCTGTAAACCTGCTCCGGTGGCTGCTCAGTACATTGCACCATTCGGCAGTTTTCTCCCTGTGTAAAGTCGAGTGGACACACTTTACTAAAGGGTAATAACCAGTGGTCATATACCTCTCTGACCCTCAGTGAGCAGCTCACATAATGTCAGCTGGCTCTGTGACAGGAAAACTGTCTCTGAGAGCTTTACTTCATTTCTGCTCACACAGGAGCACTTCCTGTGAGGATTTAAGTTTTTAAAAAATGAAGCAATGTCAGGATTTCTGTGTGATTTGGACTGGAGTTTTATTAAGTTTTGATGTTTTTGGTGTTTTGATTGTGTGAATTTAGATTTATATATAGATTTCCTGTTTACAGTGTCCACTTCCTCATACTCTGCTATTTTAAGTATTCAAATATCAAAACATTCAGCTCATTTGGGAAGACTGTGCTATGACCTTTGAACTTTGTAAACTGCAAACTTTTTAAATTATTAAACTTTATATACAAAAATTTACCCTGAAAACACTGAGGTCTCATAAGCTCTTTCAAAATGTTTTCTGAAATCTGCTTCAGCATTTTTTTTTCTTTATATCTGTCTTTTCCATTTAGCTTTTAGCTACTGTTTGGCCAATTTTAGCTTCTACTTAAAGTTTTGCTAACATTTCTTTTAGCTACAGTGTTGCTAAGTTTTGATTTTGACTTTGATTTTGATGATTTTAGCTCCATATGGTTTGACAAGTTTTAGTTGTTAGCTACAATTTGGACAACTTTAGCTTGTGATTGCTCTTTTAGCTTTTATTTAATTTTATGCTTATTTTGCCAATTTCAGCTTAAGCTTCTGTTCCGCCGGCTTTAATTTAAAGCTTCCATTATTCAATCTTCATCTTTTAGATACTGTTTTGGTGATGTCATGTTTTAACAAATATTTAGCTAATTTTAGGTTTTACACTGGTTTTTGACATTTTAGTTCTAGCTAATTTAGCTGATTTTAACTTGTATTTATTATTTTGTTCATTTTAGCCATTAGTTACAAATTGGCTAATTTTATTTTTCATCTACTGTTCTGCTTGCTTTATATTTTACCTTCTAGTTTTCAAGCTTCAGTTTAGTTTTGCTAAATTTGTCTTCAAGCTACAGTGTTGCTAATTTTGGATTTGGTCTTTGGTTTTGCTGATATTGGCTTTGGCATGGTATGGTTTGGCAAGTTTTAGATTTTAGCCACAATTTGTATAACTTTAGCTATAGATTATGATTTCTCTTTTAGCTTTTATTTAATTTTACGCTCAATTTTATTTTTTAACGAGTGTTCTGCTTATTTTACATTTAAGCCACTGTTTTGCAGAGTTTAGCTTTAAGCAAGTGCTACACTAATTACCAATTTTAGCTACTGCTTTGCTGGTTGCCTGTTTATTTGCACATTTCAGATTTTTTTCTGTATCTTTTAATTAACAATTAAGCTCAGCTTCTTTAGTACATCAGCAGTCATTCAGCATTCACTCTGCGTTCTCACAGAAAATGTTAATTGTTCTTTCTCTGTGTGTGTGTGTGTGTGTGTGTGTGTGTGTGTGTGGGTGTGTTCATTGTGAAATGTGCAGCTCGTGTTCCGATTGTAGCCAGCTCTGGGCCATGATTTGCATTCCAGTCAGTTTTATTTTCTAAATTTGTTTCACGTCTTCCTTTTTTCATCCCTGCTGTCCTGATTGTCTTTATTGTTTCCGCCTGTGTCTCGTTAGCTCTTGGTTCTGTTTTTATTCTCTCTGCTCTGTAATCAGATTCTTATTTTATTTATTTATTTATTTATTTATTTATTTATTTATTTATTTATTTATTTCAATAGACTCATCAACCTTGTTTTGTTACTTTTTTATTCTTAATTATTAGGAATTTTTGAATATTTATCTCTGGACTTGCAGCTCAAAGTTATTTGGTAAGTTTTATTCAAAGTATTTGTTCCTAAACCTCCCTAACCTGTACTGTTATTTGGAGTCTCAGTTTCCCTGTAGTCATAGAAATTACAATATTATATTTGATACGTCTGTTAGCAAAATATCTCATGAAGCCCTGGACGGATTTCAATGAAACTTTCAGGAAATAATCATTGACTATATATCTACAACTGATTAAACTTGGGATTCCTTCCAATTCAAGATGGCCGCCACAGCTAATTTCTCTTAAAGTCTGAACTAAAACACTGCCCGGCACCCGCATATGTATTTCTTAAAGTAAGGTTACACCTTTAACTACTGAATGAAATTGGTTCTGATGAAGTGGTCCACAAGCTGGATTATTTCCAGCATCGCCCACAAAAATTCCCACATTTTTCGGTGTGGCACCTTACAAAACGACACATTACATTACCAGTCATTATCAGTCTGGCAGGGATAGAGGGGAAATAAATTGTGCAAACGCCCTTGTGCATTTCAGACAAAACACATGAAACAGCAGATCAGAGAACACAATGTGAACCTAACACCCCCCATGGTGCAGCTGTTCCACACGGTCTCTGAATAACTTCTGCTGGAGAAAAACACAAAATATGACATTTTTGAAATATTCACTTTGATTCTGGGACCAACAAAAGGCCACTAGTGTCTCTAAATTTGACATTTTGTAATCATCATTTAAATTGAATTAAAGCTATTCATATCGGAGCTGCTTTGACATTTTACTGAACTTTGAATTAGCATTTGGTTTGTTAATATTAGCTACAATCATAACCCTGTTTGAACTGAGTATCTGTAAAACTTGCTGGCCTTTTTTAATTGAGATTGAGCCCAAATTTGAACATAATCTGAAAGGTTTACATCATATATGGTGGTTCATGAGTACACACAAATAAACTACACTAAATGAGTCAAACCCTCACACAGATCAATGTAATTCAGTTTATATCCAAGTTGTTTATCTGACAGAGGTTCAGCAGGTCCAGATGTCAAGGTCATATCAAATAATCCTTGAATAATCTCATTGTTGACATCTGTTTCCAATTATAGTTCTCCCTGTGCAGACTTTTCTTCTTCGTCAGAAAACGTCTCAAAGATGTAGGAAGAAACGTTCCGAAGCTGCAAGATGAAAAGAAACGGCAGACTCTGGTGAAGTTGTGACACAAGTCGGAGAAAGTTGATGCAGCTCCACCTTAAAGCGCCGCTGCCACCACCGTACGGAACAGGAGCATGAGGCCGTCAGCTCCACTCAGGGTGAGAGTGTTCTCATTAATGAGACTAGCTGATTAAATGAGTTTTTGTCTTTTTTTAATTATGTGGCTCTCGGAACTTCCTGAGTTTTTTTGAACAGGGTCATAAAATCCTACTCATATTTCTCCACAGATCAGAAACCAATTCTAACAGTTCTGAGATTATAGGCGATGTCAATTTTTTAGTTTTTTTAAATTTTCAGGCAACATTTAATGTTTCATCATAAAGATAACGATTTTTCAAGAAGGATGCATCTATTTCTGTTTGTCAGTTGCTTAGCAACAGTGTTTTAATGAGAGTTGAGCCACTTGAATGCCAAGTATATTGTACTTGTTTTTTTTTTCCATGTCGGAAATGTGGCCCCGCGACATCAATTTGACTGCACCACTCGCTGAAGAATACTAATTATTTTCTTTAAAATAAGTTATTTTTTGTTTTTTTGTAATGGTTGCCTTAACCAGTAACATTAAGGGATCTGAAAAGTAGCTAAATGTTTTGAAGATGCTCATGAAAAATGATTTATGAGCTTTTAAGGCTTGAAAAGAAAATGTAGTATAAAACAACTGCAGCTGACATATCCTTGGGCTTTTCTTAATATCAGTGTGTGGTTTTAAATAAAAGGTCATTGTCATTATTTGTTGATTTGGAGAAGGCACAAAGCCACGCTGACGTGTAATGAACACTTTACTGCTCGACGAGCCGGGCAGTGTTCCAATTTTCAGGTAATTACTCCGTTTAGAGAAGTGAGCAGAACTTTGTGCGGTCCATTTGCACGGCTTAGTTAGGTTTTTTTTTACACAGAACTGCAGCAAAGTAAATGCGAACCATCCATATCTGTGACAGGCTCATCGTATAGTAATGCCTCTGCAATTCTTAGAAAATTTGACACCAATTACTGATTAAAACGTTGCTTTTTCGCCTCAGATGATGGAAAACCTGATTATCTTTAACTCCAGTCACATTTTGAAAGATGCTTCTAGATGTCGGGAATATCAGAGTGGATTTAGCAGCTTTGACCTGACTGTCCCGCTATGCCCTTGGCCATCCCACTGCTAAATCCAACCATGAAAGTGAAATAATCATATTTTGAAGTTTTAAAAAATAGACCAACAGGGTTTTACTAAGTCCTATCCACACGCCAAGGGAATTGGCTCTAATTTGCGCCACTGCGACGATACTCTCATAGCACGACAAATCACTCCTAGAGGGCTAATGGCTCCTGCAGGAGCCTGAGACAGAAAAAAAACTCACACTCCTAATGTCGTCTTCATCCCGGGTAATGACTGGGCAGTGTCCCTAAAACACAATTACTCTGAGAACCTTTTATTTCTGCATTAACACATGGCTGAGTCAAACAGCTACTGATGACGTAAAGCCGTCAGCAAATCCTTAATCCCTTAAATTGAGCGGGAATGATGGGAGAGTCAAATCTGTGACGAAAGCGAAACAAGGTCAGGGCAGCAGGGACTCGCACTTTAGTTACATTTTCCATTTCTCAAGGGGAATTCACGGTGGAGAATCCATTTTCTCAGCAAACAACGGATTTTTCCTTCAAGCTTAAAGAAAAAAAAATCACACCTTTTCACACCAGGCTGCTTTCAGATTTCTGTACGCTTGTTTCAGGATATTTCTCTGTAACTTAAAAGCATCACTTTTACCAAATGGTTAGCTCTTAATGTTGGTTTTTTTTTTTACCTCTGGAAGTTTCATCCTCAAAACTTGCAGATAATTTCCCCACTTTTAAGTTTATGCAAAAATTTTATTTGAGCTATTTTGTTCTTCAAAGATTTGGTGATGTTTCTGGTTCATTTCCCGCCAAAATCAAAGAAGCATTGCATCACAAACCAAGCTTTTTAACACAACACGGCAGGTGATTGTGTAAGTGTTTATGTTAGCAAAACAGCTCATGAAACAGTTGATAAAGTAGGTGTACGTCTACAACTTTTCAAAAAAGACGCCACCACTAATCATCGTTACCCAACACAGAGCTAACAAGCTAAGCTAATATTTAACGTAACAGTGAGCAATGGGTTTTGATTTGTTCTGTTAATTATTTCCATAATGAGGGAGAACAAAGACACAAAAGTCAGAGAGGTTGACAGTTTCAGGTGATTTCCTTTTTTAGAAGATAAACTGAAGTTTCACAGAAAGGTTGTTCTTCCAGTTTCCACTTTTTTTTCAAAGCTAAATTGCCAGCTTTACAAAGAAAGTCACGCTGTTTGGTAATGCACACAGAAAGGTTCCAGCCCATTGTTCTCTGTGGTGCATGCTAATCGGTCATTTCCTCCGACAAAAACAGGAAAAAATATAAGATCTCTTTATCCTGCTGTGGGGCCCTGTAAGCCAAGTAGGCACGCTGGAAATAAAACTCAGATCTCTTCATTTCCTCCCTCCCTGTGCATTCGTCAAACTAAAATGCCAAAAAGGCCTCCACCCAACACGAAGCGCGAGCACCTTTTCATTAGCAATTATAGTGTTTTCCTCAAACTGGCAGCAGCTGGGAGAGAGGAAGCTTATAATGTAGGCTCTTTCTGAAGGCTCCTGCTTGGAACTATCATTACTCGCTGCTCGTGGCGTTAGAGCTGCCAGCCGCTGACTGGTCTAATATATACCACACAGCATGTGAACTCCATCCCCACCTCCCCCCTTACAGCAAACAAGCTGAGGTCAGAAGTGAATCACTTCACCCCCCCTTACAACAAATGGCTGAGATCAGATCTCGCTAAAATGCTGACAGTGGAAGTTTGAGAACATTTCTTCCTGGCTTCTGTCCTCTTAAAATATGCATTTCTGTGAGTCTATAGAATAGTAAATGAGTCGGGGGGGGAGCTTAGCTTGTATTGTTTATCCGTTTGACTCACGCAGTCCTGGGCTCATTTTCATTAAGTTGGTGTGCACCCTGCAGATTGTGCATCAGCCCTACAAGCAGTAAACGCCAGAAGAATCTTCGTAGAGAATAATTACCTGAGTCACCACCACCGAGTAACAAATCAGCCACACTTCCTGCACGATGACGCAAGCTCCTACCAGATAAGATACATAAAACGAATGCAGCAGGGGTAATCTCTTGTTTTGGTTTGAACAGATATTAAAGCAAAATGTGTGGTGTATGTTTGATCTGGAAGTGAAATAAACAGGTTAAACCAGTGGAGTCAAACTCTTTTTTTTTTTTTTTTTTTACAGAGGGCCATGTGAGTGTGGTGGCCCTCAAAGGGCCAGTTGTAAGTAATGTTGATGCTTCATGTTTAACTTTGACTAAACATAAAACGTCATGTTCCTCATCACATTGCTATGGCTGCGCACCGCTAACAATAACTGAGCCCTACATGGTATTTCCTGCGTAGAAACAGCATTTTAACACGTCCTCTTATAAACACTGAAAAGTATTACGTGTACGACTGACTAAATATGAAATAAATAACACAGAAATACTATTAAGAGTAAAAGTAGAGTTTTACTCACTGATGAGTTATGGTGAGTAGCTGCCATCTTGAATTCTGAACTCTTCCACTTTTCAACAGGGAATTCCCACTACACGGGCCTTCCAGTTTAAATTGACAAATTTTAAGTGGGAAATTCCCACTTCCCAGTACATCTGGGTCACAGCAGAAGTTGACAATGGAAATGCAGCTAAAATTAGATTTTACACAGTAATTTTCACAGGCTTCTGGCTACTTTTGAATCCTGAGCTGCTTCACCTAGTGGTGGGATGCCGTCATTTTGCGGGTAAAATAATCAACATGCATTAGATGCTTTGAATTTTATTTTGAGATGTTAATATAGGACTGATCACCAAAATTGCTGAGGGAGCCACAGCTCACTGGCAAGTATATTGCTCCTTTTTAAATGTATTTATTTTATTGCAATGAATAGTAAATTTAAAGTTTAAAATCTATTTATATATTAAATTAAGTAAAACAAATAGTAAATAAAGGAAACTTTTGCCTGCCAGATGGAAGTCACCCATAGGCCACATTTGGCCCACAGGCCTTGACTTTGACACATGATTTAAATAGTGTAAAAGGGAGAAATTTAAGATTTCCATACATTCATTAAAGTATTGCTGCAAGTTTCAGCTCCAATTCTCTCTGACAGCATGTGATTGTGATGGACAGAGATGGGTCACGTGGTGGAACTATAAACCCTGACCACTCTATAATAAACAGGATCTGAGGGGCAGGACAAAAAGCTGGCCCGACCAGACCTCATTAGTGCCTTTAATCCCAGCTTCTGCACAGTCAGACCTGTCTGCCCCTCACCTGCCAACCTCCCCAAACTTAGCTCCCGTCTCACTAAAATGTTTTTGTTTTTTTTTTTTTCGTCGACGCGCTCCGGGAGGTTTTTTATTATTGCGCCCCTAATCCAGATCTGTGAACGGGACATATTATTACCGAGGAGCTTACATAACAGCGGGGTTTGTGAGCGCCCGACGCGCACAAGTAACGCTGTTTTGCGCCTAAAAAACGCCGAAACCCAAGAGTTTAAACAGCGAGCTCTCCACAGAACCGACAGGGGGGTGGGTTTATGGCACCGAATGGTGACAGGCGGGGAGCCGGGATCCGCGGAGACTTGGCGTTCAGAAAGCCACAAACCTCCGCCGCGCTGGACATAATCCTGAAGTTCGATCTAAAAGCCGACATGAGGGATTTTAAAACCCTCTGAGGGGGTAAATGTCAAAGCAGCGAGCCTCCTTACCTCTCTCCAGTGTGAGCGGCTGGACCACTGTCGCCATGACTGCTGTTTACTGGAGACTGAGGAGAGGAGAGGAGCTGCAGCATCACAGAGAGGAGAGGAGAGAGGGAGGCTGGGAGTGGTTCCACACCACGATCAGTCCACCTCCATCCTCCTCATCACCTGCCACTCTCTGCCCTGCCATCGTTACAGCTCAGGAGAAAATGTTTCATCTAATCTGTAGTTTTTAATTGACACAAAAGGAGGCAGGAAACCCCTGTGCAGTTTAAATCTGTAGCTTTATAAAAACAAACTGTTGGAACAAAACCACTAAACTATGAAATATAACTAAATCACTTATTAAACGAGGTAAATGCAAACCATTTTTTTCTTGTTTAAAGTTGAATTAGATCATTTTCCACTACCTTCAAAATGACAAAGTTAAACTTTCATCGTTTTCCTCAATAGGTTAGTTTGAACTTTAAAGGGATAGTCTGTCTAGTTATCAGTGACATCTGTCAAAATGTTTAGAGTTTATACAATAGGTAAAAGTCATCATCCAGGCTAGGCTGCAATTAAAAAAATAGCCATCTAAAAATAAGTTAAAATATACATTATTGTGTGAATGTTCTCAAATTATGTGAAATAATCTGCCAGTGCAAGATTAATAATCTAACATCCAAAACTTGATCAAAACTATTTTTGGTTGGATATAAGATTGAATTGGCTTTTAAACACTTCCTTACCCCCAAACAAAGATGTAAAATAATGTAAAAATGAAAGAGTGTTCACAACAATGCTTTGAGGTAGGGGTGATCTGTGGGGCGGGAGCTCGGCTGCAGACTGAGCTCTAGGGAGGGGCTTTGTGTAAATAGGTGGAGCTTTGTAGCAGCAAGCCTAGGCAGCTCCACAGGAGATTCAAGGTTTATTATTAGATTTTTCATTAACGAGATCAAAATGACCAAAACCAACATTGGAACAAATGCTACATAATGAATTAAAAACAACAAGAACATCTAATACATTTTAATGAAAAGGAAACTATGATCATTGTACAGCTTTACCATATGCTCTGAATATATGTGTGCGTGTGTTGTAGCATATCTAATCCTTTTAGCTATCACACTTGAGTAATCAGCTGATTGCAGCCATGCTTCCCATTAAGATATGCTGTGAAGTGCTGATCCTCGCAGCCTCTTGTTTCTTCTCAAGAACTGAACGATGGTCCGCGAACTGAAGTTGTAGAGCTTACGGATTAATCTTCATGTTTATGTGCGACTGCAGAATGGAGCCAAACCAATCACTCTCCTCAGTTACTGTAGATCAGCTGCCTAATGGTGCTCGCAGTACTCGTACGTATGCTATCATTACAGCAGTTATACACGTCATGCCAAATAAAAAAAGAAAAGCAAGCAGGGGATCTGCGGTTAAAGGGAGGTTAAGGAAGCATCATGGCTCCAAAAATATGACCTCACCGTGATCAACCCAAGCTGAACATGAGTACACTCGGGGGGCTAGAACCAAAAATGTGCACAGCTGTTCAGAGCAGAAGTCACAACAAGGTTTCACTCAAATTTCTCGCAGAAGTTAGCTTTATTTTTGTAAAAAGATCTGGCATGGCTGTTTCGTGATTCTGGTTTTGATTTTTCCTAAATCACACGGTCAATATGTGCGGGCGAGCTGCAGCCATCCCACCCAGCTGTTTGCAGATGGAAACGAGCAGTGAGTGTTTGGCTGGAGGGGGCCGGGAGGGCGAGGGCTTAGAGAGCATGCAGAAAGAGGGCACAGGGAGATTACAAGCTCCCATCCATGAGGCTGTAATACAGTTCTGCTTTTTTTTTGAGAGGTGGGATTATATTGCACTGCCTAATGCCCTCCAACTGCAAGGGAATTGATTTCTCTAACATGCAGGAGGTGAAGATGGGCCAGATGAGGAGTATTCTTACAGATGTTTGCAAAAGCTTTACAGTTCAGAGTGGAGGCAAATTCCCATCAGCACTCATTTCTATTTAAATCAAATTTGACAATTTGTGGGGGAGGGAAGTGGTTCTGACACCACTGCTGTGACTTGTTTCAAAACTCAAAATGACAATGATCTTTTGGCTA
This sequence comes from Cynodonichthys magdalenae, assembly GCA_031762555.1. Classification (NCBI taxonomy): domain Eukaryota; kingdom Metazoa; phylum Chordata; class Actinopteri; order Cyprinodontiformes; family Rivulidae; genus Cynodonichthys; species Cynodonichthys magdalenae. The sequence goes on along the minus strand of JARVJO010000180.1, from coordinate 11,274,235 downwards.
ATTTGATTACGAGTTCCCATTTAGGGGCTCTTCAGGGACGAGACAGCGCTCCGAGACTAATCTCCCTGCAGATAAAACTCCAGGGAGAAGTCGTCCCCTATTGCTTCTGAAAAGGCGGTGGGCTCATTCCTGCCTCGTCACATCGACACTTCATAAGACGAGATCAGAGACGAGGGCGAGTTGGAGCAGCAATAATGAGGCATTTTGGAGCCAGACTCGGGTCTGATTAGGCCGTCCAAGCTGTAGTGTTCTCTGCACACCTGCTGCCAGGAAGTGGAAAAATGATACATGTGCTGCCACCTCGCATGAGCTCTGGTTTATGTTCAGAAACAGGCATTGTTTTATGGGAGTCACCTTTCTGCTGAACAAATTATAGAATCAAATGGAATGTTGGAAAAATGGGGAAAAAAAAGATTGCTGTTAGATGTTAGTTTTATCTTCCCAACAAACAAACACAAATGTAAATTTGGCAACAAGTGTAATGCAGCCAGTTGTTGCAGGGCAACCACGTCCCTGGAGAGAGCGCGGGGCTTCCAAGAGACCCTGACGGAAACATTGCTCCACGTGTATAAATAGAAAGCGATGATGAGAAACATCAGACGGTCGAGTTTCTCAACCAGGGGAATTCTGCTCAGGGGTCAGGTCTGTGAGGCGGGGGGGTCAGCTGGATTATGGGTGTTTACCAGCAGCTTGGATGATGCGTGTGATGAAAGGAAACGGCACACAGCCTGAGACGAGGGAGCTGCTGCCTCTGCCTGTGTGGCTGATGATGGGTATTTTTATCACCTGCTGCTGAAAGGCAAAGGTGGATGTTTTGGTGTACTTGTCTGTTAGCAAAATATCACATGCACCGATGGGTGTATTCTAATGAAACTCTCAGAAGGTAATCGCTGAATGTCCAGCTACATCTGATTAACTTTTGGAGTAAATCCATTTTCAAAGTGGCCACACACCAAGGAATCATTTAAAAAGCACAAAATGCCTCCAACTCAGCCAGTTTCACAGATATTGAGCTAAGATTAGCTGTGGTAGTAGCTTAAAGTCAGCTACAATCATATACCTAAAGCACTACTCGTTGTGCAAGATATTTGCTCAATTTTTTAGCATTAACTATAATAGTCAACCCTGTTTGTCTGTTAGCAAAATATCTAATGAACAACAAGATTGATTTTAATTCAACTTTCCAACAGTTATCACTGGGTGTACCTCTACAACTCTTTAACTTTTTGAACTGGCCCAGCTCAAGATGACCGACACAGCTAATCAATGCTAGCTAACGCACAAATGGGTATAACTAAGTCATTTTTGCAAGTATGGAGCTAGAACTTGATGTGGTAGTAGCTGATAGTCATTAATAACATATACTCTGAGGGTGATGTCATGCAATATTGCATGAGACTCAAGATTGCTGTCATTTCTTTTTAAGGTGATTTTGGTCCCTGGCTTAAAAGCCATTTTTCAAGCAATGATAGGCTTCTAACACATTCTTTTAAACTTTCAAAATCAAGTTTCAAATAGTTTATCTAGAATTTCTAAACCAAAAAACTTCCAGGACATAAATGTCCCTCTGGTTTCAGAGTGCAGGGGCTGTGACAGGCCTGTTGTGAAATTCCTTTTTTTTTTTTTTTTTTCTGTTGAATCACAAAGCTCCTCCTGCATGAACTACATCCCAGTTCATAGTTCGCATTTCTTAAGGACTGTACAAGATTTCAGATGACGTATTCCTGTAAGAACCCCACGTGAGCTTGGGAAGTGTTGGAATCCGCGTAAAAGTTGCAGTTTGAGGATTAAACAACTAATAATGCATTCCCACATAAAGTACTCGGCGCGCCTGAAGCGCTGCGCTCAGCGGACCCTGCAGAGGGACCTGAGGACTCTGTGTGCAGCAAAACCACAAACACCAGGAAACCATGAGTCTACGAACAGGACCGGGTTCGTAGCGCACAGCTGCAGGTTTTACGCGTCGGACTCTGCTTACAGCCGAGCCTTCTCCGCCGCCAGGGACAAACCCGAGGCTTTCTGGGCCGAGACGGGACGCGATATAAACTGGTTTGAACCGTGGAGGAAAACTCTTCACGTTGCGGACCCAGTGTTCCCAAACTGGTAGGTTTTCCAAATGTACAAGAAAAAGACGCACCAACACCGAGCGTCACCAGTGACGTGCGGTGAGGTTCATGGATGGTGAGGCACTCAGTTAATCAAAATCAGATTTACAAATATATGAA
>JARVJO010000180.1:11215028-11250651 GCA_031762555.1 Cynodonichthys magdalenae | reverse complement strand
TGCAATTTTTGCAAACATTTTACTCAAAACACTATATCTGCCTTTTTCTCCATGTCCCACTTTTAGACTTAATCCTCGTTTCGATGTGATGGGTCACATATAATGTAAATTAAACCGAACCTTGTAAAAAGCAAATTAGGCCATGTGGATTCATTTAAAGCTTGACAGCAGTTGATTGCAGTGATAAGCAACTGGCGGCACGCAGGCCACATCTGGCCCACGGGTGATTTCAGTCCGACCCGCAAACGAATCTCAAAAAAAAAAAAAAATTGTTAAAAAAAAAACAACACATTTTTTGTTTGCTTTTTTGGAGGTAGGCTATCTGGTCAGTCTGCTTAGAGATGCTGTCTGCCATGAAGGATTTGAATATGTCACCACTACATGTTGCACAAAGCTGAATATGAGAAGTTTCCTAAAGTCACAAGTACATAAACAGCAGACTTTTTTACCAGAACCACACGGGTGTCTGCACTCAAGGTGTTTTCTTGTCACTGCACTATAGCTCGTTAAAGTGTTTATTTTTTGTTTGCTTCAAGTGTTTTTTATTCATATTTATTAAACAAGAATACAACTGTTGTACATACATTTGAGCATGAAATATGCTAAGTTACTGCACTGTATGTTGGTTTAATACACAAACACATTTATTACATCTATGGGACAACACTGAAGATGTGACACTTTGATACAATTACGGTAAGTCGTGTGTTTAACGGTGTAATTTTCTGTCCCCTCAAAATAACTCAGCACACAGTCATTAATGTGTAAACCTCTGGCAACCAAGGTGAGCACTGTACTCACTTTTGTGAGATACTATATACACAAACATTTTTAAAATGACAGTTTTATTACATTTGGGCAAGTGTGCAGCGTTATGTGGCCCTCTGGTAGTGTCAACAAAAAATTGTGACCCCTTCCATCATTTAAGTTGCCCATCCCTGAGCTCGAGTCTTTGGTAAATGTTATTTTAAGTATGTCCAGATGCATCTTAATAGGTTGAGTAGGCTGGATGAACGGGTTCTTCTTTGTTGAAAATGTTTAATCTCTTCTCCAAATGACTTCTTTAATCTGGAGAACTTTTTATTTGTTTAGTTTAAGTAGTGTAAAAATTAATTATCGCCTTACTACTTGGGTTTTAGCGTTTAAAAATCCAAACAAGTAACTAAAGCCTCTTCATAAATGATTGTAGCTGCTATGATGCCACTTTCTGGTGGCTCTGTTTGGAAATCTTTGCACGTCACCACGTTGGCCTTTTGGGGGACAAGTAATCATGTTTAGAGGCAAAATGAATCTGTCAGGAAATGCCAGGCTACAGGTTTCTTGTGACCTTAATCTGACAGTTCCCATCCCAGAGCAGAAACATGGGAAGTGAATCAGCTTATTGACTGAAGTATGAGTCCAACTTTGCTACAACAGGTGGAAAAGTGGCCGTTTTCTGGTTGATGTTCAACAACTTTTATAGCTGGATGCAAACTGGTACCATGTTGGTTTATTGTTAATTTTTTAAGTGTTTTTTTTTTTTTGGTTTTACCTGTTTATTTTTGCTTTCTTTGGTTACTGCGAGGGGCATTAACCTGTAGGGGGTACTGGTTCTGTTGGGGCATGCTCAGACATGTGAATGAACATGATGGACCGATTCAATTCCCAACCCCGTTATCTGGCTGTGTTTGACTTTGAGAAATTTAAAAGTTAGATTTTAGAATTAGCCTTTATAATTATATCTGAGAGCCGCGGAGCCACGTTTTTTTTATAGTCTGCTGGGGGAGCCTGTCATTGGCTCCCTAATCTAATTTTTTCCCCCTCAGCATTCTTTTCAAGCTGCTGTTGCATTCGACTGCTGAGGGTTTTAAAGCCCGAGATAGGGGTTGGGAGGGTTCATTAACAAGTTAAGTGAATTTATATGCATAAACTTGGCTCCATGTGAATGAGCCGAGCTGATAGAGAGAGGCAATGTTTTTAGTTGATGGAAAAAAATTACCTCATTGGTTTCTAGCAGGTAATAAGATTTAATCTGTTACATATGTGTTCTTGGAAGGTGGTATCACTAACATTTTGCATCCTTTCCTGAAGAAAGTAGCCAGCTTTTGTGCCGACATTGTGTGTAGGGTAAAAAATTGAAAAGCTGAATGTTTTCTAGAAGAAAAAACAAAAATCCAAAGATGGAGAAGCTTTGCAGCGTGCTCCCTCTGTTCTCATCCTCCGCCTCCCACAGCACACCTGTCTTTTATGATGACCTTGGGTCGCTTTTCTTTTTTAGCTCCTGACCAAGTTACCCCAGCAACCACACACATCACACAGATGCTTCAAGCACTGCTGTGCATATGTATGATGTACAGAGAGAACCTTCTGAGCTATTTCTGTTTGGGTTGCTGCACATTTCACTTTAAGTACATTTTGTTTGTCTGTTTTAGTCTTTGAGTTTGCATCTCTGCTGACCTTCCAACAATGGAAAATATATAAAAAAAAAAAAGGTTAAGTCAGGTGTTAAAGTCAAAAACGCTGCTGACGGTTCTGACAGTTGGCAGCTCTCTTTTGATGTTTTCAGAAATCTGGTTCTGGCCATTGCGTCCCTCTTCTTCCATTTCCTCTGTTTATTGAAAAGGATTTAACAAACATTGCTCTGCTTTTTGTGATAGATTTTCATTATTGATGTCCTCTTGGAGTCTGTAGATCCAGTGTGCTGTACTGTGAGGTCAGCTTGAAGCAATCGTGTCACGTTTTATCGCAGCCTTGTTGGTTTTTACATTCAGACATTTTATCAGGTTATAACACGTGTCAAACTCAAGATGGAAGTCACCCACGAGCCACTTTTTACAGTTTTTTTTTTACTTTTAAAAAATAGATTTTATATCAATGGTAAATGTTGAATGTGATTAAATGCAACACAATAAACACATTTAAAAGGTGAACAATAACATTTGTCTGACCCCCTGAGCAATTTAGTTGAATAGTCCTGTATTAATGTCTCAAAACTACATAGATAGGAATTCCTTTTTGTAAAGTGGAAGAGTTCAGAATCCAAAAAGGTAGCTACTTGTCGCTACTCATAGTTGAATAAAACTTACTTTTAAATAGTATTTCCGTGTTATTTATTTCACATTTAGTCAGTTGTACACTCAGTATTTTTCAGTGTTTATAATAAGACATGTTAAAGCACTGTTTCTCTACAGGAAATACCAGGTAGAGCTCAGTTATTGATTGTTAGCTGTGCTTAGTCGTAGCAATGAGACTAGGACCGTGGCATTTCATGTTTTGTCAAAGTTAAACATGAAATGTTAGTTAATCATAACTGGCCCTTTGAGGACCACCATAACACCTGTGGTTTTAAAACATTCATTCAAAGCAGCTAAGCTAACTCAAATCAACACAGTAAAGCTCTGCCTACTGCAAGGCTATTTAAACTGTACAAAATAAGATAAGCTTGGTTTTGTCCAAACCAACCCAGGGTACTTTTATTGTAAGTCTTATAGTGTGAGAATTGTCAGATTGTTTGGGTTGAAGGCTCTTTTTTTTTTCTTTTTAGTGAAAAGGTTTTGAAAAGCGAAAAAGACACGTAAAGATCAAAAAGTCTTCTTCTGAATACTTTGTTCAGCAGCAGTTTCCCTTCGAGCGACGAGCACTGAAGTGTTCAAAGCGACTTCTTTGTGTAAAATATTCCACCGTATTTCCTTTTTCCTGCTATTCCCGTGTGTCATCCCGACACCACCCCCACCATCTCAGCTCATTCAGCACATACAAAGTGCTCCATACTGACCAAACAAATCTCCAACAGGCCAAAGAAAGATTGATTTGTTTGTACACAGAAAGAAAGAAAAAAAGAGTAAAGTTGGACCAAGTGGAAGCAGAGACTTGAGTCAAAATGTGTGAAAGTGAGTTATCTGATAAACACAGCCTGAACTTCCTACAGCATGTTTATGCATACACGCAGTCATTTTTCTTTTTTTTCTTTTCCTTTTTCTTCCCTCATCGGTTGGAGCTTATCATGGCGCTCACCCAGCTGATCCGGTGTCCTTCAGCGTGACCAGAACAGAAACACTGAAGTGTATGAACTGAACTGATGTTTGCTGTGTTCTGACCTGCTATGGTCTCTTGTCCTCTGAGTACCTCTGAGTAGTCTGTAGCTGTGCCCCCTGCCTTTACTCTGAACATGAATTCAGAAGTTTTTTCTTGGGAGGTACAGTTAGGTCCATATCTATTTGCACAAAGTTGAAAAGCCTTTTTAATGAGTGAAATGCTCAAGAAAATTCCACTTGTTTGCTTTAATAAACTCTTGGGTAGTTTTGGCTTTATGTTTTGGGTCATTGTCCCAATCATCCCATTGGATTGTGAAATGCCAACCAATCAGTTTGGCTGGATTTGAGCACACAGTACGTCTCTGAACACACTAGTGACCCAGTGCCATGGGCAGCCATGCGTGCTCAAGCCGTCGCACTGCGTTCGCTGTGTTTTACAGGTGATGCAGTATGTTTTGGATCATGAGCTGTACCACGCGTCACCATACTTTTTTCTTTCCATCAGTCTGCAGAGGTTGATCTTGGTGTCATCTGTCCCAAGAATGTTCTTCCAGAACTGTGCTGGCATTTTAGCAAAACCTAATCTAGCCTTTTTATTCTTGAGGATTACAAGTGGCTTGCAGCGTGCAATGAACCCTCTGCATTTACCTTCATGCAGTCTTCTCTTTATTGTATTGGATTTATTTAGATTTCTGTCATTTTGAACGTGACAAGGACATATTTCCGTCATCAGGATGAAAAAACAAAATCCTGTTTTCTGTTGCAGCCTTCGTAAAGCCGCCCAGTCTAATCACTTCATCTTAGATTTAATTCCAATAAGCCTCACAGCATTTTTAGCCTTGATGCATACTTTTTAAAGTGTCAATGTTCTTTTTTTTTCTTATTTTTTAAATCCGGTTTTAAGCTTATTAACTGTCCCTGAATCTGAGCCTTGACTACTGCTGGAAACATCCAGGTGTCAAACACTTCACCCATTCTGATATGGTTCAGTGACTGGGTCGAGCTCTAATCAATGAGAACTTCTAAAACATCCTTATTGTGTCCTTCAGGGTCAGAGCTGTATGTAATGATAATTGGTTCATCACTACAAAACAGGACTATATGAGCTAAATAAATGTCATCATATAATTATATTAACAGCACTTCTCAGAAAGAAATGCTTTTCCTTCAACAGTTTGTAGTTATATCATAAGTGGTATTCTCAGCCATTTTCTAACATTTGTATTGAGAATCTAAGCCAGACTTGGTAACAAGGGTTTGTCATGAGGAAACTTTCCAGTTTGTCCAACAAACCTTTTGACAGAAGCACGTTGTCCGCCAAAATATTTGGTTGTACGCAACCTTTTTAATGGTAAAGTAGGCAAAAAATCTTAAGAAAAAATTACTTTAACCCTCTGGTGCTGTGTTACCTCCAGCCTTTTTTAGCCTACGTACAATGAGACACATTGGTCAATAAAAATGTAAAACAATAGTAACATGATACACATCATTTTATTTTCTACCTTTTTCAGCACATGTGAATGCCTCACACAGCCTCACTTTACATACAGTAAATGTGCATTCTTCACTCATTTTCACCCAAATGATCACATAAAAAACTATGACACATTCAGTGGTTAAATATTTTTAAAGTCTTAAATGATATGTTATTTAATATGTAGGAAATTACAAAAAAAAACAAAAACATGTTGAGGCAAAATTGTACTATAACAGAATATAAAGTGATATACAAAGTTGAAGAAACTGGGTAAAAATGATCACATAGTTTATTTTTATTTTGTTCATATTTGTGTTTTATGATGGTAGATTGTGGAGCAACAGATGAATATGGAAATGTGCCTTTTTATTAAACTGGAAACATGCGATGCATGGAAAACTAGATGAATCTGTGTTTGGTTCAAGAAATTGAAGATTAAAATTAATATATATTCTTGTTTTTGCATGACAATATCAAACCGGTTGGTTTATGGTGCAATGTTGCCTCGAGGCAACAAACTTTAATTGAATCAAAAAATAAAACAAATGAGTGGGTTGAATAAATGGAGGGTCTGGCCAACTTAAACACTTGTATGTTAGAAATAATCTTCTCTTGCTTCTATACGTCTCTCAGAGTTCTGTAGTGGAAATGTGGACCATCAACCCTGAGTCTTCCTCCTGCCCTGTCTGTAGCTGTGACCAGCTTCTGTCAAAGATGTTTTTAAAACTGATTTAAAAAGGATGCTGTGTGAGCAGGAAATGTTTCACAACTTGTTGCAGTTTTCACCCTGCAGTTTTTGGACCACCCTGCTGTGTGTAATATTTAACCTGAACATGAGTAATTCATGCTTTAGTCAAGTATTTATGGAAGCAGCTGGAAATCCCAGACATTTAAACCTTCTTGCTTTCTTCTGTTTGTGTGTGTATCACCCAGTGGATCTGCTCATGTTGAGGTTAGGTTTTAACTCCTGCAAAGCTCTTCAGTTTTTCCTGATTCATCTTCATTTGATAACTTTACCTGACCTCATCAAGCGATTCACCCTCCTGCTTTTAAGAGTCTTTGAAACCTGCTGTGCAGAAGTCAGGAGACTTCAGCCGTTTGATTTTAGCAGCAGGATTCTTGCCTTTTCTCCAGTTTAGTAGGTAAAGCTGAGGTTTTAGGCTGTCTTGTACAACCACTGTGATGTTCTGTGACCTGAGCTTTCCACAACTGTGTTGCTCCTTAGTTTTCCAAATTACTCTATTGATTAAAATGACCTTTCGTCAAAGTGCATTCAGATTAAAAACCAAGCATTGTTTGAAGAAATGCATTCTGACAGCCACCTTTTGATATTCTCGTTCTAAATAGTTGCAGCTAGTTTTTGGTCAAACCTTGAAAATGATGTTGACTACATGGGCTTTGTTAAAAAAAAAATTAATAAATAATTACGATACAAAAGCAGACCATATTCTCACATGTGTGCTGAGGACCTGATGAGCAAACCCTGATCGACGACCAGGAGTATGAATGTAACACAGAAAGCAGATGCTAAGGCTGTATCTCATGTAGTCTCCCCCCGCTGCGTTGGATTGATTGTTATTCCATTGCTGGGTGGGCGAGCAGCCCTGCCAGGCGAGCCTCGGCTGGAAATGGAGCGTGGTTCCGCCGTGGAGTAGGGGGCGAGCCCATAGGAGCTGTCACACTTTGGTGTTATGTAGGTTAAAGCTGTTCACAGAAGCAACACATACAGGAGCTCTTTCACACAAAGACGTTAACATTGAAGAATATATTGTGGTTGGGCTGAAACTTGGATGTATTAAAATGAATTTCAATGAAGCTTTCTTGTGTGTTTCATTAGAAACTGGCTCAGCCATTAGCGCCTCTTGTATCGGGTTGGGAAACTCGCTTACGCCACCTGCAGGCCAGGCGGGCAAACCTGTTCCAGGTTATAACGGTACGATAAACAGATGCTGAGTCATTTTCAAATGTTTTCAATTATTGTAACTCTGTTATCTTATTTTCAATTTGTCTATAAACTGCTTGTTCTTTTTTTTTCCTTTAGTCACAGTGATCGACGACGACATGCAGGAGGTAAAACCGAGAACTCTTGGAAATATTGTGGTCAGGTAAGCAGACACGGGGGAAATGATTCGGGAATCTGTTAATGGGAGGAAAAAAAATGTAGCCGGGAGGACTTTTGATGAAAGCTGCTCCAACGCTCCACACCAGTCTGCGATCTATCTGTTATCACTCCCCAACTCCACTTCCCTGCTCTTTCTAAATGCTAGTAATGACTCAGTGCTGAGGGGGGGATTTCCATTCTACAGTGCATGGGGGGAGCTGCTATAAACAGACAGGAACAGCTGTGTTTTGTTCTTTCCTCATTTTGGAATGAAATCTGTACGAGTCCTTCTATTTCACTCGAAAAAATGATGTCTTCTTTGCCAAGTTGTTCCAAAAAATGCAGATTGAGATCAGAGGCAACAGAACTTGTTGGAATGGTGCCTTGATTTTATTTAAAGGGGACATATCAGGCAAAATCCACATTTTTAGCCATTCAATGCATTTGTGTACTAGTCTCTAGATGAATTTAGTGGGGTGTGAAGCACCTTGTTTGGATTTAAAGAGACAGCCTCAAAACGAGTTGATCTGAGACATGTTAGAAAAGGGGCGGGGCTTGTGGAGTTACAATAAGGAGGAATTCAGACCAAAGCATTGCAGCTCCACTTTATATAGACCCCAACTGAATAATTTGAATGTGAAAAAGGATTTAAAAGCATATGTTTAACCTCTTAAGACTTGGCGCCACATATGTGGACAAAAATGCATTGCAATGCAAGAGTTCAGGGCTTAGGAGGTTAAAGCTGCAAAATTATAAGCAAAAGTAAACTTTCAATAATATAAACAACAAAGAAACCTTATGGTTGGGACAGTGTTAAAGTTCCTAATTCCAGTCCAGTAGTTGGTTAGAAAATGAAAGGATAGTAAAAAATGTGCTTCTTTAGCTTAAAGCTGCTAAGAAATGGCTGCAACAGGTTTTAACAAGGGTATTTTCAGCAGCTCATAAGTGTTAACACTACATGATTTAACATTGTTGCTTCCTATAATTTATAGAAAGCTTTAAACTTGTCCAACACTGCCCTCTAGCTATCCTAAACTGCATTATGTCCACGTGTCACAGCTTTATGTTGACTTGTGTTCATGAGCAGCTTAAATAAAAATGCACCATGCATTCAATGCACTTGTTCTTTTTTTTCATATGAAAAACCGTTTTTTTATTTTCTATCATCAATAGAACTTTTGTTTTAAAAACTCTATACAAATTTGTCATTTTTCCTCTCCTCAAGACTACCTTTACCACCTGGTGCAGCATTGTCTCTGTGGCAAAATCAGGATCTGTTTAAAGAGCTCTACTTCACCAAGTTTCCAGTAAGTCACTTTAACTTCCTCACAAAACAGTTTGATTTAATGAAATAAATATTTTCATATTGTTATAAAATGTCTATGATCAGTTTTGCTTCCATGCCACTGGAACAGAGGCGATTTGTGGGAAAAGGTGGACCTCTAGTGTTTAAATCTGAATATTGCAGAACTGATCTTTACATTTTAGTTTAATTTCCTCAAAGAAATCTGGTCTGCATTATTGTGCTCTCTTTTATTACAGGGATATTACGACACCATGGACGCAGGGTTTCTGGATGACGAGGGTTTCCTGTACATCATGTCCCGGTCTGATGATGTCATCAACGTGGCAGGGCACAGGCTGTCTGCTGGAGCTTTAGAGGAAGTAGGAGAAAAACTCACAATGTGATCCAAAGGTTTTCCTTTGTTGAGGTAAGTCTAAAGGCTGTTTGTGTCTTCCAGTCGGTGCTGCTGCACTCTGCAGTGGGAGACTGTGCCGTGGTGGGTCTGGAGGACAAACTGAAGGGTCACGTTCCTTTGGCGCTGTGTGTACTTAAGAACGGTGAGGAGTAAAAGTGAAAACGCACCTGATGGAACCGAAACTCCTGTCCTCAGCTGAAGGATAAGATCTGCCTGTTTGCATCATGTTATGTTTCAGGTGTGGAGAAAACTAAAGAGGAAATCACAAAGGAGATCGTCAAGCTCGTGAGAGACACAGTTGGACCAGTGGCCGCCTTTAAGAATGTGCTTTTTGTACGTGGATTACCAAAAACACGTTCTGGCAAGATCCCCCGCTCTACTTTGGCCAATCTGGTCAATGGCAAACCTTACAAGGTAGAATGAAACTCTTTGAGGAACAGTTTAAGTTAAGCATCATATATATCTTTAATGGTCCTGTTCTCATTAGTCGTGACTTAATTATGTTGAAGTTCACACAGGTAAATGAGTTAAAAAGTGAGTATATCTCAATATATAACTCTAGTATAAATAAGTATAGTTTAAATTCCGGGTTTTACCAAAATAGATTGAACTTTGTAATGTTTTATCTGAAACCAAGAGTTTAGATTAATTAATTTAATGCTTGCAGCTAAATGAACTCAATAAAACATTCTTAGTGCTTCTCTTCACAGATCACTCCAACAATCGAAGACCCAGATGTGTTCAAAGACATTGAGAGGCAAGTAGAAAGAGTTCTGAGACACCATGCAGCCTGAACCTGCAGGGAGCAGCTGGTCCTTTTGATAAGAGGAGTGTCAAGTTTCACAGAAATTTGTTAAGACGATTAGGGTTTAAAACTACAGAATGTGTGAATCTTAAAGTGTCTGTGACATCAAATTTTTGTATTGATTATTAGTGCATTTCTGGGAAGAAAACGTCGATAAAATGTTGCAAAAAGAAGTTTTACACCAGTGAGATGAACTGTTGCTGAGATATTTGCATGTGAAATAACAGGAAGTGATGTCAAAGGGGAATGTCTGCATGTGAACAGAGCTATAATGGCCAACAAGACTAGAGAAAATTCTGTTTCTTTAGATTATTTTGAGTCACTTTCAGAAAGAGAGTCAGAGTTGAAATATTGGTTCCATAAACAAAAATCAGAGTTCCCCTTTGATGTCACTTCCTGTTTCACTTTGCCTGAGCCAAGTTAAAAAAAAATGTGTCAGTTATGTGACCAAATAAAAGAAATCTTGTGTTTTATCCCAAATTTGTGAAATTTAAAAATATGTATGTCACAGGCACTTTAAGATAATAGAAGACAGTAAAAATATGCTTGGTGTATTTTAATCAAATTTGAGAAACGTTCAAATGAACTGCATTAACTAGATACAGAATACAAGTTTGACCACATTAATGATGATCAGAACTAGTCTTCTTATTTTAAAATATTGCACATAATTAAATGCAGTTTAGACAAATGTGTACCTGTCTATTATCTATTAACTTAGCTTGATTGATTTTTTTATGTTACAACCATTATTGAACAAAACGAGTCTTAAATGAAAACTAAATTCACTGACAGTTTTTATTGACAATGAAAACTTGTTTGCTCACCACTTAGTTTTGACCAAAGTACAAGAAGTAATAAATTAAAAAAATGGAAACAAAATGATTCCTCTTTCGTGCAAATTGAAGATGTAAAAAAAAAAGAAAAAAAAGAGTGTAAGACAGATATCAGAGCTTTACCGTAGGTAACCCTGAAAACTAAATGAAACAAAAAAAAAGTTCACGTTTACACCGAATATAAGTCACAGCAAGCAACAGGTTTTTATGTCATTAAGTCACCTCACTTCAACATGGTCATATACACTCTACACACAATGAGCTAAAGCAGTCTGTCCAGTTTCTTCTGCTAACATGGTGTCTGAAGGGTGTGGGGAGAAGGCCAGCTCGGCTGTGTTAACGTGTCGCCTGACAAAAACATACAGTACAAGTGACAGGGTCCACAGATGGTGTACTGCTTTTGTAACGCTCTGAGAGAAAAGTTGTGTGCAACTTCAGAGGAACTGTCTCTCCTTTCGTCCTTGGCTACTAAAAGTCTGAGTTGATGCGGTTGTATGAAAGTGCTTGTCTTGTTCCAGTGTTGATCCTCCAAAAAAAAAAAAAACGCTCCTCCGTTTTTTTTTTGTATGTTTGTTATTTTTTTTTGACTGCAAGTTCGTAAGAAAAGTTAGATTGTGGCAGAAGGAGCCACCAGAGGGCAGGTTTTTCACATAACAGCCAGAGTTTCTTCCTCAGCACAGATTCATTGTCATAATTATCATCAGCACGATGAAAAAATAAAACCATATGTACAAAATGATCTAGAGGAACAAGGAAATATGGAGACTTTAAAGAGCAGCATGTATTATTCTATGGTCCACTAAATAAGGTGGCAAGGACATTTTTTTTTTGCACAAACTCTGAATATCTTTTTTTTTTTACATAGATGTTTGTGTATATAATAAAAATGGCGTATTTATATTATTTTACAGATAGCCTACACATGTCCTGTAGAAGAATTGCACAGTACATTTTGCTCTGAGTTACTTTACATGTAAAAGGTGAGAACGAGGCAGCCTGCAGGACAGTTTAGCACCGGCGCCTGGTGCCCACGTTACAGGGAGGAAAGCAGAGCTTCTTGGCAGTGCGTGTCATCAGGTTGGTTTTTGTTCCCCAGCAGATCGGCTCGTCCACCGTCTCCGTTCAGAACTGTAGCTGAGGGGGCAGATAGACTTGTTTAATATGTTTCTAAATGCTTATAGCTGCAGCGGCATTCTTTGACAGACTGAGTCGACCTTTGACTTAGTTATATAGTATAAAACTAGCTGCCTTTAATTAAAAAGCTTTATATCTTAGTGTCAAATGCTGTAATTTGAAGGTTAGTTGAGATCAAATGAATGTGAGAAACACTTCAAAATGTCTGCTTGTCTCATTTGGATCCAGCTGTGAGTTGTGTAATACCATTAAGCTTCCAGTCTTCTACTTTATGAATACAAGTATTAGAATTATTGCGACTATAGCTCTGCACCTGAATAGCTTAGTTACAGCTAACAAGTAGCTTATGCTGAGATGTTGCTGTGAAAAGCATTTAGAAGTAATTGATACCTTGAAATTATTTTATGATTTTCTGTTTTTGTGACATTGATTAAGCTAACTAGGAGGATTTAATGTGACCAAAATGACAGGATATTAAAAACATTTTAGTTTAGTTTTTACTCTTCAGGTGTTTTAGTTATCACCTCAATCCAGTCCTTGTATTATGTTCTCTGTATTTGCAAATCCTTGCATCAGTTGGGGGAAAAAAAATACTGTCAGTTGAAACTAAGGTACCATATTTGAACCCAATGCACTCAGTGGTCTTTGCAGGCGTACTAAAACAAACAGGTAATGAATGCAACAGGCAAAAGGTTTTTGGAAAACAAAAGTAAGAAATTGTTTATTCTATAATTGCCATTAGAATAATTAGCAGGGATTAAAGATGAACCAGTCCATTGGTTACATTGAAAACTTAAAGAAACGTCTAGTAATTATGAATGGGAAATGTAGCAAAAAATTATATTTTTTTCTATTTTTACCCACATATCTATATACTGTCTTAGATCTTACTATATATTTGAGGTTTTTAATGTTAGCTACACAGAACTGAAAATGTTCTTCAGTATGATTAAATTAGCGAGTCGCCTTTTAAAGTAAAGAATAACCGTTTTATATTAGAATGTGACTTTAAATGAAGGGAGGGGCCAATGTAAATAAGAAATGTATTGATTTGAAATGGTGTCACAAAATGTACTAAAAAGTCTGTTTGTTCTGCAGAAATGAATTTCAGTTTTTATGAATGTGTTTTTCTGGTGCTGTCCTGTTGAACATGATCAATCAGAATAATCACTGCAGTAATTAACAACTCTCCTAACCAAACGCCACAACGGTTTTGTCCACATGTTAGTGTAGATCAGGGGTGTCCAGTTCTGGTCTGTCCCTGCATGTTTTCCCTGATTCAGTGATTGGTCTGCAATCATTCATTCAAATCAGTTATTAGAGCACAGAAACCTTTAAAACATACAGGATGGCCCTAAAGGACCATGATTGGACACCCCTGGTGTAGATTCATTTTCTAACCTACAAGTTTAAAATATTTCACCTCAATTGAAAAGCTTTAGACCTGTTCATGGATTGAGACAATTACAAATTACACAGCATTATTAGTTTTGACAATGCCCAGGATGGACAGGAGTGCTGCAATGCAGGGGTGGGCACTGCTAACTAAAATATTAGCTTCATTAGTACCTAAACCACTACACCACATTTTTTAGTTCTAACAATAAAAAGCTGAATAATAAAAACGAGGCAGAAGCTGAAGCTAAACCACTAACATATAACATATTAACATTTAGTCCACCACGTGGCAGCCTGTATAATGTACTACTATACTTAATGGTGGGCACAGTTCCAGTAATCCACTAACTGTCCAACAGTTTTGCTTTCAGAGGTGAAATGTTTATTTTTTATTCGCAACTATTTTTGGAGGCTTTGTACTGTTTTTGTACTGTTAAATCATCAACTGTGTGTAATGGTACTTTAAAAATCTAATTGTGATGAGTTTCAGTAAATGCATCACTTCATCTAGCCATGTTAGAAAAAAAAAACTAGAGCCTGACTTATTTTGATAAAAGCTTTTAAACTAATTTAAATTAATTTTAGTTCATTTTTATATGCTTTAAACTCTTCTACTATCACAGCTACTTGGTGAAAATGTCTTTGTTAACGAAACACTATCATGTCAATCTTGGAAAATGTCTGAATCAATACAGCATCCGTTAGTCTCTGCTACTCTGTGAACCTGTATATTTGACAGTGTTGTTACATACTGCGTACAGTTTATGGTCCCCCTCTTCCTCTCAGCAGGAGTAGGTTCTCACCGTGGAGCTGTCCAGTCGCTGCACTGCAGATGGTCCGACTGGAGGGGGAGACAGTGAGACAAAAGCTTATTAGAGAACTTATATGGTGACAGATTTAAAGCCAGCCAGGAGGACATTTAGTTAGACATTCTCAACAAGTTACACTTTTCCCATAAAATACAGATTTTTTTCTGTTCTCCTGAGAAGCCATGAATCACTGTAAGGAAGTTTTTGCTTTAACTGGACACGTGGACTACATGTTGGTATACCGTAGATATCTCAGACCAGAAGGCAAAAGAATAAAACGTAGGAAGGTTGTTTTGTGTTAAGGAAGAACACTGATCATTGCTTACAGCCTGAAGACAAAACTGCTGACTCTGCAACCTGATAAAGGGTTTATTATAGATTTTGTTTTAATCATGTTCTTTTAAACTAAGTCAGTTTTGGTGAAAGTGCATGTTATACCAAATTAATAATAATTAAAAAAAATAAACAAGGCTAGACTTTCAACCAGTGTTCTCCTCCAACAGCAAAGGGATGAGGATTGAGACAAACTTTAACTTTTAGTATTTGGAATATTAAACATTGATTGTACACACAGAACTGTTAAGTCACGTCTTGTTTTAGATACATCAACGATTATACCAACAATTATGAGTCATAGTTTCTGCTTAGCACAACAAAACACCTTTGGAGCTGATGAGAAACCACAATATAAAGGACAGTGGTTGTTACAGATCATGTGGAAGGAGAGAGTATGAATTAGTAAGCACGCAAGCCCAGAACTTTCTGAGGGGGAGGGGGGGCAGAGCTGACCTTGAAACCAATCCAAATACATGTCGTCAGGACTATCATCCAGAGCCTCAAAAAGGACTGCAGGACAGCCGTCATAGTCAGAGAGGATAAGAGACAGAGTCAGAAAGCTCCTAACAGGAGCAGAAACTCGTGGTGCGACAGGTGGACTTTACAACACGTTGACTAAAGCTGCACCAAACCATAGGATTATTTCACATTTAAGAAGAAATTCATTGCGTTTGGATGAATGAAAGAGGTGTTCGAGGTGCTCACCCTCGGGGGGAAGCCTTCTGGAGTGACCGGACGTCGCTGTGAGACGGAACCCGGCAGGAAGAGTTTCTGCTGATCCGGGCATCATGCTGATTCCGTGGACGTCCCTGGGAGGGAACTGTCTCCGCCAGGACGGACCCCGGAAGTCTTTGTCATCACACTGACGAGCAGAAACAAATAAACCGGTTTTTGCTGTGAACGACCGAACAGAAAGTAGCCATTTCTAAACGGTCCGACTCCAAAGTGTTCACCTCTTCCAGCCTCCTGTCAGTGCCCAGCGCCAGCAGATTGTTGTACTCTCGCTCCAGAATCTGACGTGCCTGAAGAACAGAGAAAAAAACAACCAGATTACTCATGTTCACAAGTCCGACTATTTTTAGCTGACGTGTTACCTTATTTATGCTTCATATTAAAATTACCCAGCTGTCAGATGAGTTTCACGGGGCAACTTGCCAGAAAGACAGTTGGCAAATTTGCATGTTCTGACTTAGAATCTATCTGCGTTTGAAGGCTGATACAAACACTCCTATTTTTAATTTGAAAGTGCCAACTGATGAGTTTCGTGAGCCATTAAACATGATTAATAGAAAATAGTCTGAGGTCAGTATTTTCGTACCTGAGTGTTTTGGTTGGGGATCTGGAGGAGCAGTGCCAGGCTGCTGTAGTCGAAGTTGTCATCGAGGGCGACCAGAGCTCCGTGCACACCGCTCTCCAGCAGGATGTTGGCGTAGTCCCTCAGGCCTATACTCTGCACCCAGCGGATGACTCGTTCATTACTCCACACCAGCACATCTACAGAGATCAGCGTAAACTTAAAAGATACTCTTTATTTTGTTATGTTTAATTTTGTTTTCTGTATTCTTGCCTCTTATTTCATGCTGGCTATGTTCTCTCCGTCTTTCCAGTTCTTTCCTGTCGTAGTTTAGCTTCTTCAGACACATGATTCCATACTGTAAACTTGTTCTAAAGTCAGAAAAAACACAGTCGTGGAAGGTGAATACAAGTTTATTTAACTAGAGAGAATGTTTAAACAGAGAGTACCTGTGGAAGCTGTCCACCATTTTCAGATGCACCCTCAGGTCCTTCTTGGTGAGGTGGTCCAGCATGCGGGCGTCCACCAGGCACTCCATGAAGTAGCTGCGGTACTGAGGTAGTCCGAGACTGGGCAGCCATTCGTTGCCTATCCACTCGTGGTTCATGTCCCCATAAGCAAGAGTCTGACACCAAACATGCACCATGATATATATATATTTTTAAAAAAATCTTAGCTGGTTTGTGCTGAATACAAGTTTAACAATACCTGTGCCCAGCTCCCCTCTTCAGAGTCAGACTTCTGGTTACATCATCGGGAAAAAACGGGGAAAAAAAATAAATAAAATTAGCTTTTTTTTTTTTAAATGTTAAATGAATTAAAATTCAGCAGCTTAAGGGGCAAACAGTAAACCCCTAAAATGCATGAAAATTATGAGAGAAATGTAAAGCTTGTATTAGGGTTGAAAAAATTAATACATATATACATTCTAAGTACAATTACAAATGTATTAGAAATTTGTGCATAAAAATACACCAGCCACAAAAATGCAAATACTCACCTTGATCCTAAAAATATACAGTTCCTATATTATGGCACATTAAAGTTCCATGTTTTTTTATGATATAAATGTATTTCAGATTGAACATCAAAAACTAAATAGCTAAAACTGGCTCATCTCTTCACTTCAGTACTATTAGTATTAGTACTGACAGGAGGTTACAGTCCAGGGGAGCGTTTAACTGTTGCATGCCTTCTATCTCAGCCACCATCTGTTAACTCTTACACAGAGAAAATGCGACAGAGGAAACAAAAGGACTGACCGTTTTGGAAGGAGCTGCCAAGGTCTCCATCTCCTCATGGGTCACCCATACGTTGCCTGACGGCTACACAGGGCGGAGCCCGAGAGACGGAGCAGCAGCAGGGGTGGTAGTAGAGGTCCGGTAGGTGGGGCAAGCAGTGTTAAAGAAGAAGAGCAGCACCACTGTAAGCCAATAGTGTTATAGCATCACAGTCAGACGATGAAACCCACCAGGGGTCAAAGGAAATGAGCAAAGGACAAAAACAAAGTACATCACAAAACATTGACAATGACGTACAATAAAAGTAACAAAAAATAAATAAATTGAAAAAAAAAACAGTTGCCATGCACAACAGAACACTGATTAACAATAATTTCATACAAACAGATGTAACCCTCATTACTCATTCCTCATAGCTGCCTCTAGATGGTGAAAAAACATACATCTCTTGCGTCTTGACTGTTAAACCACATCAAGTAGTGGGAAATTACCAATTATTTTCCCCTTATGACTTTACTTGTTAAAGTAGATAAATATCTATGTCTAAAATCAAACATCTGTTGAATTTGCCACTGTGAACACATCAAACAAGTCATTGATTGTAGGTCAGTATGTGTCTCAACATGGTGTCCAAGATGGTTGCCAACTTAAGATTTTCTCATATTTTAAGCTAAAAAACTTAATAAAAATGTGAAAATTAAATTTAAACATATGCTTTTTTTGTGGCATGGATTTTATTTTCAATTAAATTTGACTAATGAAATCCTTATCCAGTTATACATAGATCTAAACCTAATACTCTTGGGCTATGATCAATTTTCATATCTGTAGTAACACTGGAGAAACCTTAAAAGTACAATTTAAATTTTTATATTCACAAGTCAAGACTATGGGAGGTAGGACCTGCATTAACACCAGGGGGCAAAACAGAGACGAATCCCACTCTTCAACAGGATCAGCTGTGTCCACATGACAAGTTCTGGCATACAGCAGTTCATATCATACAAGCTTGAAGATTGATTTCTTCAGCTCTGATTCCAACAACAGCACCAAGTGTACCGGTCAAACCTGCAACAATGCAGCTGAGGGAGAAACTTTTGGGAAGTTTTACTTGTTTCTCTGCTCCAACACACCTGATCTGAATGAATTGGTGATTAACAACCTTCAGCAAAACATGAACAAGTAATTCAATCACGGATTCAGCTGTGCTGGAGTAGGGGGAAAAGTAAAACATACGGGATAACGGCCCTCAAGAACCAAAACTGGCCAACCCTGCTGGTCACTAAAATTCAATTCCATGCCACAAAAAAACAAAAACAAAACATATTTTGACTCATTATTCACATTTTTATGATGTTTTAAACCTAAAATATGAGAAAATATCAAGCTGGAAGCCTTCTTGGATGCCATCTTGAATTTATCAAAAGCCCCAAAGGTAGATTCTTTGAGACTTTTACTTTGTCATATCTGAATTTTTTCTGAAGATATCCTGAAAGTTTCACCTTGTTATTACATTGTTCCGGGTCTAACACTATTACTCATGGAGTAGTAGCTTTGTATGTTGATTTAGTTAAATTTAATACAAATTTGACCACAGATTTAAATTCAGAGTCTTTTATGTAAATGTTTTACGACTCCTGTTTGTGAACTCCCCTCATTTACTTTGTGCTTCAGAGATGGGGAAAAATAAAAAATGCTTTGACAAGTGTGTGGCTGGTAAACGTGACAAAAAAAAAAGATCTAAGAGCTCTATAACTGGAAGTACATTTATAAACTTAGAAAACAAAAAGTAAATAAATTTGTGTTTAGTAGATAATTTCTATGTTGTAAAAATCCTTTTTGACAATAAATCTTGGCAGCACCAGGAGGTACCAGAACATACATGTCAAGTTGTACAGATTGTCTGTAAAACTACACAGATTTTCCACCATTTTGCAGGTATATAGAGAAATATAACAAATTTTTTAAAAAATTGCACAGATTTTTATTTTTTTTTAACTCCGCTTCAAATTTTAGTCTCAGAACTTGTAGGATGTAAAAAATAAATGAATAAATACATTTAAAAATCCATCTTCACCTCTCCCCGTGCTTTCCAAACTCCTCTGCAGATGCTGTCATCTCCACCCCACGTTCTGCCTTTCTTACCAAGAAGCATTGTTACAACAAAGAAATAATCTACCAAACACTAATTTACTTACATTTTGTGCTAAGTATAGTTCAAATTTAGGCACAAAGCTAATTGGTAAAAGATATGGTGAGGTAAAGTGTGACGTGGTGAACAAAAGGAAAAAGTGTCAGTTTGAGTTATAAGGGGGGCATGCATCCTACTTCTGTCTAAAAACACCAATTTAAATGAATTAGCTCTATTTAGCTATAACAAAGTTGTATCTGTGTCTACTCACACCTGTCAATCAAACTTTGTTGTGCAGGTTCGCCATCTTTTCATTAAAAAAGGGATAACCCAAAATATTCAAACAAAATGAAATAAAAGTTTCTGATTTCTCCTCTAACTGAGATCAAGCCTTTTGTGACTTCCAACAAATGTCAATCAGTTCTTGAGTCTTTGAGGTCGAACTCACGGTTCTGGTGGTGGGCGGGGCTGAGGGGCTGGTGAGGGAGACCATTTCCTGGATGGCCAAGCGAAGTTTGAGCCTGTGCAGAGGGTTACTGATGCCGATCTCCCTCTGGATCTCGGTGTCGGACAGCGCCGACATGATGGCGCCGCTCTTCACGTTGGCGCGGCACGCTGCCACGTACCAGGCTGGCATTCCTAACCACAGCTTCATCACACGGCGGAAACAGAAAAGCGTTAAATACGGTAAAACAGAAACCAACTCTGGTACTTTAAAATCAATTATTGGGATTAGTTTGACACTTAAATATATAACAAATCTATTATGATTACATATTTTTGCTATTTCTAATCCCAATCTTAAGATTTACTGAACAATTCTATCAACACGCCGATTCACAGGTTGTCCATCTTGCCATAACTACATTGAACTGGAGGGATTTAGCTCTTGTTATCTGTCAGCTCTAAAAATATGTGATGCTAGCACAAAATGCTGCCTGTCAGCAGCTCAAAAAAACCTATCAGCCTCAATAATCTCATTTGAGTCTGTTCTTATCTGGTACATAGTGATGGGAGGATTAGAGAGGAGGTACACATGCTTAAATATCTATTTTTGAATTGTACAAAATATACTGGATATGAACTGAAAAATCATTTAGCAAGAAGCTTTTTTATTTCCATAAGTCTTTGGTCTTATTCCAGAAGAAATGATCATTTACCTCCAACCATGCTACAACTGTAGGGCCATCCCATTGGGCGAACGGTAACCCTTTCCTCCTGGCTTCCTCTAAAAGCTCATGTCTGAAGACAGGGACAGAGGAGAGCTGGTGTGAGCGTTTGGATTTGTACAGTAGGTCCTAAAATATCTGATCAGTCTGAGACCTTCTGGAACACACACACATATACACACACACTCTTCTCCCAAATCCCTGCAGAAAAGTTGCTGTATTTATGTGGGTGCAAACGTTTTATCTCACAGTTCAGCCTGTATACCAAATGTGTTGAAAAGGGCAATGCTGTTTTTATTTCTGTGCTGACACAGAGGAGCAGGCCCAAACTTGCTACACTCAAAAACATACTGTAACTTACTGTAAGATTATTGATATAAAATCTGATTTAGGGTGTAAATTAATTGTAAACAAATAATTCCTGAATTTGCTTTTGTATGGAACCCTAATTCCAATGAAGTTGGGACGTTTATGTAAAACATAAATAAAAACAGAATATAATGATTTGCCAATCCTTTAACTTATAAGCAATTGAATACACAACAAAGAAAATATATTTAATGTTTAAACAGATAAACCTTTTTTGCAAATATTTACTTATTTTGAATATGATGCCTGCAATACGTTCTGAAAAAGTTGGGACAGGGTCAACAAATGACTGGGAAAGTTGACTTTCCCCATTGAACAGGTTAATTAAAAACAGGTGAGTGTCCTGATTGGGTATAAAGTGAGCATCCATAAAAGGCTCAGTCATTCACAAACAAGGGTGGGACAAAATTTACCACTTTGTGAACAACTGCATGAGAAAAAAGTCCAACAGCTTAAGAACGTTTCTCAACGTACAATTGCAAGGAATTTAGGGATTTCATCATCTACAGTCCATAATATCAAAAGATTCAGATAATCTGGACAAATCTCTGCAAGTAAGTAGCAAAGTTCAAAAGCCAAGCCTCTCTGATGGTATGGGGTTGTATTAGTGCTCATGGCACAGGTGACTTGCACATCTGTGAAGACACCATTAATGCTGACACAAATTTTGGAGCAACATATGCTGCCATCCAAGTCATGTCTTTTTCAGGGATGTCCTGCTTATTTCAGCAAGACGATGCCCAGCTACATTCTGCACGTGTTCCAACAGCGTGGCTTCGTAGTAAAAGAGTGTTGAAAGTGTGAGGAGCATTAAGCAGCGCAAAATACAACAACGGAGACTGTTGAGCAACTGAAGTTGTTCATTAAACAAGAATGGAAAGAATTTCACCTATAAAGCTTCAACAATTAGTGTCCTCAGTTCTATGTGATTTGAATAAAATTGAAAATGAGATGCATTTTCTGTTTTATTGTTCTTTGTATACGATTTCTAGAAATGAATTGTTTGGTAAAGTTTTTGACGTTGATCCAGATTTATTTTACATGGCTGATGATAAAGTGCAGTTTTTATTTTAGTATTTTGTGTTTCCATTAAGTTCAATTAGCTCAGTTTGTTTTGAAAACCTGGCATGTTAGAAAGAGGACACTTTATGTTTAAAGAATGTTGATTGGTCTCTGCACTTTTGAATATGTTTGTGTATCTTGTAAGCCAATGTGGGCTGGGCACCTTCTGTAGTGTTGCAGGCATCAAATTCAAAATTAAGATTTGCAAAAAAAAAAACAAAACAAGTTTATCTATTTGAACATTAAATATCTTGTCTTTATAGCATATTTAATTTAAAATAGGTTGAAAAGGATTTGCAAATCATCATATTCTGTTTCTATATGTTTTACACAATGTCCCAACTTCATTGGAATTGGGCTTGTAATTCAAAATGCAGAATATTTCACTTAGAAGGTTGGGTTTCCTTCAGAATGTGCTGAGAGGGAAAACACACACACACACACACACACCTGGATGGTACTCTGCTCCAGTAGCTGCTCAGTGAAGCTGGACCCCACATTTCTAATCCAACCTTGATTATCCAACTCATCCCCGTTCAGCCACTCACACATTATTCTGATGATACACAACGTTTTGTCCATGCAGTGTTTGAATCATGCAGTAAAAATGTTTTAAGTGCAACTTCTTTGATTTGTTTTGTTTTGTGTTCCACGTTTTAGTTTACCAAGGGGTGAAGTGTATCCTGAGAGACCTGGGTCAGATTCTGTTTGGAGTGGACCTAGTCCGTGTCATGTAAATTGCATGTTTTTGACCAGGAGCAGTAAGAAGACCCTCTTAGTTTGTCATAAACTGAGCTATTTGTCTTGTACCAAAACCTCCCACACTGAGGAAGAGTACAGATAAACAGCCAAAAAGTGCCTTTTGAACACGTTCTCACTCACACCCACAAAAACGGTTCTTTTCTGTTTTGTGAACACATTTCATCGAGGAAAAAAAAAAACAAAACACAAATTTATAACCCTTTCCTTGAGTGTGTTGTCAAAAGAAGTTGACAAGCTGAAGGAGTGGGCTTGGAAATAAACATGACATGTAGCACCTCAGCAACTGAAGGCCTCAGAACAGTGAAAAGGGTACTTGAACACAGCATACATGGCAAAAAATGCCTACAGATGATAGAAGAAATGTGTTCATTCGATTACAACCAGGTACATTCGCTGTCTTTATCTATTCAGCACATGGGGGGAGATAGCTCATTTTTCAATGTATGGAGAAATACATCCACTGAACAAAGCTGGGGAAAGGGAAGTATAGAAAAAGATTATGACAAATCATACAAACTGAAAGAACCTTTGATACTCCCATAACCAGGTATTGCAGCTGGTTATTTCACACACACAAAAAAATATATATATAAAAAGAAAAAAATACACAGAAAAGGAGAGACGACATTCTGGGTATGAAATTTAGGCCTCGGATTTAGCGGCGGCACAGTCCAGCAGCTGCTATCAAACTGTAAAAAGGGGGGGAAGAAACATCCTTATATGGTACATGGAAAAAAAAGGAAGAAATGGCTTCATTAACAGCCATAAAGGATAAACAGACTGATAGATAAGAGACGTCAGCTTTGGCACTGGTCTTTCAGGACATGGTGGACACACAGGAGAGATGGCAGACAGGGCAAAAATGGCTGAGACAATGGTCATATCCAGGAGGTCAGTTAGACGTCCTCACAACTTACCCGCTTTGTTAGAGTCAGAGGATGATGAGAGGGAGAGGAAGGGTCAGAGAGGAAAGAGTCAGAGAGCAGAAGAAGAGAGAGAGAGAGAGAGAGAGCGATGGGGAGACAAAAGTACACAAATGTTAATGTGTTATTAAGCAATTAGCAATAAGGCTCCAAACATGCACACACTCACACACACGTATCTCACTATGAAGTACATTCATTGACAGGAGCATCTGTAGACCAGAAAATGTCGTCTTCTACAATGCAGTCCTGACCACATCTCGTGCAGCAGAAGAAATGAAGCCACTTCTATGGCCTTACATTCAAATGCCCGGTTACATTCAGAGACTTCATTGAAGGAAACAAACAAAAAAAAAAACACTAGTTCTACAATGAGACCACAGCGTTTTTGATCGATCAAGATGCTGAAATGGAAATAGTGCATGCAGCTTAATGGCATGCAAACGATGGAAGTAGGCGCCAAGATGCATGTGGTGGCGTGGGCCTGAGTCCTGGACACTGCTACGGAGAAGTCAGTGCAGTGGGAGGAAAACAGCACATTTCGTCAAAAACGTACAACAAACACGGTTATATCGACCAAACTACATGGGAGGCAAAGTTATTCATCATGACAAGTCAATGAGCACTTCGAGCAAATGACAGTCATCATTTGGCACTGGAGGCATGGCATATGCACACGTACACACAAGCACACACAAACTGTAAAACTCTAAATTGTGAGATGATCCTTTTTTTTTTTTACTGGAGGGCACCCAATGCAGAGCGTGTGAGCGTAATCTAGGAGCCGTGTGCTGGAAAAGCCGTCTATAGCTTCCAATTTGATAAAGCACTTCTGTGAAATTAATTGGCTTTTCAGGCAGGATCAATAGTCTGACTTTGGCTGTGTCTGAATGCAGTGAGACTGATATCCTCTCCTGGACACTGATCCAGCTTCTGCTTTCTATTGATCCTGTTCTCAGCATGGGATTTAGTATTACATACAGTAAAGAGGGAGAGTATAAAGTAAACACAGTAGATGGAGGCTAACACCATTGTTTGTGTTTCAAAGCTCAGGGTAGATGACACCAGAAGGTGGCAGTGAGTGTAAATCCAGCTGAAAGTGTAAGGTGGTTCCTGGATTAAAGCTTACTTCTTTTTTAATCTGCGATCCTTCTCAGCTTGAGTTCCCAACTTGCCGACCCCCATGTCCTGGCCTGACAAGTCTTGGTCCATCATTGTAGCTGATGAATGAGAACGTGTTAGCAGAAAAGACAACAGGAGTTTAGTTGAAAAAGTCGGTTAAAAATTTAAGGTAACTTTTTATTTTAGCGTTAAGTCAAGAAATTATACTTGTATTGATTTTAAAAGCAAATAAAATCGGTTTATGATAAACGCACTGCTTAGATGTTTAGTTTTGAAATGATAAATATCGACTGGATCATATGTAATTGTTTAAATAATGGAATGATTTGATAAATTCTTTTATTTTTAGCATATAATAATTTTAATAAGCACTTTGTTTATTAGTGGCAGATATCTAAAGATTTGGTTTACATGAACTATTTAAGTTGGTTTTCTCAATTAAATTTTGACATCTAATACATATCAATTTGATAAATGTAAATTTTGACTATTTGTTGTAGTAAAATGTTTAAAGACGTAATTTCAGTGATTTTCTAAGTAAAAAGTGTGAAATCAAGCAAGTTCCTCTGATCATTAGTCATTCCTAAATGGCTTTCAGATGTACATTAGCAAACTTTATGATAATGATTTAAAACAGATGCTATATCGAAATAATGTCTTTTGTGTTTTTATATTTTTCATTTAATAGATGAACCAATGTAAAATATAGCAAACAATTGTCAAACAGCCCTCACCTTGTGGATCGACCATGACCTGTCTGTGTGCTAAATGGGCGAGTCGGCCCTTTTCTTTTTTGCCAAACAGCCGACCGATGGAAGATTTGATCCCCTTCTTCTTCGGCTGCTTGTGGAGGGAGTCTTGGCTGCTTGCTACGCTACTTAAAGCACTGGCTTCAGCCTCCAGTGAGGCCACGATCCTGATGACACAAATATACAGACAATACAAAATAAAACGGAACCGGGCCGCCCACTTCTTGCGCGTAAGGTTAGTGGCGCAGAGACGTACCCTCGTGCGTCGTTGTGCGAGGAGGCTGGCAGTGTGTGTGTCATTCTGACGGTGCGTGGCGTTGGAGGGGGGGATGTCTCGCACTTAATGGTGGCCTTGTCCTCTCGGCCATCCTCGTCCACTGCTGCTATCTGAGGGCCGAGGGGAGGGCAACATTAATCATACCTTCAGTATGTTGTGTCATTACAGCAATAAACTGAATTTAAAAGACATTAAAGCAAAGATGTGGAGATTGTTTGTACCTTTCTCCTGTGTTTCCTCAGATCACTGGGCTGCAGTGTGGAGAAAAAGATAACCGTTTTGACACCATCATACATGTGTTGAAACGTGAAAAAAACACTAGCATGGTACAAAAAAAATACAAAATCTAAAAATAAGCCTATGAGGGGTAGGCAAAAATAAATTATTCGACCAATTTTAACGAGCAAAGATTTTCCAACATCTTATCTAATAAAGAATTCCTTAAATCTCTTGAAAATCTGCTTACTTTTTATTTATTTTTTCTCTATAGAGCTTGACCAAAAACTTGTTTAAATATAAAATCTTATGTAATAAATGAAGTCAGCTTTCAATGCCCTGAGAAAATGCAAATCTCTCTTTGTATCATAAGGACAATTTTTAAACGCACTACAAAATTTTCAATTTCAATTGTTTTTTTTCCTCCAATAATACAGTAGTTCTAATGATTGACACTACTTGGTACGACTGCTTGTAAAACTTGATACAAAAAAGCTACCATTTACTTTTAAAATTGTGTTTTATCTCCTGTAGGCACATTTCACTTGATCAAACCTAAAAAAACACGACACTTGTCCAAGCAGAATAGGAAAAAAATACAATTTTGTACATTTATTAGTTGATTGCGTGCTAAAATTGTGTGAAAAAATAAAATAAATCTGTAATGTCTTCTTATGAGGTGCTATATGTTGCTATAAGTCTGACCAGCAGCTTACACACAAGAGGCCACAAACCATTGACTCATCTTATAAAGAAGGTCATTCTGCAGATATGAAACAATAAACGAATGCTAACTTACCAGAGTCATCACCCCCATGCGCTCCATGTCGCGGGCGGGGCTCCGAGGGTCCAGTTTAGGGGTGGAGTGCCCGCTGGGTGGAGAAGACGAGGCCAGCGAGGAGGCGGTGGCCGAGGCGGTCATGGAGGCACCGTGGTGGTGCATACGAGCTAAGTTGAGACCCTCCAGGCTAACGCTGGCCACCCGGTTCTCAATTTCCTCTGCTCGCAGCTCCGTCGACTCCTTCTCTTCCTGTATTAACCTGGAGAGAACAGTTTCATCAGCTCCTTCTTGCTGCTGTAAATGTTATGTCATGGATTTCTACTGATTTGTTACAATAAATCCCATAAATCCCTAAAGTGTAATTCAAACTAAATGTTAAAAAGTACAATAATCCGTTTTAACTACATCCAGGATCTAATTGTGCAAATGTCTGAAAGCTCCACTCCCAGGACTCCTGATCACTACAAGGAGTCAGATTTAAACACGTGTTTGTGAAAAGAAATGCAGCTCTGTTTTTATTGGAGGTGATGCAAATTAGCCAAGAGACGACGGCGCAACGACAGTCCTTGAAGTAAAGCGAAGCTGCTCCCGGGGTTATGAATACTTAGCAGCACATGTTAATTACAGCTGGAAGAAGCAAGAGGCAGCTTGCTCTTAGCAAAACAGAGGATATGCAACAAAAGTGTTTAAATCACAGGCGGAAAACAAGCTACAGACAAGTTCTCTCATATGATCGCAAAAAGGTTCTTGATTTCTAGAAGAGGAGAAAATGTTTTATCCATTTTTGGTGGTACTAGCAGAAGAACAAGAGATAACTTATTTAATCCTTAAAATATATTGTTTGAAACTGTGTCGAAACAACAAAAAGAAGATTTGGACGTTATCTCAGTAATTGTAAAGCTCAACATAAATAAAACTTCTGTCAGTAATAAAGATGTTTTTGGTACCGAATCTCCTTGTTGATGGCGTCCAGCTGCTCCTGCAGCATCATGGCCAGAGTTTGTGCATCGGAGTGGCCGCTGGGGGAGAGCAGGTCCATGGAGCTGAACAAGGTTTCCCTGTCGTCGTCGTCGATGTCAGACATCTCTGTGTCGCTCTCAAAGTGGTGACCTCCCAGGACCCCGAGCTGCTGAGAGCGCCACTCTTGCTCCCCCAGAGACTTTGCCTGCATAAAAAAACAACAACTTTGAGATGGTTTCATTCAAACAATTAATAGAGCACTCCTTGTGCAACAATGTTTTCTTGATGCAACTGCAAACTAGTTTGTCATTTAAAGCAGTTGTTTAGTGTTTAGTTTATGAAGGCTCTGAATTTCTCAGAGGTTTTACACACATCAGGTCATTGTCTTCAGTTAATATTTACAACACACCAAAAATAGATTCATACAATTTAAAGGTACAGCCATGTTTGGAAAACTACCTCATTCAGTTTACAAACAGATCTAAATGGTTACTTTGGCGAACCTCCAAAAGGAACATTATCTGCTGCACCACTGATATGTTTGTCTGTTCATACATGTCATACAACATGTGAAATCCAACTCAATAAGTGTCTAAAATAAATTTGTTTTCTGGTTAAAGCTTGCCAGGGCTCCTCTATGTCTTTAAAAAGAAACTGAATCTAAGGTCATCAACAATCTCCTTCTAAATCTTCTACCATTTAGAGATGATGATACACAATCCCTCCAGTAAATGGCCTTTAGACTCAACAATTCTTCACCAGGACTGACTAAAGCAAAACTCTTATTGAAGATGAGGTCTCAGATACTTGAACTCCTCCACCTGACTAGGCACCCCTCACCCCAACCCAGAGGGGATATTCTACCTGCTTTTGTGCACACCAAAAGGTCACGGCCCAAAGTTACCAACAGAACCACATCATTCGCATAAAACCAAGACCCTGTGAATCCCAAACCAGACAAGCTCCTTTCCACGACTGCGCCTTGAGGTTTGTCCATGACCACCACCAATAGGATTGGAAACAGTCCTGGTAGAGTCCAAGAATGAGCTTGACTTTGAGCAAAGAATGCAAACACGAGGACCACATAGCCCTTAAAAGCAACCCTGACACCCAACACTCACAGCACGCCCTACAGAAGGCCTTCAGGAATACAGTCATAAACCTTTAGGTCCATAAAACACAAGAAGACTGAAGAGTTAAACTAGCATCAACGAGAACTGTAAACAGGTCAAAACCTAAAGTCCACCACTGATGTGTCAGAACTGGGCTCGTCACTGCTCACCAAAATCTGGTCTTCCTACAACCTATTTGTTCAAAATAAGACTAAGTTTTAAACTTTTTCACACTATAATGCAGCTTTATGTGGTTAAAATTCTACATTTGGGGTTTTAGAATCATTTTAGCCATCTTAAATACTAAATATTTCATATAAAATGTTCACGTTTACTCACTCCTTTCTGAATCGGCTTAAAAGACTGGAACCAGTAGAAGAAATTTCAAGTTGATTAACCTTTAGCCTGCATAATAACACTAAATGAATGCTAATTTAAAAAGCCATTCAGCATAATGAGAAGCTCCCACTCAACACTAGCACTGCGTTAAGCTTGAAACTAAATTATCTCTTTTTCACCAATGCAAATGCCTGTTTCAACAATAAGTAAAGCCTTTAACCATCACTTAAAACACATTAGTTTGATCGTAACAGTAAAGAAATATTTAATCATTACAAATGACGGTCAGAAAATAATAATAAAGGCTCTACTTTAAATGTGATTCCTGAAGCTATTTGACTCTTTTGTATTAAAGCAAAAGCAGCGTTCAGTCAATAATTAAAGAGCAAGCCCACCTTAGTCAACAACAACAATTTCAAACCCCTTAAACCCAAAATTATTTCAGTCTTTCAAAGCAGCCAGCAGCAGGTGAATTCTTCTCCAGGCCCCCCAGTCCTCACCTTCGTTTCACGCTGGCCTATCCGACCCCTCCTCGGCCGGCGGATGACTTTGGCTGAGCGGTAATGGTCCGACTGGGTTTCAGCCAGAGATCCCAGAGAGAATCGAAGCTCGCCTGATGTGTCCAGATGAGACCTAAATAAAACACAGACCTTTACTTTACTCGATTTTTATTCGAAGCTGAACAAAAGCCGAACCTGTTCAAGCTGCCATAAACGGAGAATTGTCCGAGCAGCTAAGCGGGTTATGAAAAATGAGACATCGAAATTATAAACCAATCAGAAGCCACTTCAAGCATACCTAACAGTCATGGGTGTGTGGTGTAACGAGCACACAGATTGTTATTCATGCTTCTGTGCTTGTAAATAGTTTTTGAATAACAAAACTGCTCCTATTAACATGAGCAGGAAGTTATAATAGATGGATGAAACAACAAAAATGCTTTTTTTAATCCTTTTTTGCTTTAGTTTTGCATCATTTCATAATGGTTTTATGCCTGCCTTGTAGCGATAAATAGGCACCAAAACCAAAATAAATAAAAGTAACAATTTCCTACAATTTAAGATTGCCACTAAGTGTGGACAGTCACCCATTTTTAACTTTTTGACTCTGATTATAGAGTCAAACACACAACCAACCTACCGTGAAAGAGTGGGTTCAGTGAGGGAGCCTGCCCTCAATCTGTACTGGTCGAGCTCCGATCTCAGTTTCTCAATCTCCTCTGCCAGCTGCGACTGGATAAAACAATGACAGCACAGTTAATAGGTTTGTCTGGGATATTATATGTTCTGGGAATGATCACATCAGTATATCATACTGTGGCAGCTCGAAATGCCCCAGGAAGGCTGAATCTTCACAAGTGTGGTTTTTTTGTCTTTAATGCTGAGAATAAAATCTTACAGCAGAGGCTTATACATATTTAACAGGAGGTTTATAAAAAAAGGAAACTAATGCAATCAACCGCATGGTTTCTATAATAAAAAGTTTGTTTTTTTCAGGCTAATTCATGTAAAATTTAGCTTTAAAATGAAAGAACTAATCATTTCTCTATCTGTGCGACCTACTTTCTCTTGGAGCGACTCTTCGTACTGCTTCCTGTAGCCGTCGGAGTCTTGTATTAACATATTCTGCAAAGAGAAGAAGAGAAGGGTTCAGAGGATCCTCCAGACGTTCACTGAACAGATTTATTAAGTTCTTCATTTCATGGCAACCTT
The DNA here is from genome assembly GCA_031762555.1 of Cynodonichthys magdalenae. NCBI lineage: Eukaryota > Metazoa > Chordata > Actinopteri > Cyprinodontiformes > Rivulidae > Cynodonichthys > Cynodonichthys magdalenae. The sequence goes on along the minus strand of JARVJO010000180.1, from coordinate 11,219,823 downwards.
CTCTTCTAGAGCTGCCATCCTCTCCTTCAGGTGGAGCTGCAGACGCTCGTTGGACTCAGTCAGGAGTCGGTCCACCGTGTCTGAGAGGCGCTTATTGTGCTCTTCATTCATCTTTTCTCTTTGTCGAGCCTGGAGGAAGAAAGGAGAAAACAAAAAAAGAATTGAACTAATCAAAACAAGGCAGCAAACTCTATAAAATGTTGTCTTTGTTAGAAGTATTAATACACAGTACAGTAATCTAGCTTGGATTTCTCCTTACTTTACAGTAATTATATGATTTTAAAGTTAAACTGAGTTATTTTTTGTTGCATGTTTTTCTTAAAACATAATTGTAGTTCTATATAAAACATTTCATCATTATAGAAAACAAAAAATATAAACAGGGGTTTTAGTTTTAGTAAAATTGGCCAAAAATAAAGTGATACTGTCTGCTTTAAATCTGTAACTAATTCAAAATTGGCTTTTAAAACTTTTCATCTGTGAAATAAAACTGTTACTAGCTGGGTTCAAGCACACATGTACTAAAATGATAAAAATAAAAAAAAGTTACATTTACTCAATTATATCAGTTTTAAAAAGTACCTTCCTTTTTCTGTTTTCCAAGTCAACAATAGCAAGTATTCAGTTTTACAGCTGCAAGTTTTCACTTCAGGTCAAATATGTTCAAGTTTTCTCCAAAAAACAACTTTAAAATATTTTACATTTAGGTGATTTAACGTTTTGCTTTTTTAATTTCATACAATTTGTTTATTTCCTCTAACATTTCATAGAAATTACATAATGCCTGTGACTCTGCATGATTCATTAATCATGGTTTCCTCCAAGCAGTTGATTACTCATCAAAAACATATTTAAAAAGGTCACCAAAATACAAAATACCCTCTTTAAGTTTTTACCAAAACAAACACAGAGTGTTGACCTTTAAAGTTAATCACCTGAGTTTTTGTTGAAATAATCACAAATCAAACTAGAGAATTTGCATTTCCTGTGAAAATGGAGTGTGAATTATTAATGCTGAAAGATGTTTACTTAATAACTAAAACAACTGAAACTAGTCTAAAAATATCTTATAAAAGTAGCTGAAATGGGTCAAATTAGCACAAAGACACAGGAAAAGCACATTTGGTGAAATTATCGCAAAAGTGAATTTACTTGACAAAACTCAAATTAGCTAAAAAAACAGCTGAAATGAGCACAAGCATTTGAAAAAAGCATAAAAAGCTTAAAACAGCAGAAACAAATGAGCAGAACAGCAAAAAAGATCGGAATGAAAAAAAAATCAGCTAAATAAAAGCTGAAGGAAGCTGAAATTAGCACAAAGAAGTTAAATAAAGCCGAACCATAACAAAATGTAAGAAGTGAAGTAAAGATTTATGAACATTTTAAATGGTTTTAAGGATAATGCAGACAGCTCCATTCATTTTAAATGAAAAAAATGTGGCTGAAGGAGCTAAAAATCTCAAAAAGTAGAAATTGCACAAATACCAAAAGCCATAGGCAAATGTCCTGAAGGAGCTAAACGTTTTGATATTGAATTGTTGAAATAGAAAAAAAAATTGTGGAAAGAGATATGTACCAAAAATGTATTTATATATGTATTGATATAAGTGGCACAATGTATCCAAATATCATCACTGCAATATCGTGCTCAATGTTGTAATTGATCACAAACACACTGATATCGTGAAGTTTTTGAGAACTAAAAAGACCCTCTCATTTAACAAAATAGCAAATTTACATTTTCGTACCACCAAGAAGCCCTAGTTTCAACCCAAACATTTGTTTATTGTTTACATTTTGTTTCTATGCTGGCTGAATTCTCATCATTAGTTTATGTTTTTCAAGTTTTGTTTGCCTCCAAACACGAGGAACAAAAAGTCCTAACTTTTAAACTGGCTGTCTAACATCCACAGCAAATTATGACAATGGAAGTTAAACAGTGTTAAGATGCTTATATAATGGAAAATGAACAGAACATGACTCGTGAACCTTTTACAAACCATTCCATCAGCCGAGTGTGTGAACAGCTAATTTGGTCGAGCTTCAGTGGTGATAAATCAGAAAAATGTGCCATCGGTTGTTGTCGCATCAAACTGTCAGGCGCAGGCGAGCGCTGGCTGTTTGCTCAGCGTTGCCTGGCACGACTCCTCCGCAGTGACTCACCCTGAGCAGTTCCTGGTTTTTCTCCTCCAGCTGGCATTCCAAGTGCCTCATTCGCTCCTCAATGCTCCCGTGACGCTCTTCCGCCTACAGATGGGTTATAGCACAGACAGGACAAGAAAAAAAAAAGCCACATTGATGCGCCTGTTTGACAGCCAAAGTGGCGACAAGAAAGCAGTACCAATGGCACAAGCAGAGCCTTCTACCCAAAAGACCTATTGTTTAAGACATAAATGAAAGAAACGCTAAGATAGATTGTTTCTAAAAGGACAGAATGATAGAAGAAGAAAGCTTCTCCAGCGTGGTAATGTATGTGCTCCAGCCAGAAGTGCCATGCAGCTGTCCTGAAGTGATAGAACAGCCAGAGCAGAACCCCAGTAACCCAGTAAGAAACATGTAAAATCCCTTCTCTACAGAATTTAGCAGTCGCTGCGTTGCTCTGTGGGACTACCTTCCTAAGAATGGAGTTCATGTCTTGGAGTTTAGCTTCCATAACACAGTGATAATCATCGGGGGAGGAAGAGGAGCTGGAGTCAGACTATACGGCCGAGGAAGAGGAGAGGGACATGTTGAAATGTCAGGGCATGACATCACGTGTGCACACATACAAGAACATCTAGACAAGGGTGTGTGTAGGAATGTGTGTTAGCGTGTGTGTGTGTGTCTACCTTGGTGAGGGCTGCTATCCTCTGGGCCAGTTCTGCTTCCACCTCAGGCAGGGTCTCAGCCTTCCTCATGGTCTGCTGCAGCTTCTGCTCCGCAAGCTCCAGCCTCTCCTGCAGCTGCCTGTTCTTCTCCTCCATCTGCACACAAACAGCACCATCAGTCATTTCAAATCAACTCAGTGCAAGAATTAATTTGAAACTTTTATAATTTATGCCTTGCAACAATGGACATTCCATTTTAAGCAATTGCCTTTTATTTAGTAATAAAATATTTTGTTGTATGGATATAAAATATGATGACAAACTTTATTGTCTCCATCTTCTGCCGTTTATCTGTACTCGGGTTGCGGAGGCAACAGGTCCATGAGAGAAACCCAGACATTACTCTTCCCAGCTCGTCCTGAGGAACCCTGAGGTATTCTCAGGCTACAAGAGGATACATAACCCCTCCAACGAGTCGTGGGTCTTCCTGGAGCCCCCTCCCAGTGGCCAGCCAGGAACACCTCTAAAGGGAGGCGTCCCGATCCGATACCCAAACTACTTCAGCGGACTCCTTTCTATGTGGAGCTCCCCCTGGATGACAGAGCTCCTCTTCCTATCTCTAAGGCTGAGCTCAGCCACCCTATGAAGGAAGCTCATTTCGGCCACTTGTATCCGGGATCTCGCTCTTTCAGTTATGATACACACCTCATGATCATAGGTGAGGGTTGGAACGTAGACAGACCAGTAAATCAAGAGCTTTTCCTTTCAACTCAGCTCTTTCTTCACCACAACTGACTGAAACAACACCCTCATCTCTCGCTGCGTCCTACCATCACTCATACACAAGATACTTAAGCTCCTCCACTTGAGGCAAAGACTACCTGGCCCTTGTTCCAGAGGGGGCATTCCTTTTTTGGTCAAGAACCATGGCCTCAGACTTAGAAGAACGGACTTTCATCGCAAACCTTCCCAGTGGATGCTGAGGGTCTTGGCCCAAAGACGCCAACAGAACCACTTCATCAGATTAAAGCAGAAACAAGACTTTGTGGTTCGTAAACCAGACACCCTCCTCTCCATGACTGCGCCTTGAGATCCTGTCTATAAACACTACAAACAGAATCAGAGACAAGAGACATCCCTGGCGAAGTCCAACCCGAACTGAGAACAAGCTCCACTTTGTGCCAAGAATACAGACACAGCTCCTGCTTTGGTTCTACAGGGACTGGATCACTCTTAATAGGAACCCAGACACCCCATACTCCCACAGCTCCTCCCACAGAATGTCTCGAGGAACACGGTCATAAGCCTTCTTCAAGTTCACAAAACCCATGTAGACCGTAAAAACAAACTCCCATGACCCCCTTAGCAACTCTGCAAGGGTAAAAGATCTGGTCCACGGTTCCATGACCAGGACATAAGCCACATTTCTTTCTTTTTATTTTAACAGTAACTTGCAAATGACACTAGTTTTCTGCGCAGTAAAACATTTATAAAATCCGCTTCATCCGTTGCAACAAAAAGCAGAATACATTAGAAAAATGTCCTCTTTAAATCCCTACTTAGTCTCTCTCTTTTCTCTTTAATGTCAGTGTATTATTGGTTGTTAGAAAGAAAATACCAGATATTCATCTTTTGTTGGAGCGCTAGCTGCTGAGGGATCTGGCAGAATGCCTTGACTCCTTTTCAAAACAGCACAAGAATGAAGCCAGAATAGCAGCAGCTCCACATGAGCCAACGGTGACAAAAGCAACTTCTCAGCAGATAAGATATCTGTCATGATTAGGCATTTGGATAAACCAATTTGCATCATTAAGGCATAATTCCAACTACATTTTCACTAAAACTGCTGTTGTGTGCCTTTAACGAGGAAATATCATGTCAAATCAACATTTTTGAGTTTTATATCATGTTATGTTATCTTCTCATCAAAAACATGTCCAGAGTCTTGCTTTGACTCATTCATGCATGTTTGAGAAATCCTGTGCTGT
>JARVJO010000180.1:11194452-11209588 GCA_031762555.1 Cynodonichthys magdalenae | reverse complement strand
TGACATTGCTGGCATAAGTCATCCACTTTGTTTACTGCCACTGGCAGTCAGGAAGGAATGAAACAGAACGGAAGTTACGCTGTAACTATGGTTCTGTGAATTCCTGGATGACTGCCAGTCACACTGGTCACTCGGAACTTCTTTCCAGCGAGAAGATTCCAAGAGACCGAACGTAACCACCTGCGTGCTATTTATAGACGCACGTTCAGGTGAGCTACGTGTCACGTACATGACTTTGTTTACATTAAGCCTCGACCTGCCCGGAGCGCGAGGAGACATATCCACTTTGTTTACTGCCAGTGGCAGTCATCCAGGAATTCACAGAACCATAGTTACAGCGTAACTTCCGTTTTGCGTATATGCATATAAATAATTAGTGTGCTTGTGTAATATTGGTAAATATCTGTTATCGTCCATAACAGCAATAATAATAATAATAATATCGGATATCAATATTGGCTGAATTTTTTTAAATTGGTGCATCCCTCGTTGAAACACAAAGTCAACTTCTTGGGACTAAATGTAATACATTGTGACGGTTCCTAAGATTTATTGTTTTTAAAGTTGATTAATTATAAGGGGTGCCAGTCAGGTCTCCCTCCTGACATATAGGATTTTTGTATGAGTTTATTGTAGTTAATATTGGTTTGATTTTTGCTTTTAACCTTGTCACACAAGGACATATATTTTAATTATATACACCCTTTTTAACCTTAATTAAATTAAGTGACAAAAGTAAAGAAAATAATTTAACAGACAAAAGAAATCAATTTCACTTTATTATTTTATACACGAGAGAGAAAAAAATAAAATAAAAACACAATACAGAACAAAATATCCCTTTCCCCCCAGTGTCCATGTGTGGTGTTGAAACCACTATATTTCAGTTCAGTTTTTTACTTTACAAGAGAAATTCCAGCTTGGCTCCACAAGCAAGAAGTGTTCATAGCTCCACAGATTTAAATTTGGCTTTTAAAAAAGGTCCCAACTTCAAACTTCATATTTACAAGATTAAAGAACAAAAATACCCCCCCCCAAAAAAAAACTCCACAGCCAAGGAGTTGGTAGTTGGTTGTGTTTGGCAACTGGGTGTGATTATGCAAGTTTTTTTTTCTTTATATACAATTTTTGTTGTCTAGCAACAGATGTTGCGTCATTAAAGATTGCGAAGAGGATTTTCCTGCTTTAAAGAAAGACGCGTCGATGACGTAGCTTTCCGGCGTCATTTCCAGCAAAGATCATTTTGTTTGTGGTTCAGCTACAGCAGTTTAACTCCAAACTCTACAAAGGGATGACCAGTTCATTGAGGGATTAAACAACCTAATTTTGTACATTATTTATTTATTTATATTTTATTATATATTATATTATTATTTTATTTTATTTTATTTTTTTTTGGAGAATTTGAGGGTGCTGGAACTGCTGCACACTCTGACTCTGCCAGGAAGTGAATGAACACACTGACTGAGGATTTGGGGCGGTTTTAAAGGTGAGTCAGAGCAGTGTGCACAGGTGCTTGGAGTTAGTAATTAGGAGTGGAGTGGAGGCTGGAGACTAATAAAGCAATTAACATAATTTGGTGCAACCCCAGGTTGTCACAACATGTCAACCACCTCTTTCTCTAACATGCTTATTTTAAATATAAAAAGGGACGTTTTTGATCCAAATAATTTCTAAAGTGTGAAATTAGATCACAAAATTTTACCAGTGGAGAGCCAAGTCTCACCAAAAACCATGTAACTGAAAATTTTACCCACATTTTTTTTTTAATTTGTTGAATTTGCTAAGTTATGTCAAATAGTTCAAGTAAATTCAACAATTTATTTTGTGTAGTCATGAGATATGGTTGGAAAATGTGAAATAGCAAGATCTCATTAGGTTATTTTTATGTATGACACAATCCATAAAACCAGTAGCCTGACTGGAAATAATTAGGAGAGAAAGTGAGGAAGGTGAGGAAGGTGAGGAAGAAATCAGAGTTGGGAGCAACGTATTAATGATTACCTGATGGAAACTAAAGTAGACTAAGCAAATGGCTTCTGACGTTAGCCTTTTTGGACACCTTCCACTCTCTCTGACCTCTTTCCACCTGTCACATTAATGCCAACATCCACCATGACCACGCAGCTCCTAAATCAGGAGGACAGGCTGTCGCTCTCCACTAATGCTAGCTGCTGTCACAGCTGACTGTGGATGCTGAATAACTAACCCTCTCCATCACTGCAAGGTTAGACGATTTCCTTTAGCGTATCAACCTGCTACACACAGCCAAACCCAAACATGTTCCTTCTTATTCCTTACTTTTATCTCCACAAAACACAGCAGATGATAGCGGTCTTCTTATTACCTCGTGCCTCAGCATGCACGCTGCTCATCACTTTACTCCACACATCCTTAACCCCGCGCTGCAGCCTGCAGCAGACTAGACGAGTAATGGCATCTCCATTGATCTATCCAGGTATCAAACACTGCTGTCTGCATTTAAATGTTCTCCAACATGGGCTTTGGGCTCTGATGCTCCTGATATGAAACAGCACCAGTGTGACCAAGTGAATGAGACTGAAATTACACCTCATCTAGCCAAGGACACGTCCTGCTAAATATATGTATTCAGAAATAACCTTATTTTGACTGTATTAAAATACACTGCGATTTGGACAATGACAGTGTACAAATGACATTTTTAAAAGTTGACACAAAAAATAAGAGTTTTTTTTAAACACTCATTTCAGAGGATCAAATCATGATTTGAACCTTAAAGTTTGACCAGATACTTTATTTTATACCATGTTTTCCTCATATTTAACTGTGACCCTCACCTTGCTGTGGATTTTCTGAGTTTCACTGCTGTCCAGGATGTCCTCTCCTCCTTCTCCAGATGCAACTTTTCTCTGAAGGTGAGCATTTTGCTCCCGTAAGGCAACAATCTGTTGAAGCAATAAAAAGATTACAGATAAAATATGGGATATATTTTTGAACAAATAGATTAAAAAAGGCATTTTTGTCACATTTTTCCTCATTTTCACCTCAATTTAAGCACTTTATTAACCCTACTTATTGTATTTATTTATAATGTGCAATTGAATTATATTATATTTACAGTAATAGTCACCAGCAGCTACAAACAGCTGAAAATGTTTCACTCCAATCCCTTCACCAGCAAAGAAGCAGCTCTCAGAAACAATTCATGTGATGTGCTGTTAGTCTGATTTAAAACATCAAGCTGGGCCTCCTTTTAGGTCTCAGAAGCTTTGGCAAGGTTTTAATCTCTTTATTTAGTCTTCTGAAAGCACTTTTTGTGATGCACTAATATCCGTATCACAACAAGGAAAATCAGCACAGTTTGTGTCCCAACAGAGATGAGCTACTAGAAGGTCATGAAATTAAAGAAGCTTGGTTTTTCTCCCCAACAAACCTTTATCAGTGAAATAAAGAAGACCATCAATAGATGGATACTGCTCTCAGGTGACTTTGTTTAGAAGTAAAATCTGATCTTTACCAAGTGAGGATGAGGAGCAGCTTCCCTTGAGTAGTCACAGTGAGGAAGAGCGCTACAAAGTATTTTGTTCATTAGTCTGAACAAGGACAAAGTCATGTCGTCGTACGCTTCCTGTACAATTATTTTGACATCGTCTGTAATTTTTCCAGCTGGGAGATCAAACACCCCCCCCCCCCCAACATGAAAGCACAAGAAATAATGAATGGAGTGCTACACATGCATCTCCAGCTCTGAAATTACAGAAAAGAGAAGTTTGCCAGATGCAAAATGAACACGGCTCCTATTATTTTCCTTTTTGATCTTGTTAATCTACCTCCCATCAAAGGCAAAAAAAATAGGAGGGTTTTTACCACACTGCATCTAGAGCACTTTTGTGTTGGATTGAGAGGAATGTCTCAAGTAGTGTGAGAAACTGGGCAAATGTAAGTTTGAGTTATTTAAATTATACCATGCTTTTGAAAACATGCTTGCACATAAACAACTCTCTTTCCCCGTAAAACATCTTTTTTTTTTTAGTTAAATATTTGTGAGCTTTCCTGTAGTAGTATTTTACATAAAAAATATGTTTTAATCCAATCCTTAGCAACTAATTTCCTAATAAACAAAGTGGATGCAGCCTGATGAGTTGTATCAACTCATGCTCTTGTATCGTAACTATGATGCTGTATGAGCGCCAAAATTAAGACAATAATGGAACCAGTGGTTGCTACATCCATGTAGCAGGAGGCTATATTTATTCCTAAACCAGCTATTGATCTGATTAATGATTAATTTAGGTTAAAACTATAAATGGATACAAGTTCCTCATCCCTCACTGCTGCCAAAGCCTAAATATTGTTTTATTCAAGTCAGTACAATTTGCTTTAAAGTGTTAGTTTCTGAATCTAGTGCTGATTACTGACCACAAATTTCCATTTTTCATAAACAGATTCTCACAGAATTTTCATCAACAGATTCTAATACAGTCGCTATTAGACTTTGTTCAATAGCAGCAAATTACAAGCCCTTGCAGTAATCTGTGTGTGACTACTTAAACACCTGTGACTGAACGAGGTCAAAGGCTGCTGATTTCATCAGGAGCGGCGATGCTGGGAAAAATGCCTACAGGGAAATGGGACTCATACAAGACCCCCATCCAAAATCAATTACCAGTTTGCTTGCTCAAGCTTCCCTGGAGCCTCTGAAGTGAGACATTTCTTTTCAGCAATCCCAGTCCAACTGCCTCGAGGTCCAATCACTCATCTGTCCACAGCTGACGAGGGTGGTGTTAACCAGATTTAAGAGAGATGTTTTTGAGCAGCCTTTCTTACCCTCATAAGGTTGCATTCTCTTGTTAAAGGCTTGTTAGTATTCTTCCAATGGTTGTCATGGAAAACTTGAAACATAAAAGAACTAGAATCCCATCCAGACATATTGCACGTTGTCTATATAAAGTCTCACAATTTACTTTTTTGTCTCAACACCTTGTCAGCTTTGACCCAGAGCACCGTTTCACTCATTAACACACACCAACACAACCTGCTGCGTCTTCCTATTTGACACCTTTATTTCTGTTCCTGGCCTCTCTTTGCTCTTTTGCATTCCTCCTCCTGTCCAATCCCCATCAGTACATGCATCACTGCAGAAACTCCAAACCTTTTCTATTTGTCACTTTCCTCTCTTTGTTTTCTTCTTACTGGCTTTTTATTTGAGTAGCATTTAGACGTGTCTGACCATTTTATTCCCCTGCTGGAACAGAACCATCTGCTACGATTCTTGTTCATTTTGAATTTAGTACTGGTATGATCATATTTTCTTCTTTGAATGATGTGGCAAATGTTATTTTTTTTTTGTTTGTTTTGTTTTACTTTCATATTTGTTACCTCCTGATTGGCTGCTGTGAGCTCCTCCTCCAAGACAGACACCCTCTCCAGCGACACTCGTAGCCTCTCCCTTACCTGACAACAACAAAAACAAAATACTCACTGGTAGTGGATTGAAGTATGCTTTAACATGGTTTTCATGGTCGAACTACAAGGCTAATGTTGCTTTTAAAGTAAGGAATTTCTCTTTGCCTCGTCCACTTTTACCTGGAGGTTTTTTTTTACTTTAAATGGATCCAAATTGGCAGCTCAAGACAGAATTCCTACATTTGAACATCATAATATTGAACAGACTCATTAATGATGGCTGTTAGAGATGAGATGAATATATAAGGATGGTTCTATCAGAGGTAGAGGTTAGTGCCATGACGAGCATCACTCATGCTCTGCTGGTGTAAAATGTACCTTCTCATCGAGTGCTTTGTGGTGCTCAAACAAGGACTTAAGAGCTTTGAGGACTTCAACCTCACTGGAGACCCCTGAGGGAGACTGAGCCTGCCGCTTGACCACCGTCATCCGAAGGGACCGCTCGTGTCTGGACACCAGGCATTCCAGGTGCTCCAGAAGTAACTGGAAAAAAATGGATTACAAAGCCAACACTGAAACAAAGAAAATGCTTCACACAGCTGGATGGAAACATGAATATCCAAATAAATGTTCTGCGACATCTTTATATTTAAGAAACTTGGCGTAAACAGTGTGATTTTTTTCCATGTTGTCACATTTCTGGCATATTTTCTTTTGAACTTGGCTCAGCCAAAGTGAAACGGTCTCTGATAGTGACTCAAAATAAAAAAGAAACATCAGATTATTCTCTACAGTCTGTGTTGTTTGCAATGCTCTGTTTGCATACAGATATTCCCCTTTGACATCACTTCCTGTTACTTCACATATAAATATCTGAACAACTGTTCATCTCAGTGGCATGAAAATTTATTTTGCAATATTTTATCATTATCTTTAAAAAAAAATGCATTCAGATTTTTCTTTTTAATTTGATGCCACAGGCACTTTAACATGCGTAAGATTAGGTATGAGAATGTTATTTTAGAAAATGTTTTATAATGATCTTTAATCACAAGGAAAAAATAGGCTGATTTTATCTGCATACAAAAGAAAAAAAAAGATGATTAGAATTTTCTTTTACAGTAATTTTACAGAAATATTCCAGACTGATTAGATTGGTGAAAACCTTGGTGCGGCTAAAATCGGTGAGCCATAGTATCATAAAATATAAATAATAGCAGTAATTGTGTTCCCAGTGTGCCACTCATACAATGTAAAAACCCACAGATGTGAGGTTTGAACTTGGCACGAGTTACAAGCTGAATCCAACAAGGGCTTCCAGCGAAAAACGAAAACATTTGTTTGCTTTTTTTTTTAAGCAACATTAACAGGTTTAAAAATGACAGCGATGTTATCAACACTGCCACACATTATACATTATAATTTAGGGTTGCATGGGTAAAAAAATGTGTTAGAAACTTTATATATTGATGCAGCCATGCTGTCCAGAACAGGAATAATCCAATATGGTCCCAACTCAAAACGTGGCTAAAACAATAAGAACTTTAGCTTATAAAACACACTCATATGCTTTTAAATCCTTCTTTTTCACATTTAAATCTTTCATTTGGGGTCTATATAAAGTAGAACTGCAATGCTTTAGTTTGAATTCCTCCTTATTGTAACTCCACAAGCCCCTCTTTCACGTAATAAATTGTGTGTTGGATTATTTCTTAGCAATCAAATACAACAAAGTACATTTTGTTTCTATTACATGGAGCCAAATCAGCATTTTTATCCCACATTTTCTTCTTTCTAGATGCTTTGTGTCACTGCCTGGTGACTGTTCTGCATCAAACAGAAGTGATGAGAATATCTAGTTGCGCTACTAAATATAAAAAAGTCCCTAAGTGCCGTCTCTTCTCTGTGAGGCTCTGAGAGCTCCGTCAGCAGCAGTCCAGTCTATGTATATTCCTGCGCACTCGACAAAACCAACCCAGCTGAATCATTCAGGAAGTGAGTGTTTACGTTGCCCTTTCGTCCAGAATTAGAACAGACAGCAGTCGAATCTTGTTCAGAGAACATTATCAGGCTTTTTTTTTAATTGCTCCTTTTCCCGTTGAGTCCAAATGTTTGTGCGTTTTTAACTTCTGATGCTTCGCCAACAAAGTTGACGTGTGTCTCCGTAGACATCACAACAGCACCCAAGTCCACTGTTTGCCTGAACATGCTTTCCCAGATTTAATTATAGAATGAAAAACACCTTCAGTGACAAACCAGGCTTAATTAAGGCTTGCTTAGTAATTGCTCTTTAGAGGAATTGAGGCGATAATAAAAGTGAAAGTGCGAAAATGACTTTCAGTTGTTTTTTTTGCACCTTGCCACTTGCTTTTCTGGATTGCTCAGTGAAAATCAGCCAGACCAGGATAATGAAAACTGTAAATCCACACTTAATTAGCGAATGCAGAAGAAACAGTCTTATCTGTTGACAGCAGAGTGTGCTTACAGGTTTTTAAAACAGGAAATATTTTTGAAGACTTCAGCTTAAATTGAGTTGATTTGCCCATGTTTTTAAGTTGATTTTTATTCCCCCGAGAGAGTCTTTGAAGTGGACACTGCAGGGCATCACTGCCATTTGGACTTAGCTATACTAGTGGGCAGCCATCCATGTTAAGTTAATGGGAACATTTTCAGGCAGAATGTGAAGAGCTAATGAGCTATGACTTGGTAGAAAAATAAAAAAAAACAGTTTGCATGATTGCTTCAGTACTTGTGGAGCCTTACAGCAAACTTCAGCTCTCACAGGATGCTGGTTATTGCATAAATTAAAAAGTAACTATCAAAGGTAAAGTGGTTCAGTAAATGTAAAGTCGTGGCTACCCTGGTGTTGTTCCGCTCAGCTTTGAGTTCCGAGATCTCCTCCTCCTTCTCCAGCAGCTGCTCCCTGCAGGCGTTCAGCTCCTTGGTCAGTGCAGCAAACTCCTGGGTTAAACCAAAGTGAAAAGAAAGAGAGGATCATGGTTAGCGTCACAAAAAAAAAAAAAAAAAAGGAGGGAAAAAAAAAAAAACCTGCAGCAACCCTGAGGTGCGGTGATGCAATGCGTCATGAAACAGCAATTTAACTGTTTTTGTTTTAGTTTTAGCTGACTGGGCAATGAGAAACAATGAAATCAAATCAATGAGATGTTCTACAAAACACGGCTGGTGTAAAACTTTAAATACAGTCAACAATATCAGCGTTTGAAAACTGTCATGGTGGAATATCGGTGGATACTTATTTAATGGCACACACCCTCCAAACTCAGAACACTTTTTTGATTCACTGGACTCACAGAGGAGATTGTGGCAGAACACTTAGATTCGATATTTTGAAATCACAAAAGGTCTGTAAGAAAAACATGATCAATAATTGGAAATAATTGGGAACAAGTTTGCAGAAAAAAAGTTGATTCTCTTCTAAAACTCTATTAAAATGCTCCATTCAGTCTGCTCAGCTTATCAATCAGGCAGGGCCTGTGAGTTTGAGGCCTTGGGTCTGATCAGAAGCAAAACAAAAACAAAGCGAAGGGGTTCTCTGCAGACTCAAAGTAGGCGTTTCTCAAACATAAACACGGATTGGCTAGTTTTATTTGCTCTGTTTTTCGAAAAGGTTGGTTCTTCTCTTTCGTTTTACCTCTGACTTTAACTACTTTCACATTAATTTTAGCATTAATTTTAATGAAATGGCAATGTATCATTAAAAACAAACATTTAGCCCTCACTATTTTTAAATATCTAAAATAAAAACAACAAAATAAAAACACTACACACTGATGTTGCTTTTATTTTGAAATGTATCCAGGAGGTCCTTTGTCAAGATAAGTGGAAATAATGAAGACACTAGGTCCGACATTGGCGGCATCTTTGTATAAACATATGATAACGGCCAGCTAAAGTAATCTGCTGGCCAATATTACTCCCAAGTCTTCTGGTGACCTCGGTTACAACAGCAAGTTCACAAAACTAAATACATAAATGATAGTCCAATGTCAGAAAAGTAAACTAATGATACGAAGAAATGCCTAAGCAACGATCATCCAATCAGGTGTGTCCCTTGAGTAACGCCCCTTTTTTGTCCATCCAATCAGGTGTGTTCCCTTTCTTTGCTCGTCCATCAGGTGTGTCCCTTGAGTAACGCCCCCCTATTTACCCATCCAATCAGGTGTGTCCCTTGAGTAACACCCCTTATTGTCCGTCCTATGAGGTGTATTTTCTTTGTTGCTCATCTTATTAGGTGTGTCCTTTGAAAAAAGCTTTCATTTGGAAACTCGTCTGAAGAGATACCTACTTGAAAACAAACCCTCTCAGCAGCTGTTTGCTTAAATAGAATGAATTACAATCCTAAAGTCACATGTACATAAACTTCACTTCCTGGTCACACCCCTGGGGGCGGTACCTTTTACGTCAGACATTGGAATCTTAAACAAGCTTTGTTTATCCTGTGATAGAAACATACTGACTCTGTTTAAAGCATTTGACTGAAAATACAAGAGTGGATGTTAAATACAGTTAATAATACACAAAATTTCCTTCAGGTCAGTGTGATTCCAGCATATTTAATGTGTGATCTCAGAAGAAAAATGGAAGCTGACTTAATTGGAGTTTACTTGGTGAATCCACAAAGTGCTGCAAAGCAACAACATTAGCAACAATAGAGAGAACATAAAAAACCTAACAAGAATTCACTGATTTCATTAGTTGATTAACAGGAAGCCTAAGCCAAAAATCAGCAATTATCTTGTTGTGTGAACCTGCCCAATTATTTAAGTCCAAGTTTAAGGTGCAGCACTTAAGTTTTCATTTTGTCAGCCACCTCCTCCTTTTCTTCCAGGAGGAACACACAGAGGCTTTTCACAGACAAGCTGAGAGGTGTAATTTCCCCAGATTGTCCTTGGACAATCTCCGGTTTCCTCGCATTTCACAGAAAATTAATCATTAAAATTTGATTTGCTCTTAAGAAGAATATTTCCTGAAAAAGAAAAAAAACAACATAAAAAATATCTATTTTTTATTGCACGTTTTGATTTTTTTTTTGTCTTTTTGCCCCCAAACCAAACAAGCAATTCATCAACAATCTAACTATTTTTCTAAGATCCAAAAAGAATGACAGGATCATCAATTGCGTAGTGTCAAAAAAATAAAATGTTACAACTGACTGTAAAATGATAAATTTATTTTTAGGAGCACTCAGTTGAGAAGTGATCCGAGCCCACATTGTGATTCAGAATCTGTCAACAATCTGTCCTTCAGGAGTCTGAGACAATAACTCAAGCAGACTCCAGGGAGGGTGGTGCTTTTCTGTCTTATTGTTCCAGCGGCGGAACAAATCCTCAGATCCTATAGAGCCACAGCAAATCTTGATGAAAGTTTCTTTTAAACTGCAAAAAGCCAAGTGAATCCTTGATGGAAAACAAGACTTGTAGGTCAACAAGTAAACACATTTCTAGTAGAGGAGGACCTGAAGTTCACTGCGGTGTAAAATTATTACAGCACCAAGAGATGATTTACATTTATTCATAATGATTCTTTGGTTTTGCTGTACGGTGTTTAGAAGATGACAAATTCTTGGCATTCATACGGATCAAAAATGTCACAAAATAAAAATAGGTCTTATATAAATGAGTTAATGTGAAAATAGTGGGGCTTAAACAAAAATATATTTAAAGAGTTTACCTTAAAATATTCTTGTTTATATGAGTTATTGTTCTTGTACTTTGGTTAAAGGTCAAAAAATAAATTCACAAAAAAAACCAAAAACAAAATCTGCAATACTATTTTTTTCACTTTGATAGGTAATGTTGCCTTAAAATAAAAAGTTGTGAGCAAATCTTCTGACTCACTGTGTTTGTTTACTTCGGGTATGCACTCAATGTACACACACAGTAGTGTACATTGAGTGCATACCTGCAATTCTGAACTACCAATTATTATATCTGGTAAAAATTTCAAAACACAATTGCAATGCAGTAAATTGCTAAGAATGACATCATATTGCAAAATAAATGTGTGAAAAACTTCACAATCAACAAAAAATAAAAGGTTAACAGCAGCCAGAGGCACAATCACCTCATAACTACAACTATCAAGCATGGTAGCAGAGGTGTGGTGATTTGGGCTTGTTTTGCACAGCATTTTCACCGTCTTTTTACCAATTATTTGCTCTCAGTCATAATAATTCCACATTTTTTGCCAATTACAATGAAAACTCCTAAGAGAAACATACTAACTTTACTTGAACTTCAATCTGCTCTTATACTGCTGTGGTCCAGCATCACGTAAATCAACACAAACAAATCCAGGTCAAAGTGCAGCTGTTTTACTCGGAACACAAATATAAACCTTTTGTTGACGAGGTCGAGAGGCTAAGGGTTAAACTGTCGGAACAAATGAGCTTATTAGATGTACAGCAAGTGCCTGCTCAGTTAATGACAAGTTTATCTATGAAGGAGGCTAAGGTCAACTAGGACTGAGCTGTTACCATAGAAACAGGCGTTAGGGCGGATGGGGGGTGTGTGTTGGCGTGGTAACCGAGTCATCTCTATAGGGAACTGACCTACAATAAAGAGACAATAAAACAAAAACTAATTAAGATAATAATTATTTATTTTTACCTATTTTTTAATAGATTACCACAACTAATATACAAGATACATGAAACATGAGAAAGTGATTCTCAATCTAATGCTATTTTCAACAACCTTGAAGATTTACTTTTTATTGAAGCCTGGTTGTTGTTACGGACATTTGTTTTCTGCCTCCCAGCATTCCTCAAACTTGTAAATGTGCGCAGCAGGTCAGGCGCAAAAAAGAAGCTTAGAGCTCTTAAATCCTCCTCCCAAAGGAGTGCAGCTAATCACAGTCACCTCCTCTTAAAAAAAACCTGCAATTTGCACAGTTTGCTTTAGTGCTTGTTGGACCCAAGAACCCCTGCTGGTGCTCCAACAGCCTGGGCTTTCTCAGCATCAGACTGCAGTATACTTCTCCACAGCTCATCATTAAACCAGCCGTCTCAGGGCAATCCTTTATCGGAGCCAAGCTAAATAAAAAGGCTACGACCTCCAGGGCAAGGAAATGTTTCCAACACTGCTTCTTCCCTAAAGGCAGACTGTCAGGACATTTGACGGGCTAACATGTCACACACTGTTTAGGCTACTAGAATGTTATCTTAGTTTAAAAAAAAAAGTAAAACAGTATTTGATACATGCAACTAAAGCTCCATAATCTTAAAACTTAGTCCTATCTTAATTTTCAGCTCTATGACAAGAATTAGATATATGCTTCAGCAGACTTTCTTACACTATTTCAGCAAACGCAGCAGAAAATTTCCACAAAGAGGTGGTTTATTTTTATTCGGGGATATTTATTTTGCTCTCCTTTTCTCCAGGAAAACACAACCTGGAGAGACATAATTCCCTGGAAACACCGCCTGCAGGCTTCTTTTCATAAATAACACGAGAGCAGAACGGCAGAACAAAGACGAAAAACAAACTTGGGAAAAAAGAGAAATAAATAGCTAAATGTACTGCGGTAAAAGTACAATTCGAGGAGCCGAAGACAGGAATAGATAGTGTCGAAAAACAAATAGAGGGTGAAGTTGTACATGCTGAGGTTGGCGTCATGACTTTTAAATCTGCTCGGCTTTTTTTCTTGAAATACTTGTGTAGCTAATTATTTTATAGGTCATTCAAAAAGCTGGAAATATATAAAAACTCCACTTAAGGTTTTGCTTCAAGCTTCTTTCGGGCACCATTTTTCCCATGAGTCGCTCGACCACTTTCCTCCTCGCTTGTCTCTTTCCCCCACTTCTCATTACCTGTGCAAAGTGCCTAGCACTGCAGTATGTCAGGTAATGTGTGTGTATTTTTGTGTGTGTGTGTGTGTGAGGATGGTGGGTGTCTGGCTGCTGAACTCTAAATGAATCTGTGGACCAGGCTTCCTCTCCAAGTGGGCGACTGTCGGCCTAAATTACAGCAGCATATCTTTTTTTTTCTAACGGAGGCGTGCCTCTGCAGGAGAGCAATGCTTCCAGGCTGAAAACAAACTCTGCCAAATGTGCATCACTCAAGAGAGAGAGAGAGAGAGAAAAAGAAGAGAGAGAGAGATGGAGAAGTGCTGGTTTGACTGACAGCATGCTGATTCATAGAGGAAGATGCACAAAGCAGCTCATGCTTGAGATGATGATCCTGCCATTTCCTGCTGTCAAGCTTTGGAAACATTTGAGGAGAACTAGATGTTAAAGTAATGACAGCAAGCCTAGAATGCGGGGCATTAAAGTGAGCTAAAGAATGACCTTCAGGATCACCAACTGGAAGAAATTAAGTAAACTGCTCATTGCAAGGCTATTCTGTGTCAAATTACTCAAAAAAAGAGGAAATTTTAACCCGACCATTTCAGATTTTGATGAAACTTTGTATATTTGCCAACTGTGATCCCAAAGCACAGTCTCTCAAATTTGCGGTCAATCGGACCAGTGGTTCCAGAGATATAGGCACCTAAATTTTTGTTTTTGTCAAAAATGGATGTGGCCACCAATATTCAACCCCATCTATCGCAGGAACCACTGGGTCAATTTTTTAAAACTTGAATGTCAATGCAGAGGGAATTTGATAATTGCCTTTACTTTTTTGATTTGAACATGTTAGGGTCCATTAAACGTTTGATCTTTCCCACAACCTTGAAATTGACTTGGACCTTGAGTTGGCCTGTTCTGAAATTAAATACCCCACTTGATATCTAAAACTCATATTAACCCGATTTGTAAGAAACATTCCCCTTTCAATGACATCAGGTTGAAAATTGATCCAGTACTTCCTGAGATTGTTTGGGTTGACGATAGTTGGACACACTTATTTTGTCAAAATTCGGGGGCTCAAATCTCTGGAACCACTGGTCTGAATGACCTGAAATTTGCGATAAGGTGCTGTTGGATCACAATAAACAAATGTGCCAAATTTCATCAAAATCTGAAATGGTCGGTTTAAACTCATTGGGTAATTGCGAATGGAATGACCCTGCACCTAATTTGAACGGCTAAAAAATACCATGTTATAAACAACAACCCTAACTAGGAGCATTCATTTGATATTTTTGCTTTCAAATGTTACATGGGTATCAGCAAAGCTCACAGCAGGGTCCTTTAATATTTAACAAAATTGTATATTTACAGTCTGAGACAGGAGGATGAGAGGATACAGGGTAGCTATAAATAAACAATGAGATGAGCATGCTATCAATGCT
This sequence comes from Cynodonichthys magdalenae, assembly GCA_031762555.1. NCBI lineage: Eukaryota > Metazoa > Chordata > Actinopteri > Cyprinodontiformes > Rivulidae > Cynodonichthys > Cynodonichthys magdalenae. Next base: position 11,194,945 of record JARVJO010000180.1, on the reverse strand, counting down.
AACATCACACACCCCAGTTAAACAACACATGCTGGGGAGTGATGCTGACGACTAAATATCAATATGATCACATTACATAAACATACACATCCTGTAAATAAAGATCTTCAGCTGTGTAATCACACCATTGTGAAACAAAAAGAACTATATCAGCAGAAGTATTTTTACTCATTACATCACAGTAATTAACAATTATTGTTTTGAGTTTAATTTTGATTGTGTTTTTGTGCTTTAACAAATTTAAGTGACACAATTGGTTTCAATTTCTCCTTTGGAATACTAGGAAAATTAAGTTTGCATAGAAATCTACTGTCTAGTGACTTTCTAGGTGTGTATGTGTTAAAGCACATATCAAACTGAAGGCCTGCAGGCCAAATGTTGCCCACCACTGCATTTTATATGGCCCACAACAGCTTCAAAGATAAATGGTAAATGGACTGTACTTATATAGCGCCTTTCTATCCAACCAGGATACTCAAAGCGCTTTACACTA
>JARVJO010000180.1:11168348-11190374 GCA_031762555.1 Cynodonichthys magdalenae | reverse complement strand
TCCCTGAACACATGTTAGTAATAGTATTGGGCGTCTTCTGAAAGAGCCTAGAATGTTCATGTTCTTGTTTTCATAGCAGCCTTGTGGAAATTTGGCGCTTCACCTCAAGTGACTAAAGCTGTTATAATTCTTAATACCATATTTTAATACCGCGGTATACCAAAATACTGTCACACCACCCAATCCTAGCCAAGAGATATGTTTTAATGATTAAATAGGTGAGCACATGTTTTTTACCATCATCTAAGAGCAGCAGCAGTCTGAGGAGGGAATCGCAAAGCTCCAGCCAACTGTTTGTCTCTTTAACAACACTATTAGATGGTTCCTGTGCCACAAAATGAGAAGTAGAGAATCCAATCAATCAGGTGGGTTTAGGAACTCCCAAGTGTCTGGTCTGAAAGTCTTCTTAAGCCTTATCGCCAGCTGAAACATTTTACGCTTTCATTATAATCCTGATTGGACAGACGCTTCCAGGTTACCTGCAGGGCTCGTGACACAATTAATGTGTTTGTTTTTCCACTCAAATCGTAGCAGTAGAGCTATATGCAGAGGTGCCGCTGCAGCAGGAGAGAATGTGTACAAGCAAATAGGACAGATGCAGAGATCTGAGGCAATTAGGTTCCCTGCTTTCCTTCTGAGCACAGACACTCGTTACAAGCCCGTACAGGGAGAAAAAAAAAAAAAACACATTAGGTGAGGTTGTGTAGTCTCAGCAGGGATGCTGTTTTCCCCCTGGATGAACCGCTGATGCAGTTTGTCCCACATGAGTCTGAAGTGGATGTATTGATTTTACATAATGGTGGCACTTGGATCCAAAAACTGCTCATTTACTTTAGATCCATGTAAAATCAAATCCTTGTTCTTATTCTAGAAAAAGTGAATTCAACTAAACATATTCCTTTCAGAACAACTTTCACTTTCTCTGCCACTTTTCATCACCATCTTTTATTTGTCTATTGACTACAACCCAACATGATTAAATGAATAGTAAAGGTCACAGCACCGACATCACCAGACCTCATAGATTTGTCAGTCTGACTGCAATGTGACTGGAGACAATGAAAGAGCATAAAGAAGACAAATGACTGGCAAATTATCGTTAAACACAACAGCGCTGCTCTAATGTCCCTCTTTATTCCAACAACTGTTTATAACCTCTACTCTACCTCTACTATTGAAGGCCGCTGCAGTTTAATAGAGAATTAAACGGAACATCAAACCGATGTATAACCTGGTGTTGCTATAAGGATGCAAAGTGTGACAAAGCTGCAGAGGTAACAGCAATTAAATTAAAAACACAAAGTGAAAGCTTGTATAACTGCCTCTGAGGTATAAACAAAGCCCAGAGGATTGTGCCCTGCAGGAGAAAATAACATTGTTAAAATTGTTTAGGTGAAAGAAACATGATTTTTTTTAATGGTCTAACATTATAGACCCTTGAGAAGTTGTCACTGAATGACTTAGACGGTGAACTGAAAACACAGAGCTCCAAACGGACTGCCCTTTAGTCCATCCATGGGTTACAAAAACTAATTGAGATGTATGCTACAATCAGTAAAAAGCTAAAAGGATCATAAGACAAAGAGACAGAGATGTTGAGTTAATAAAGGAATATAGAAAGACCCTTGACACCCTACTGGTTCCATTACAAAGCATGCTCCGGTTATAAAATTAAACGACCAAGGAGGAGTGCCTTATGGATGGGCGCTCCAGTTCCAGCACCATAGACGGCAGAAGAAAGGATGCTGTGTCTGGGTCTGCGTACTTTTTGGTCATTGGTAGAATTTGCACATTCAAACAGAGATGGAGTAAAATTTAAGAACAGCGGCGAAAAAATGCGCGCAGGAAAAAAAAACGTTTCTCCTAAATGTGCATTGCTGAACTGTTCACGTTCACTAGACTTTATCAGGAAAACCAAGGGCAGGAAAAACGAATAAAAACAGCAATTTCAGTAAAACTCCACTGTGTAAAATGTGCTTTTCACTGTTCAAGATGTGTTAAACCCAGTTAATAACGTAGCAGGAGAATAAAGGATGTGTGAAATGAAGGGACTTGGTGGATGAGTGCCAAACCCTGTGCAGAATGATGCAATGTCACTGGTTAAATCAGCCTTGAGAGGTGATCAGCTCCACATTGAACGACTGAATAAATAGACATAAAAAAAAATTATATTTTAGCCTAGTCACGCAAGAAATGCATTTTGATATACTCATTTTAATTCAAAGCCTTCCTATAAAACTTCAGCTTAGTTTTATTTTTGGTAAACATCGCTAATTTGATAAATATCAGTCGCTTGCATAGCTGACAAATCTGAAAGTAAAAAAATCTATTACTCCAAAAACATACCATATGAACCCACACAGGAAAAGAATAAAAAAAAACACATTGTGACATTTTTTAAGTCTACATAGATGAAAATGGGGAATCAGATGCTGCAATAGGCAAGGGAAAAGTTTACATCATGCACCAATAAGAGAGTTTCGCTTTAAAGTCTGTTGAAGTGAATGTTTTGGCCTGTGTGTGAACTCTGTTGCAGAATTTGTTCTCTGTATTTCTGCACATGACTAAAAACGGATGATGCTGTAATGCAAAAAAAACTTGTGGCAAGTCTAGTTGATGGCACTTGGGGATTTAAAGATAAATGATCACAAGCAGAGAAAGAAATCAAAGTTTCGGAATACTGGCAACATTTGTGTAAATGAATAAACCAACTTTTTACTGATGAAAAGTGTACTTTACATCAGCCACTTGTTTTCTATTGTGAATTGATTTTTAATCGTAGCAAAAACAATAAAAATATTTTAAAAATATGCTATCAAATCATAATTTTTGATGATTATTTCTTATTTTTTTAGAACAAACTTGCAGTGTAGCAATAGCAAACCTTATATAATAGAATATGAAGTTATTAGAAAACTCAGTTTATGATGAGTCAGTTTCTGTTGTGGGGGGAAAAAAAGACTGTCAGTTTGTACACTAATAACCTGTCCTGTATTTTCTCCGCCTCATGCTCCCACATATAAGCCCACTACGACACACCCTCACACACAGAGGCCTGTTGCTTTCAAACGCACACTCATCCTTTTAATCGGTGTGGAATCCATCAAACTGGGTCAAACTCTTTTTTTTTTTCCCCATCTGCCCCGGCCAGATTTTAAATGCACATGGACTGATTAAACAAAAAAAAATGGACCAAGGAAATAGGGCAAAAACATACAACACACACACGTGTGATCATGTCAGGAGACCAGTGGCAGAAAACACAAAGGAAGTGTTTGAGAAAAATTTGAAGGACATTTGCAGATAATAATGCATGTTTGTGCATCAGTCATTTGCACAGAACCACCTTCTGTTTTTCTATTATCCTGAACACATGACAAAGGGGGGGGGGGGGGGGGGGTGTAGCGCCCCCCCCCCCCCCCCCCCCCCCCCCCCCCCCCCCCCCCCCCCCCCCCCCGCAGCTCAGTTAAACAGCTGTGAAGGATAAGCTTGCTCCCACAGCTGTGGGTGGTGCATTGGTATTTTCTGTTTCTGCTTTGCATCCCTCTTGGATTTTTATGAACATTACCATGGTTACATTTGTATGCATGCTCACAGTGCATGTTGGATCTTAATTATGATAATAATAATAAAAAAAACAGTTCCTCCTGTAATCCAGCAGATCAAAACCAACAAATAAAAAAAAAATCAGCTTACATGAAGCTTTGAAGTTTTCCTGCAGATCAACCTGGTGTCATGTGATGAATACTGTCACCACATTCTGCGTGAGGCACGCACAGAAATCATTCAAAAATAAATAATTATAATAGTTTAAAGAAAGAAAAAAAAAAAGACAAGACCTTGATTTCAGTCTGTCATAATGCAACACGAATGGGGATTTCCAAGATTAGGAGCTTGCATGCACCGGCTAAAGAGAGGTCACTTAGAGTGCAAAGCATGTTTTGCAAAAATAATGCGATTCAAACAAAAAAAAAGATTTTTTTTATTTGTCTGTCTGCTCAAACTCATAAAATAAGCAATAGTAGAACGAATAAGTGTTCGTGATTTATTCTATCTTTATGCCAATGATTTAATATATGAATTAGAAACTTGGTTTCATCCTCGTAAAAAACACAAATTTCTTTTTTATTGGGTACAAAGTGAGACTTTTCTGACTTAGTTAAGCCTAATTGGGCTTCTGAAGGTATAACAGTAATGTTATGCAGCTGTATTGGTGAACAAAAGGCTCTGTGTTAGTCCTGAACATTTAGAACATCAGGCTAAAACCTTCCTCATGGAGGGAATAACCAAACTAAACGAGAAGCAGCACTTTTTAATCAACATGTTCAGATTTTGTCTTTTCTGTTGCTTGCTGAGCTTCAGTCAGAGAGTGGAGGAGAATCAAAAGAAAACATAGCTTTTTGGGTCTGCATAACCCAAATCTAACACATGAAACAGAATTCCCTTGTGAGCTTGAGAATCGCTGCTTTAACATGAATCTAATTGTTAAAAATTACAAAATTACATATCATAATTTTTTTTATTAAATCCAGTACATGTTTTTTGAGTGTAAAAATCCCAAATGCCAGTTCAATGCAGAGACGTATGATAGAAGCTAACTTCTTCTCCTAATCTTTTTTTCTTCTTTCCATTGCAGAAATTTGAATTTGACAGTCCACATTGTCAGTGTTCTCCCTTTCTTATTATCAAGTTCTTTTCAATTAACTCGACATTATGAACGTCTCTCTATAATAATGCCCTTTATTATTCGAGGAGGAAAGGTCGTATGTAGGGGTTGTGTAGAAAACAATGCATGGCAGACAGAGAGAAGCTTTTCTGAGACTATGGCTGTGTCCTCCGAAGGCCGAATTCGTCAGCCGCTTACGTCACAGCGCCGCGACAGAGGCTGTCCAAAACCGAAGACTCCTCCGATGCGGCCGACAAATACGTCCTTCCTTTGCCCCGAATTGAAGGACTGGTCCGGTGGATCCTTCCCGACCCACCATATCCCATAAAGCATTGCGTGCTGACCGGAGATTTTTTTCTGCTAGTAATGGCGGATGAAGCGAGTGAAAGGAAAACGTTTTAAATAAAAATCTGGTGGTATAAAAATTTAAAGTTTCAAGTGGTTCTGTTGTTAATACTTTTATCATTTGTATAGACATGGTTTTAAATATTATTTTTGTCAGAAAAAAATGATCTGGTTTAGCAAAATAAACATGCACCTACGGCGGGTCCATTAGTTCTTCAAATGTTGCCTTTAAGTTCATTTTATTGTTTTGTAATAATAATAACTCTAATATGTTGATATTTTTCTAATTTTGATCTAATTTAGCTTCTGTATAGGTGACCAGACATACACCGGGTAAGGGCGGAAATAAAGCCGAAGGCTAGACCATCCAAATTCACAGTGACTTTCTTCCAGCCTTTGCGGTCTACCAAGGACCCAGCCCACCTCGACCGGGTAGACCGGGTCCTTCGGAGGACCCGCTCTCCCGTTTTGGAAACAGCCTGAGGTTTAACTGTGAAACAATTTTGTGTCATTTTTGGTGAACTCTAAACTTAAAAAAAGAAAAGAAAGAAAAAATGTTTGGCAGGGTAATTTGAAAAGTAAAAAATGAGGATATTATTCAATACAAGGACATGAACAAAAAAAATCGCAATAATATAAGCCTGGGTTTGACTTCAATTGATCCTTTTTAAAGAACCAAAAAGAAGCAGAAAAAGTGTTTTCCATTTTTAACTCTCCTTTTTGACAAATAGGACTTTTCATACTGCAATTATTTCTACGAGTGTATAAGCGGAACGAAATGTATGACCCAAGGATATCAGACATCAAAGCAACATGACAAAAAAGTTCAAAAGCTTGAGGAAAATAAGAACTTTTTCTCCTCTATCCAAGCTCAAATCTCCCTGCTGCCGTCCTCTCAACAGAAAAATAACCTCATGAACAAAGATTTTGTGATGATTGCAAAAATACTTCCTGCTTTAACCTCCTAAGACCCGAACTCTTGCATTTGCATGCATTTTTGTCCACATATGAGGCGCCAGGTCCAAGGAGGTTAAAAGAATGGCAAGATAATTTCACATATGTGTTGGAGTATGGAAAGTAGCTCAGTCTTGTTCTGAGTGAAGAACTGGAGTCAAATCAAAGAGAAGCTGTCACTCAGCTTTGATTTGACTAGTGGGATTTAAAACACTGGGAACCAGTCTTTTCCCATGAGCAGGGTGTCAGTGACTGTCACTCAAACAGCAGCACATTGGCTTCCAAAAAAAAAAAAAAAAATCCTAAAGATCTTTGTTTTATATCTCCTCACCACCTTGTTAGAAAGCAGAAATATGCACCAGCAAGCTCCAGAAATACATTGCATTGCAACTCAATGCATCCTGAAGGAAATCCTGTAACATTTAGACAAAAAACAAACAAACTACTAAACCAGCTCAAAACGAAGAGCAGCTGAGTTGGAAGAGAGATGCAGAGATTGTAGACACAGCTGTGTCCCGAACTGAGCAAACTCTGGCACTTCTGGGTACCTGTTTACAGAGCCTGGTGATAGAATTTAATAACTTCATCACCATGATGGAGCAGATGGGCTTCAAATTGTGCTTACACTGCATTTTCTACCAGTTTACATTCACCCTCTTAAAATAGCAATATTTGTCGTTGGTAGGTAGTTTGAAAGCTGTATGCCTTGGATTACTGAAAAATCTACAATATTTGATTGACAGCTTGAATCAAAAACTCACATATCTTTATCTGTAGTCCTATGACATTTTACTTTTCACTACCAGCGAACTCCATAACCCAGCAAAACAAGATATGTTTTAAATAAAAACATATCTTCTTTCCTCACACAATGAAACAAAGTCTAGTTTTATCAGAGTCGCTCAGCAAATCGATTTCCACTGACACAGCTTCATTGCCATGCATGCTCTGGCTCTGGGCAGAGTGGAGATAAACACTGGCAGGCTCCAGTAATCAATGTTGGGCACTGGGATATCTGCCCTTCTTTCGCTTTGGAAACAGAAAAAAACTGAACTGAATCATAGCCTATATATGTCAATATATAAAGGTTGAACTGTTTCATCACAGTACATTAGAAAAATGAAAATTGTTAGTACATTAGTATTTCAGGCAACCACTAAAACATCCTAATGATCCCCATTATGGCTGTATTTCCGGCTGAATTTCTGCATAACCAAAAAATGCAAACTGAGCTGCAAATTAATAAAAGCTCCAGTCAGGCTGGCAGGAAACAACAAAACTATAACCCAGAAGCAAGTTTTGATCACTAACATGTGAGTAAAGTCCTGGCAGAAAGAAATGACGCACAGAAGCTCAGTCCACTTGCCTGGAAGGTGTAAAATCTCGTCCCGTTCGGGGGGTGCACCTTAGGGGAGTTTGTCCCCGTACTCATGTCGGAGAAAATCATAATTCCGTTTTTGTTTCTTGATGTTATTTTTTTATGCGAGACGCATCCAGAACTTAGGCTCTTTAACCCAGGAGAATGAAATCGATCCAGAAGGAGATGATCGGGATCCGGTGCGCTCCAGACATGAAGGAGGAGAGTCTCCAGAGAGATGCGCAGCGCTCCTCTGAGGGAAACAAACACTGGCCAGTAGGGGGGGGGAGGAAACTCCAGGGGGATTTTTACGCGTCGCCGCTTCTCATGCAGGTGATTAATGTTTTTTTTTCTTTTTCTTTTTAGTGATGTGACTGGAGAGAAGGAGCAGGCGGCGCCATGCTCTCCTCCCCGCTGCAAGCTGCTCTGCTGGCGGCGCGGATGGCTCCGTCTGTGCGCGGATTATCCAGCCCCCCTCCTCCTCCTCTGGCTTCACCAATAATCAGTCAGAGCATCACAGCCAGCCTCAACCAAACAGCAGAGCCACCGCTCTCGTTGGTTCTACACTGTAAAAACGGACTGTCTTTTACAGCCTAATTAAATCTAACTTCCTTAATGATAACTTTTATTTTAGTTGTTTATACTGGTGAAGACAGTGATGGAAATTAGCTGCACCTGGATGGTTTTGCAAAAATAAATAAATATGCCAATTTTTTTGTAATAAATAATTTACAACACACAAAAAATATATTGTTTAAAAAATAACTGGCGTCTTAGCAAAAAAAGCACATTTTATTATGGCAGTTCTACATTTAAAAAAATAATAAAAGCCCAACATTTCTTGAAGGAATGCATATCCTCCACCCCTCATAATGCAGTTTGAATCTAAAACCACCTGACTCAAGGAAATGATGACGTTATCATTTGGTCAAACCTGTAGGATAAAGTTACTCTTAATTCGTGCAATATGCTCGGAATATGTGTTGTCTATGACTCTCGGCTACCACCTCATCGAAGTTTAGATTAATATTTGTCAAACTGACTGAGTTGCTAACGTCAAATTATTGTGGTAGCCATTTTGAACTGGATTGATTATTACTTTCTGAAAGTTTCATGAAGTGACTCATGACATAAATATCTCTCACAAGAGTAACTTGTAAAAAGTTGTAAACATAAAAGCAGATAGAATGATAATGGATGCTTTCATAAAAATCAGATCACCAGCTTCTCTCATGTTGCCCTGCCGTTCTGAGTTTGCATTAATTTTCTCCTGTTTGCTTTGAACAGAAAGCAGCTGTTTCAACCAATTTAATGTGAGCTGATTGGCCTTGAGCAAAACTGAAGAAATGTAATTCCACTTTTAAAAAGCTTGCCAGCAGAGCCATTAAGTGGCCGTTTACTGTGAGGAATCCACACTTGTGTATGCATTAGGTGTGCGACTGTGTTAACCCTGTTATTAACGCTTACACTTTAAATGCTGATGAGATTTGATAATTGGATCCAAATGCAACCTATTAAGATCTTATTGAGTTAGAAAATCTAGTTTAGTCACTAGAAGAAAAAACTGTACAGTTTCTCATCCGGCTGAATAAGATGAACTCTGTGTTCTTTGAAGGAATTTGGCTTCTGGGAGACATCAAAGTCCACACTTTTAGTTTATCGGGTTAACTGATTCCTTGCTGAAAACTGAAACTTTCTTAACCAGACAAGCTAACGCTTTCGACATTTGCTCCCAGTGCAAGTATGTTTTAGTAAATGATGCATTTTAGGTTTTAAACTAAAGTGCAAACTTAAAAAGATGAATCATTTAAAACAAAGAGAGTCTGTTCAGATTGTTTTGCAAAACTAATATCTTAATTTTCCTACTTTTATTCAAAAAGTAAAATTATAAAAGTGAAGCTATATGTTTAAAGCACATTGTTAAAATTAAATCTAACCCTGAGACAAAATTTGACGTATAAGATAACATGATGGAACCACTATTAAAATGGTTAATTTATAATGTTAAAACTAAATTGTAAAAAGTTACTGCAGTGGGTGTGGCCTAATGCTGCTAATCGCTACTCGATTGGTTGGAATCTCTCAATCCTTACAGCCATTTTTTTTTGTTTTTATGCTGTGTTCTTCAGCTCACATGGAGATGTTAAAATATGTTATGATGAAATAAATCAAAAACTGCAAACAAACTGTGCAAACAAAGATGTTCATTTCATTATTCCCATACCTGAGTGAGTAAGCGTGTGTACTTTCATGAATCTCTTTTTAAATGTTTTGCATCCCTCTCTTCTTTTAAATCTTTTCAGAAAGAGAGAACCCACAGTCATGTTCCATCCATCAAAGAGCCCAAACAAATTGATTTTTGGCTTGAAAGCCTGTGTTTTGAGCTGTTTGTGGTCCTAATCTACGAGGCCAGCTATAACCTCTGACAGATACATCAGATACAAGCAGCGATAATAAAACGGGACCTGAATAAGATGAATTCAGACGCGGATGTGCGATGCTGTTTTTAGGGGTGTTGTTAAAGACAGATAAGACGTTCTCATCAAACCTCCAGTTCTTGAAGAGGCGAGAAAACAGTCAGCTTTGACCCAAAGCAGCAATGATGAGGGTGAGATCACACAGTAACACGGAGGCATGTGGTTACCTGAGGAAATTTATGCACATCACACATTTTAATCTGTTCTATGTGTGTGTGTGCTTGTTTCTGCTACAGAGGGAGAACCATGTTAGGTTTTAACCAACAAAGTGAGGTCATTTTTGGGAAGTGAGGACATTTTCCCAATTCTTGTTTTGCAGCTCTACTGCGCTCTACTAGTTGGGTTTAGTTATGGTATGAATTAAGTTTTGGTTCAGGTTAAGGTTAGGAATAAACTAGTAATGGTTAGTTTTAGGGAAAATGTCTGAGTTAGGTATAAATGCAGTTACAAAAATGACTGGAAGTCAATACAATGTTTTCAGTTTGATGCAAAAACAAGGCTGTGTGTGTGAGGGCATGTTTTCGCTTGGTCGTGTGAACCATTTTCCAGAAAAAGGCAGCCTCGTGGGGACCGAATGTGCATTGTGGGTACCAATGCTTTGTCCTCACGGGTACGGATGCTGTTTTCAGGTGGGAGGTTGGGTTTGAATTGAGTTTAGGTTAGTTCTGGGTCCGGTAAGTACCTGTGAGGTTACTTTTAGGGTAAATGGTCAGGGTTAGGCTATAAAATTACCAGAAAATGAATGGACGTCAATCCACAGTCCCCACGGGGATATAAAAGCAAACCCGTGTGTGTGAGTGTCAGCTCAGGACAGAGCATTGTGCTGTAAGGCTGTTTGGTCAAACAACCACTAAAGCTGTAAATGAGCTGCAATCAAGGCACTGTAAAAAAAAACTATTTGTGCATCTGAAATTTCATCTCAAGATACAGCAAGGAGACAAAAGAATAAAAAAAATAAAACCTTTGAACTTAAGCTTTTCTGAAAAATGCTCAATTTAGTGACATCTAGTGGCAAAGTTGCAGATTGCAACAAATAATGTAAATAGAGCTAGAATGACCTCATTTTTTTAAAGCTTTGAAGAAATTTAAACTGTTCAAAAAAATCATTAAAACAAAAACTCGCAAAAGAATCTGCATACTGCCTTGTGACTTATAGCCAAGCCATTTTGTGTCAAACTGAATGCTTTAAAGTTTGCATTGTTTGAGAAAAGCAGACTTTATCTGATTGTGTGATCTTCATGCCATTTACCGACACGTTGTTAAAATTCAAATCTATTCAAAGCTCGTGTTCCTTTAAAAAGCACAGCTCAAGGCAGCTCCTCTCTACTCCAACTGCTCTCCGAGGTGCACATTTGATATGCAGCTCCTGGTAAATCTCAGTAGGTCTGCAGAAGGGGCGCTCAGTGGAAAAGGTGACATGTTAAAATTAGCATACTTTGTTGTCAACGTGGCTGGCACACAATGTCGAGCACACGCTGATAACAAGCTGACGAAACAAGACATCTTTAAGGTGATGAGGCTGTGTTGCCGTGTACTGTAGAGCCTGGAGCTCCCAAAAGAGCTCCACTGTCAGCTGAAGCAAAACGTAAATGCACATTCATCCGTCGGCTGGAGACGTATTAAAGAAGGCCACTAGAATCTGAGAGAATCAACCATCGGATTTCCTGCCTCCTGACAAAATGGGACAATTTGCAAGAAAAGTAACAGAAAAGTTCACTGAATTGGCTTTTTTTCTTCTAGCATCTCCTATCTAAGTCTAGTTTTTATCTGAAATTATCCTCCATTAATAAGAAATCAAGAATAAGGGCAATATACTTTCACGTAAGTAAACCCCAAAACATTGTCCAAAGTTTTGAGATCCATATTTCCAACCAAACTATACAAAAATTTCTTCTCTTGATTGGCTCATTTATTCAGTGAAGGTTTCCTCCAAGTAAAGTTCCTACTAGATCTCCAAGCGTGTGTTCGTCCTTGCAGCACAGGCTTTTTTGGAAGGATTGATTGAAGTGTAGCAGCAGATGCATATCGATCGAGTCAATCTGTGTGTGTGTGTGTGTGTGGGCAGACAGCTGTAATGGACGTTAGCCTGCTCCTGTCACAGCTGAAACATTAGGGAGGTCTTGTCAAGGATACAGTCTCTGTGCATATATGAGAGACGGTTTGCCTGCGTGGGGAATCTCAACCAGTCAATAAAATCCAAGAAGACCCACTGGGCATAAAAGTTCATGAACTGGACAATATTAAAACTTTCAGAAAATAATCATTGTGCATCTACAACTGATTACCTTTTGGAATCACCCACAAATGACCTTGGAAAACACAAAAACAACCTGATTAACACCATTATCTTTAAAGTTGGACCAAATTGGCGACAACTGTTATTTTTCAAAATAAGAGAACATCAGTCCTAAACTCTGGCATGAGAGGGAGCGAGCATTATGCATTACTATGAAGAACGCTATAGGACTTTAATTTTTTAAGCGACACCAATTTTCCCACACCTCTGCAGATGACATAATGTAACACTCTGATTTTCTCAACATAACCTATTGAGTAAACAACTTCTGCATAAAAGTCTATGAAAGAAACAGGAAATTAGAGTAATGAATGACTCAAACAAACAAACAAACAAACAAAAAAATGATAAGATTCAATGGCGGGCCGGATGGAAGTCACTTGTGGGCCAGAAATGGCCCACAGGCCACCAATTGCCCGCCCCTGATTTAAATGATCCAAATGCATATGGTAAAAAAGCAGCTTGGTGGGTGTGTCTGATGTGGTACCTGCTGCATAGAAGCAAAACATTGCCTAAAAAGGCCACACTTCCTGTACATACAGTTTGTATTTGTCTTTCTACTTTACACTTACTAATCACTGTAACTGTCATATGTTTTGTCCAACTACTACAATCACAAAAGTACTTAATCAGAACTGGATATTTGAAAATACAAATAACTGACTTATGGCAGCCAGATGTCAGATGATTACAATTTTTTGTGCATATTTTATAGAAGCAAGAGATACATTTACACTGAATACGTGTGTTAATGTGTGGATCTGTAACTGCCTTCAGATGATGACTTCAGTAACAGACACAGTTTTCTTTTCTAATACCAACAAAACTAAGGAAAAAGTAAGGAAATGTTACAATGCTCCTTGGCAATATATTTATCTTATACCAACTCTTGAAGTCATGAGTCATATGATCAATTTGAATTTGACTGGTTTGATTTAAAGCTCAATTTAACTTTTATATGACAAAAAAGAGTTATTCATGCATTTCAGTAATAAGCAGCCAAAAACTGGTTAAGCATTTTTAAGCAACTAGTTTTAACCAAAAAATCTAAATTCATCTCTCTGCTACAAGAGAACTAAACACACCGTGGCTGTCATTATCCCCATTTCTCCACACGCAGCTTATATTTAGCACACTAGCTCTAAATTTAGCCAAGACTGCCACTTGTGACAGGTGGTTACTCGTGCAGAAAATCACAAAAGCAGAGCCGCCGCCAAGACGTCCACAGACACTCTATTGGAACGAAATCAAACTCGCGGCGAGCAGAAAAGCGTAATAGCAGGTTTTCAATCTTGTCTGAGGGAAACGACGCGCAGACGGGCCGCTTTCGACTCGTCCCGACCAAACGTGGCGTCGTGCTCAGCAGTTCTTTAGAAACATGCTGATTCGGCTGTATGAGATGTCAATCATTATTTTTATTGTAGTTATTTACGCGCATATGCTGACTGGCAGCATGTGGAGGATGTGAAGCAATTTTTTTATGTGGAAAATACATTTTTGACTGACTGCTGTAGAAAAGCTGCACCTACAGTAAATCTGCTGATTCCTTTTTTTTCTTTACGGTATTTAATCACTACTGATTTCTATCTTATTATATTTGCTATACATGAAAACTTGTAATATATTATTTATTATGTTCTAATGTTCCAATAGTCTGCTTTATAGCTAAAACTAGTTTTGTTAGTTGGGTTTTATTTTAGGGTAAAAGTGTGTTTTAAATATACAAACCAACTCCAATGAAGTTGGGATGTTGAGTAAAACAAATCAAAACAGAATATGGTGATTTTATAATTAGGACTTGGAATGTGAACAAGTTTCAGTGACTAGTGGAGCTTTTTTTTTTTGTCTTCTAGCTGAGGGCTGAGAGTAAAAGTGTTCAAAGAGGAGACAAACTGCGCCACAGCACTGACCTGGATATTAACACAATCAATCTTCCCAACATATACGAGTGCTTCTCTTTTTATTTGCCATATATGTGTCTCTCTTCCTCCCACCCCTTTTCCTTTCCCCGTGATTGTTTTTACTTTATTTGCAAGTTCGAGCTCATCAGTCTTCTCCAGCGACGCAGGGGGAAACGAAACAATCTCATAACTCTCTCATTACCGCCCCCAGCTTCATGAAGAATACTGCTGCCGCTGCTCGTGGATAATTTCAAACTTCCGCTTTTGGGACACGAGATAGCATTTCTGTAGCAGTTAGGCTCTGTGCCTTTGAAAGTTGTTAACTAATGCAATAAAGAGGCAAGGAAAATAAGGTTAAAGTGCTCGTGATGAAAGAAAAAATCGCTTTAAATCGAGCACATGTAATATTTAGGGAGAGTGCTTGATGAGACAGTGGAAAAACAAGTTTTATGACTACAAGGTGAGGAATTCACTCCATTGATTCTGTATCTTTAGTGTAAAGCAAAACTAAAGTCAAAAGTTTGTGTGCCGTTTGATTTCTCCAAATCTCATAAAACGGGGTGAACAGATGATCCAGTTCGCTAAAGGCCGGATCGTCACATCCGAGGAGATGGATGGAAATGAAAGCTGTCCCTGCTCTGTTTCTGATCCATCCATCCTCTGGGATGTGGTTTCTGAACCCTATATCTTTTAACCTCAACTTCATCAGCATTGATTGGCTTTCAGAACAGGGCAAACCACAAAGACTCCAAGAAACAACTGAAATGTCATTTCTGTTAGAAGGTTCAAAGACTGGTTTCAATCTGTCAACAGTTTCAGGAAACCAATTTTTCCTTTTAGTCACAACAATGGTTTTCCATCTAAACAAAAAGAGCAGAAAATCATCCTGCCGCCCCTTTTTATTGACATTGACTGTTGTTTTGAACCCAATAAAGATCATTATGAAGTGGAGCAGAGGGCCCTGACACAAACGACTTGTGATTTATGGCTTTGATTAACGCTTTACTGGAGAGCCAATTCATATTCAGCAGCTGTAAGTATCAGGAGAAATCCTCTCAGACATTACCACAGACTCAATTCGGTTTTGCCAAAATCAATGGATTTGTTTAATGACTGCTGGAGACATGCTGCAGGGATGGAGTGAATAAAAGCTGGTGCGCTTTACACGCTGGAGGTTTAACATGAGGTCTACAGCTTGTTATGTAGCGCCATCTGCTGGTCGTATACTGACGTTTGTCCTTTTGCTCAATATATTAAGAGCATTAGTTGTGGCAGCTTTCTTGAATTTAGTTCTCTCTACAAGTTAAATCATTTTTAACCAATTTCTTAATTGACATTTGAGAGGAATGTCTAACCACTTTTGAACCACTGAAGCTTTTTATTTAAAAAGGGCAATATAAACTTGTTTTCCCTTTTAGATATGAATACTCTCAAACTAAAGTTTGGTACTACAAGAAAATACTAACAAAAAATAAATAATAATAATAATAATAATAATAATAATAATAATAACAATATATTCTCTATACCCGCTTCTTCCTTTTAGGGTCACGGGGGTCACTGGTGCCCATATCCAGCAGTCACTGTGCGAGGGGCGGGTTACATCCTGGACAGGTCGCAAGTCCATCACAGGGCCAATAATAACAACAACAATAATAATAACAATGATATTTTTTAAACATATATTCTGCTAGATTTTTCCAGAATTTCCCATCTGTAAGACAGCTTCAAAACTGTTTTTTTTTTTTATAATAGTTACTCTTTAATAGAGCAACAAATTAAAATTGAATATTTTGTTGACTGTGTTACCAGACTTGGCCACAAGATGGTAGAGATGTACAAGAGATATACTAACTTTACTAATTCTGATATTAAATTACAGATACAGACGCCTGAGCTTCATGCAGACTGTACACATGTTGCTCAAATAAATAAAATATAAACAGATAATTATTATTATTATGATTTTATCGCAGCATTTCTTCAGTTATTGCTGGTTCATTCACTATGAGCCAACCATTATTAATTATTATTATTCGAATTCTTATTATTATTATGATTTTTATTTTTATTCTTATTATTTGATTTATTTTTATTCTTATTAGTATTCTTCTCCTTCTTTATATTCTTCATATTATTATTCATATTCTTATTCTTATTAATTTTATTATTATTTATGGTGCATTTAACGTTTTAAATGATCAACTAGTGTTCTCTTTAAGATGTAGCTGTAAGTTTTATTTATTTATTTTTAAAATTCTGATCCATATCTACAGTATTGTGTTTGCAACATGCTGCAAAGATAAATGTTTTGCTCGTCTTTTAGGATTTTTTTTCCTGCTTCTCAGCCTTAAACACCATCGAAGCTGACAAATGACCACAATAAAAAAAAAAGCCATTTTGTGCTTTCTTTCAGCATGCAGTGTGTTCTGTATACATCCACTGAATCGATGGATGGCACACATCAAATCACAAAACGTTGTGCCAGCCCTGAGAATAAGCTCCCTGACTGACTCCAACACATTATCTATAAATCACTCTGAGTGAGGCAGAATGTTATTAAGAGCTGAAAATTACAGCAGCTTCTCTAATTATAGCTCCCCAAACCTCCAGGAAAAACTGTTCTACTCAGGACCAAAACAGAAATTACTCATACACTCATGGTTTGATAATTAGTAGATCATCTGACTAATCTATGCTTGATATTACGTTTTTACGAAGTTCTTTGCAAAACTGTTAAACATTTAACATGTTATTTTTTCTATAAGCTAAATATCCCTTGAGCTTAGGCTAAAATCTAAGCTAGATGGTATCTGATACATGATTGTCAAGTTTAAAAAGAAAAATAAATAGATCTAGATGTTAGCTTCGCTTCTTTCTGAGAAAAAACGTCTCAGCCAGCATTTCCTTCGCTGCTTTTGCCAAGTTTCTCTTCAGCTTTGCAGGATATTGGCTGCCACACTTGCAGCCGAGTTTTATTTACTGCTCAGGCGCTCTTACAGTAAAAGCAGGTGTTTTTTTTTTTTACAGCCACACTCGGAGGAGCAGCTCGGGTTAAGTTTGTTACACGCAGCTTTTGTGGTCTTAAAATCGCCTCACGCTGCTCTCGAGACCAGATGACAAAGCAAAGCGTCGCCACCAGCTTTGAGCTTAACTTGTAATGAGATGCAAAGCTCGCTTCACTCAGTTCTCTAAATTAAAGTGTGCCGTTTGGAAGAAATGGCTGAGTGACTTCAAATTGGTGAAAATTTGGTGCCATTTAGCAGTTTGGAGGTGTTTCCTTTTATATGAACGTCTTAGATTTGGCTAACATTTAGCTTATTTTGCAGCATGCAAGAAAAGACAATGATGGAAGATCTTGTTGCCCAGTTCATAATCCAGCATGGCTTCAATCCAAAATAAAAATAAAGCACGGGATCCCAACAGTGAAGAGTTCCTTACCTGTGATTGATGCAGGAGTGGGAAAAATTCAACATAATCCAACAGAACACAACAGAGAGAAGAAAAGAAAAAGGAGAACATTTTAGATCAAGTATACAGATTTGAAGTACAAAACTACAAAACTGCCTTTTTTTTGTGTTTTTACAGGGTTTGCAGTGCAGCAGGCAGGTTTGAACAACCACAGATGTATAAATGAGAGCTGCCAGTGTTTGTAAGCGGGAAACAATTTGAATCTAAATCTGCTGCTGCGACGCTCCTCCTCTGATTGAGCTGTCTTCTTATTTTGTCTTTTTTTTTCTCTGCACCCCTGACATTTTCTCTCGCTCCTCTGTTCTTTGAAGCCACGCAGGCATGTGAGTGAACCTGACGAAAGCGGGTTTTGTCGTGGAAGAAAAAGACCGTTATGACTGAAGGCATCTATCTGGCATGGGAGAGATCAGCTGAGCAGCTGCTGTGGATTCTCAAAATAAAGCATTAAGTATCTTAGATAGAAATTATCTTTTGTTGCTAATTTTCTGCTCTGTTTTGTGTTTTATTTTTACTACAAATGGAGTTTCTCTATGTACTGAATTTTACGCTTTGGTTTTCAAATTCCCAAGTTTCTTAATCTTGCAAGATTGGGTAACTTGGGTGCAAAAAATGAATATCCATCATAATTACTGTAAGAATTTAATTACACATTATTTTGTGTGTCTTGAAAAGGTCCAAAACACAGTTTCCCAAGGGAGGTGAAGTATTTATTGCACAAAAAAAGTGTAATTTATTATCATTATAAATAATTGAGCATATGATTTTGAGTATCTTGTTCTTGATCCCGTGTTTGTAGTAATTAAAGTTTCATCAGGAATTGGTTCATATTTTGGCTAGATAGTTTTATTTGCAACATTAGAGAATTTATTATATTGTGATTTTAATGCCCTAAAATATATATATATATATATTTTTAAAGAATACTGGTAAATAATTGATTCTGAGATTCAAATGCATTCCACGTAAAATGCTTGGCCAATCATTTAGTCATAGGCAGTTTAGGCAAACGCTAAGGGCACCGTCCATCTAGGGGGCGCCACAAAAGGGAGATGAAAAAACATACTTTATAACTTTTTATCAAAGTATAGTTTATTTATTCTGTAGAATAATCACTGGCTACTCAGGTTTATGAAGGTAACTTGGTTTCCCAACCTGCTTTGTTACTACATGAGGTTATATTGTGCAGAGGATATTTCACAATAAAAGATGCAATCAAGACTAACTGGTGCTCAGTGTGTAAATAAGAAACACAATAAAGATAATGGAAATTTCTGGAATGGAAGTCTGGTTTTCAGTCTTCTTCTTGGCATCCTTCATAGAAGACGACCCATGAACAATTATGGTCAAATTATGGTCAAAGGTTTTCCATTGCATTCCAATGTGGGTGCAGCTATTGTTTCAGTGTTCTACCTTAATAAAATACAGATTTTATTTTGTTTTATTAATCCCAAGAATTTAGTAAAAAGCAAATGGCTGGAAAAGGTAGAGTTTTGAGTTGATCTTTTACATTTTTTTCCAGGTTTGTATACCCCTGGCCACCCCTAGAACTGCTTCAATCCACAGCTGCTGGTTAACATGAACATGTGTTCTCATTGCTGTCAGCAGATGTCGACTGGTCTGAGGTAAACATCTGGTATTCTGTTCCAAAACATTATATTGTTGACTTTTTTTAATTGGACACCCTGGTTTCTAAAGATAAAAAATATTATCAAAGACAAAACTATTTAAATTGGTATGGGAATGTGTAAACTGGCAGTGATATTTAGAAAACTGAACAAAGGGTGCCTCCTGAAAACTTGCCTCGGGCCCCAAATTGGCTAGATCTGGCCCTGCTGGTAATTCATGGAAACAAAAAGAAACCAAAGCAGAAAAACAGTTGGATTTTCTTGCACAGTTAAAATAATCTTAAACATGTAAAAAAAAAAAATTGTTTTTGCAAATTTCTGCAAAATACAAGTAATACATTTTTATGACACATCAGTTTTTCTCAACATATTGCCCTTTCTTGTAGGAATTACATTTTATGTTCTTTTTAAAAACCCTGATTTACTCAAACTTTGATCACCCTGAAGAAGCAGATTTATTCAGACATGATGTTAAACAACTTTTTCTGATGACCTCTGTTTCTACAGCTCTGTCACATGACTTGCTCCATTAGTTAAGCACATTTTCACTCACATGTCTGCAGGTGTTTAAAATCTAAAGCTCAGAACTGCTTGAATGGAACTGAAAGCTTACATGACATTCCACACTTCAACATAAATGTCAGTTCACTTTCTCGGTGCATCTGCTTTTTTCCTTCTACTCTCCTTGCTCCCCCTCTCAGAAATGTCAGCCTCCTTACTGCTATTCAACTTCACGTATAATGCACCGTTTGGCATTTAAATATCAGTACTGAAGCACATAACCCATCCTTTCAGACACTTCAGCTGCAGAGTTCCCATGAAAGATTAAAATGCGGTTGAAATGACGAGAAAAAGGCAAAAAGGGTCAGGATGGCATATAAAATGTAAACAAAACTTTAAAAAAAGACACAGAATGAGCACAAGGATGAAGGTTAGGTGAGTTTGTATTATTAATACAAAACACTAAGGAATGCTAGCTCTTTAATTTATATTATAACCTGGCTCATTAGGCACAATTTAAGCTTAAATCTGAATACAGTTTACAGATAAATGAGGGTTTTAATTGAGAAAATGAACCAAAGTTCCACTTTAGAGGCTACAGACGTGATTATTCTCACCTCGTTTGCAGAACCCTCTAAACATGCTTATCATCTCCATTATCACAGGGAATTAATAGTGGTAAAAATTTAAAAAGAGACTCTAAACTTGCAAAGGTATAAGCATTATCAGTGGAACTGAAGTGACCACATGCATATCAGAAGTGTGTAAAGATGTTTGCGACCGAGACAAAGGCAGCCCGCTGCTCTGCGCGTCACCTTTGTTGAAGGCGGAGATGAAATGTGTCTAAACAGGAAGAGTGACATCACTTCTTGGCAGGCAGCTCTAGGGAGACCACGATGCCTTGACAAGGGGGACACTCCCTCATCCAATCAAAATGTGAGCTGAATCTGTGTGTGTGGCATGCTGCGACCGGTTCAGTTAGCGCACGTCTCCCACGGCTAGACCTTCATCAAACCGCTGGAGGTCAGGCCACACGAACAAGTGCGTACCTGTGGGCTGACATGTGCTTCTTCTCACTTCTTCTTCGCCATCAGTCCTGAGTGTGTTTTGTAACACTGTGTGTGATTCCACCTTGGTGAATGTAAAAGACAAGGGGGGAAAGATTGCGTATGTGCGAGACAGAAAAAGACCACTGGGAAAAGCCCAGTTAGGAGAGATTTTAGGAAGTGCAAGCTAAAGAGACAGAAAAGGTAAGAGTGTGTGTGTATGGAAGTGAAAGCAATGCCTTATGGGTGTGTGTCTGTGTGAGAAAGTCTTGCTAGTTGTCTAAAATGGATAAAGACGAAACAGAATAAAGGGAGCTCAGTCATGGATGCATTATGTAATTTACAGGTCACTGTTAGGTTGTTTGGTGATTTTTGAAAGAAACAAAAACAACATTTGAACTGAAATTCTTTATGTTGCAACTCGTCAATTGCAATTTTCTTGGGCAGCAGTAAACTAACAGATATTAACAGTGTTGTAGTACTCAAACACTTTTTGATGGTCTCGGTCGAGTTATTTGTACTCAGGCTTGTCTCAGTCTCGGATATCTAAAACTGGATTTTATTTAAGACCACAATGTTTAAAGGATAACTGAACTGCCAGAATATTGTCTAGTTTACTTGTACATGTCCTCGCTTTGATGGGACGTAAAATGTACTGATTGAAATCTACGCGTGACTCATTGCTAATTATGTATTTTTGTTACAGGTCACCCATCCCTTCACACGCAGCACTCCTAGAAAGTTAGAATGGTTGTGGGAGATGTCTGTAAAATCTTCAGTAAAACACATCACCTACATAAATCATAAAGAATATATTTGTAAAACAACATCCAGAAGAAAGCATGAAGCGACTTGTTATTCTGCAGTTCTTCGCTTTCAGAGTCGGTGGGGACTACGCCAAACTTTTATTGTCACTTAGAAAGAAAGCACAAAGAAAGGTAAGCTATGTGTAAGTGATGTTAGCAAAGCTAGCTAGCTAACATTAGCAATCCGCCTCTGTACCAAAATTCTTTACCTGGCCCTCACACAAAGAGATTTAGTCAATATTAGATGTACATATTAACTTAGCGACCGGTGTACAGTATACTGTATGTTTTAGGTCTTGGTCTTGACTTAGTCCAGCCTTGGTCTTGACTTGGTCTCAGCCCCTAACGCTTTTGGTCTTGACTTGGTCTCGGGTTAAGTGGTCTTGACTACCACGCTAGATATTAGTTGTTGCATCTCAAAGTCTCTGAACAGACCAACATTAAAATCCCTTCCAATTTGATAAAACCTAAGCCGCACATATGGGATCAAACTTAGGCCGTATCTATTTTGTACTTGTAAATCAGACTTCGTAGTTGTAAAAAAAGCTTTGTAAGTTTTTGATGTGCAAATAGGAATTTGT
>JARVJO010000180.1:11156873-11168248 GCA_031762555.1 Cynodonichthys magdalenae | reverse complement strand
CTTTCCTCAGGTTCACAACATCACATCTCACTGCACTGAACATGCTCTCTATAGAGAAGAATCTTGTTAAAACATCCAAACATTATGTGCAAAAAATAAAACACTACATGACATTGTAATGCTGTTTCGTTATTTTCATTTGTTTAATAAATACACTGGCGTGATACAACTTAGTACATGTTCGATTACTTTTGAACATATGTCTATTTTGGAGTTGTAGCCCCCCCGGAGAAAAATCCACCAGCCGCCACTGATATATCCCTTTATCTCCACAGCATGATGCTGCCACCACCATGCTTCACTGTGGTGATAATGCTCTCAACATCATGAGAAAAGAGATACAAATAATAAGTCTTTGAAAAGCTCTACTAATGGAAAATAAGTTATTCAGTACAGAAATGATTAAAATGCTACTGCAGACAGATGTGTAATGCTGCAGATGTTTTTATAGAAACTCATCCTGGGCTCAGCTCTCTTAAGAGTTCTTAAACAGGATTCTCAGTTGGAGACAGGAGCCGGTGACATCATGGTCTATTTCTGGTTTTCAAGTGGAGGATCAAGAAGCTAAAAGGTATCCATTAATGGGGGACCAGCTGCATGGCTTCAAAAAAGAAAAAAAAAAACATCAGTCATTACTAACAACCTGTTCTGAAGAGTCAGATGAAACTTTAAAATGCCCCCCCACCCCAAATCTTCTTTTCAACATTTTTATTTTAACAGCAGAGTCAGAAATGAATGTTCATATTCTGAATATAAGATAATCCTGAGAAAACCAATTATTTATTTAAATATTTATTACCATCTGGTAAATAATGAAAACAAAGTGTATTTAAGAATATGGGACTCAAAATAATCAGATTGTGTGGCTTTTGTAGGGAAAATTACATTTTCAGGTCAGCGCAGCTTGGAGTGCTAAGTATTGGTCTTAACCTCATTTCTCTCTGCTCTCCTCAGTGGCTCTCGAGGGACACGTTCTCTAATTCATTTAGGCAAAGCCAGAAAGAAGAATGGGTGTGCGTTTGTGTGTAAAAACAGAAATGTGCATGTGTTTAAGTGGACAAAATGTTGAAGAATTTCCTGCCTCGAGCTCTGAGTCATAACCAAGTTTTTTTTTCCCGCAGTGATGCAAACACAGCCCACCCCTCTTCCTCTGATCCCACCTACACAAATATAGGCTCAAACACATGCACTGATGCTCACATGATGCTTTGATGACATCAAAGCGTTCGCAGTGTGACTGAACATCATTTCAAATTATTCATCAGCACATAGTACTGAGAATATTTAGTGAAGAAAACATACATATTCCTCTGTTTACTTGTGATTTGATCATTAGGCATAAGAAATGCAGCTTAATGACTTCAATTTTTAATAAAAATGAAATTAAACCTTAATTTTGAAGCTTAAACCAATTACTGACTAATTATTTGTTTTGTCTTTTAGCTGAAAAAATATTAGGACCCGAAATAGTTTCTAGCAAACGACAGCAATATGTGCATCACAAGGTTGATTTCCACAGACTGCCCATTAATTATTAGAAGATATTATAAAAAGATAGAAGCAGTGAAAGATGCTATTTTCATTGTCGTCTGAGTTTTTTTTTTTTTTTGTGGTGACTGGTGCTGTTGAACTTCTGCATTTTCATCCTTAATTTTACCTTTTTTGCTTAATATTGAACAGGACACAGATGCTTCTTCCTGTAATTTTCTGAATCTAAAAGAAATCACAGCTTTTTAATAAAAAAAATAAAAAATCAACATTACTGCTCATGTATGCAGATTCAGTCTTTAAATGATAAAAAAACTAATATGTTAACAACTCCATTTATTAATAAAACAAGAGGTAGAGAAAACTATGTAAAGCCTTGAGACTACTTTACTAATATTGCTCAAAAATACTTAGTTTTATTTTCCAAGAACTTTAAATTCCCTATTGCCATACTGCTAAATTTTGATCATGCCATACGTTATTTTAAGTGTTAACGGTATTTTTCAGCAGCTCAGTTAGCTGCTTCTCCATAAAAAAAATTTAAAATCTCTTATAATTGGTTTTCCCTACTTATTGCATGTTAAAATATTCCAGAATTATTACCATAAAAAACCTATACAGCATCACATCCAAACCACTGAAATGCATAATTAATTTAAAGGGTAGGTATTATGTATTTTCCAGGCACATAGTTCAATTCTTTATCACACTAAAGAAACTATGTTACCTTCAGTTGTTATGAAAATGTTGTTTATATCAAAAATAAATTTGACTTTGCACCGTAGTCTATATAAATGCCTTCAAATTGGCCTCTGTCGCTTTAAGAACCCCCTTCCATTTCGGACACTCCCATTTCAACACATCTTCAAGGATTCAGGGGAGGGTTGTTCTGAAGGTGGGAGCCCACCTGCAAACTGAGCTCTAGGGAGGAGCTTTGTACAAATAGGCAGAGCTTTGTAGCAGCAAGCATTTAGCCAGCTCCACATGGCTGCCACAGGAGATTCAAGGATTTCTCAAACATGCATGCATGAAGGAGTCAAAGCAACACTCTGGGTGTGTTTTTGATGAAGGGATGACATTTAAACATGATAGAAAGCTCAAAAAGGTATTTGGCATCAGTCAGTCAGACTGAGAAAAGATTGGAAGTTATGTACAAATCCTGGTGATTTTAAATACTAAAATAAAGAAAGTAACAGAATTTCAACATAACAAAATCCAGGCAGAAGAAACACTTTTCCAAGTCAAATTTTTCTCATTCAGAAACTAATATTTACAGTAGGTAATAAATATATATAGTCATTATATGTAGTGACCACATCTACTGTTTACCATATATCACTTGACCTCCAAATGTTTCAGCAGATAGAAAAAAACATTAGAACAAAGCTTGTGTACAAACAAGATGTCTAACTAATAACAGTGTTATTCAAGTAAAAAAAAGTACTATTAAACTAAAAGTACGTTAAAAAAAAGCTACTCAAGTAAATTTAACTGAGCAAATGTAACTAGTTACCACCCACCTTCACCACCTTTGAAGTTAAACACAAAGGGCCACCATAATGAACATGTGACCCCCGCTCTATCAGCTTAAATATGAAGGTATCTTTAGAGACAAACATGGTAAAAACTCTTGGTTAGATGTGAACCTTAGCTTCCTCTAAGTTCAATGCAATCCACTATAACAGTGGTTAACTTCAGAAATGTAAGTTTTGTTTTATAGGCCGTGTTGCACCCAACAGGCTTCTGAAATTTCTGAGTACACCAAGGCAATAACCCTGTGAACACCCAGCTGTCACCTTGTTTAACTGATCTATGTTCCTGTTCCTGACTTTACAGCACTCCTATACCCTACTGTGCTGTTCATTAGAGAGATAATTACATCTGCAAGGGATCCTTTTTGTTGTCTCAGTATGTACAATTAGAACCTCGCTCTTCTTCTTCCCCCCTCTGTTTCCTGTTCACACAACAGTCAACAAGAATCATGCACTTGGCGTAGGCCGTCGCAGTGATTCATCCAGCGAACTAGATCTGTCTCGCTAATCTGACCCTAACCTTTGGAGAGTATTGATCAAGTATCTCTGTCTGAGCCATTACAGTCAGTTGGTGCAAACAGTGCTCGTGCCAACAACCCTTCCGTGACTCTGCTGATCAGAAGATTAAAGGATGAGGGGAATTAAAGGGTGACGGGACAAAAACGGCTATGTTAGATTGTGCAGAGAAGTGAGAAAGGCTTTAGTTTGTAAATCAGAGCTGATTAAATTGTTAAATGCAATAAGAACTGGCTGTTGTACCACATTTCCTGACATTACTTAACGAGTCACAGGTGTACAACTCCCCAAACATCTCTTGTATTTTCACACATTCTGACAACTTAAGGAAGATCGTCATTGCTTGACTTTGGAGTCTATTTTTTCAAACTGCGAGTGAACCACGCATCTAGCCTGCGGGCGACATGAACTGGGGCACAAACAATAACGGTAATCATGGAAAATCATATGCTGCTCTGGCAAAGGAGACCAGCTGACTGGCTGTCGGAGCCCCGAAGGTTTCCAGCACAAGCAGCAACACAGAAAAAAAGGGAATGAGGTGGAGAAGCGGTGAGCAAAGAAATGAGAAAAGAGGAAAAGGATTCACCTCCTGTCCTATGTCCTGGACAAGCTTAGTCATCTTTATTTCTGCCCTCTTCCTCCTCCATCCTCTACTGCCACCCAGTCTTACTCAGTGTTCACTGACACGAATGTGGTGCAATTCACAAATAAAGGTTTTAGGAAGAATAAAAGTTGGATGTTTTTGATCACTGTCATTGTCGTGCATGATTAATAACTGATGACCCAAGAGATATACATATTTGCCATCTGCATGATACAAATATAGCTCTAACAGTCTTTAAATGAAACCACAATTGCTGTCCAAAGCTCAAATAACAGCATAAGATATATTACAAGAAACAGCCGAGCGTAATGAGTACTACAGCAAGTCTGCCACTTATGAATGAGCATGCCTCAGATCGATTTTTTCTTCTGCACAGCAGTTTAGTCCTGTCTCAGCTTGCATTACAACATTGGTTTTGGCCGGTATCTTATTCTTGTCTGGCTGGACAGACGTGAATAATAATGAAAAAAATATCAGGGGCTCTGAGGTCATGTTGCTGGAGCAGAATAAACAGGATTTACAAATCTACCATCAATGACACTGAGGAAATGCTTATCAAGCATCACCCGCTCTGCCATTTTTATGTTATTTCAACCATTTATATATCAAAATGTTCAACTCACAACATTCTAGCTCTGATTTTTGATATTTAAGTAATTTATATTTTTTGAGACGTTTGGCTTTTTCTGACTTTTTTTTTCCCTCATTGAAAATGAATGAAGCTGGCTTTAAACATCTTTAAAACCCTTTTAAATGTTTATAAATCTTTAATGCACTTTTCATCTTTTATTCTGATTCTGCTTTTTTAGCTTCTCTGTTCTACTTTCAGCCTCCTATAGCTTTTTTTTTTTGCTAATTTTAGCTTTTTTCTGCATTTTCAGCTATCTTTCTGTGCCTTTCAGCTATTCTGCTGATTTCAACTGTTTTAAACTTCTTTGAGCTGTTTTCAGTTCATTCCAGCTGCTGTGTTTTAAGCTACGTTGCAGCTGATTTTAGCTAATTTTAGCATTGTTTCAGCTAAATTCACTAAATTCATGTCAGCATTTTACTGCATAATTCAGCAAACGGGCTCTCTCTGCATTGTTGTGCTATTTTCTCCCTTTTTCAGCAACATCTTAACCTTTTTTCAGTTAATTTAAGTTTTTTTTAGCTATTTTACAACAAATTGGAACTTTTTTGTACTCCTTTTCTTGCTAATTACATATTTTTTTCTCTCCTTTCACCACATGTCTGCTAATTTCAACTTTATTTTTGGCTATTTTTATCTTCTTTTTGCTATTTTTAGCTACTTTTGCATCACTTGACTTCAGCAACTTTCAGCAAAAATTTTAAACAAAAAGCACTCACACTGCCTCAGTCAATCCATCTTATAAAGTTTTAAGACAGGTGGTTTTAATCTTCTCTTTCTTTGGTGACAGTTTATATGATAATAATAAAACTTTTTTTACCAAGTCGAACTAAAAAATTGTATTTTTAAATGTATGTTTATCAACGTAACTGAAATGCAATTACAAGTACTGATACTGGAGCTGAACCCAAAATATCAATGTTTTTTTAAGTGTAACGTTTTTATTTGTGAAGTTATTCCTCCAGTGTCAATGCATTGTAAGTCTGAAGGCACTTGATATAAAACCAATCACCATGGTAACAAGGCAGCGTGTGGTCATGCAAACATACGACATTGCGAAGGCTGGCGTTTTAAGCAGGCTACCTGGACTACATAGTGTGGCCTCCGTGGGCCGCGGTCTAGGTAAGCTGCAAATGCTGAATTAAGACACAGCCCATGTTTGGCAACAGTGAATAAACAGCATGGGAAGAGGGCTCCCACTGGCCCTCAGGGTCCTTCTGCAGTAATGCACAGCTGAGTGCTCCGGAGAAGGTTGTTGGTCTGCCAGCGCTCTCATCTGTGTCACGGCTGGGGTCATTGGGGGATGAAGGATGAAGGAGGGTTACATGATACTGCCAGCTCTGGGTTGACTACATGTGTCTTTCTCTTTTTCTCTTTCTCTAAAGACTCCATCCAGGAAACAATGTTATACTGGTGTGAAAGAATGGAATTTAGCTATATGATTCTTTCCATATTTAAAAAAAAAAACAGTGTTTTTTAAGCCTGTAAAAACAGCTTTTAGCCTAGCCTGGACAAAGATTTTTGCTCTTTTCTGGTAAGGTACAAACTATTGATAAATACTATCTAACAGAGTACCACTTCAAAGATAGCTACCCCTTTAAGTAGTTGTACTTAGAAAAGGTTCTTTAATTGAAGTGGGGTTGGTATGAATGTAGAACATAAAGACAAAAGCTTGCAAGTATTGCTGGATTGTTATGCTTGAAAAGGGAGGATGTGTCACTGAAAGCGCCGAACGGGGAGAGCAAATGTCACTCCCGTCAGTCGAAAGTGTCACGGCAAGTTGCGGAGCCGTGACCTCTGATAGAAAAAAAACAAAAAAAGGGAGAAAGTGGGACAAAAAGAAGGAGACATCAGGCAGAACAGAGTGTAACAGAAAATCAAATGACAGCAGAAACAGGAGAAGAAGGGGAGAGGAACAGGGTGGGCCTACATCTAATCCTGCCAGCGCTTTGGGCTTCACAAACAGAGGAGTCATATCAGTGAAGACACACTCACACCCTGATTATTGCTAAAATGAGGCCACTTCTGAATCAAAAGGGTCCTGCTGCTTCTTTTCTCCATTCATCAACACCTCTGCAGTCAGAGTCGTCAAAGACCTGGAAGCACTCTTCTGGCCTCTTTTCAAACTCCACTACTTGGGGCATTTTTTCTACACAACTAATTAGAAAGCGTACATCTTTATTAGCAGTGTTCAAATATACAAATGAAGAGGTAGATGCAGTAAATTCATTATAGGTAAGATCAATAATATTACATTAATAACAACATGGAGGCGCTGACTGCTTCTATAACATTTTTTTTTACCATGGTTAAAACCAAACTTGGTCAAACATTATTAATATTCATTGAAAAAATATTTTATACCAAATTATTTATTATTATTACTTTTAAAGAAATACAAATGACCTTTTTCAAACTGTGTTTTATGTAGTATTTAGAACATAAATGCAGACACATCTTCAGCATTCATTTCTTATAACTTACTCTCTAACAACTTTTTAATTTATTATATCTTAGAGGTACATTTTATCATATTGCAACAAATCAGGTAAAAAAAAGGTAACCCTCAATGAAAACCTAATTATTTTACTTTAAAATAAGAAAAGAATACAAAGTAAAATAACTAAAGTTGATTTTCTGTTGATTACCTACAAATTCAGACTTCATTCTCTCGGCTTGAAATTTGGCTGAACGTCATGAGAAGAACGAACTATATATACATATATGTATTAAAAAACTATTTCACATTGGAGCCAGATAAAATGTTAACAAGGGCCAGATTCGGCCCACAGGCCTTTAGTTTGAATCATATGATCTAAATGCTTTAAAGTAATTAATCCCAATTTCAGCTTGATTTTGACTTCGAACTATCACTTTAGCAATAACATCAACAAAAAAACTGTTGTTAGATATATTTTGGCATGTTGTGCTTTGTGACATGGAATTATAAAATTTAAATTTATTTATGGGGGAAAAAAAGTGATTTTAGCTTGTAAATACATCTAAACAAATCCAGATGAAGCGCATTCCGGTCCGCATTTCTAAAACCACGTGGATTACTGGGATCTAAACAAACACAGCCTGTGAACAAAGTCCTCCACTCTCTACCAACAAACCCCCGGAGTCTTTTGGAACCAGATTCGGGTAAGCGTGTGAAAAGAATTACTGGGACGCTTTTAGAAAGTGCTAATCTCCACTTCCTGTAGGAATTATACCACAAGACCTTTCTCATCCCTCATATTGTGTAAAGATGAACTCAGTAAAATGTGCAGTATTGACAGACAGTGAATTGCTTAGTGTGCATTTTTTATTTCCTCTTCTTTGTTAAGGATTAGTAGAATTATTTTCCCCATTTGTCCTGACCCGCATCATTGCTGTGACTCACCTGTGGCAGGGCGGAGCTGAGCTGTCGCTGCAGCGAGTCTCGGTCGTAAATAACATCCTGAAGGTGCTGCTGAGCCAGTCCGAGGCTCTCTTGGGTTTCCCGCAGCGTGTCCAGGAGCCGGTCCCGCTCGTCCAGCATGTTGACCATCAGCTGCTCAAAGTGGGTGTCCGGGTCGGAGGCGCTGCTCTGAGAGCCGCGCTGACTCAGCGCCGTGTCCTCGCTGATCGTGGGCATCACCTCGCACATCATCTTGGCTCTGCTGAAAAAGATAAATTGGACATTTTTAAGGAAGTTTGCACATACAACAAATTGGGTTTATTAAGGTTGACATCCATGTTCCTAAGTGTTTATCCACATTTTTGTTTAAAACTGCTGTTTCTAACTGCTTGGGCTTGACATAGTTGGAGCTAGGCTCAGCATTACACCAGTATTTCAAAGCTTACAGACACGTCTTGGGGTGGCGGGCATTCTGGCCTAGATTTCACGCATGTGATGTTTATTGGGGCAGCTCAGATCATGTTACATAATGCAACGCTATAGAGGATAATGTGAGGCCTTATTCCAAGTTCCTTCCGGGGGTCTTCAGATACATAAGGAGTTGTGGGAAAAATAAATAAATAAATAAAAACGATGTTTGAATCATTCGGCAGAGGCTTGTGATGAAGCAAGGAGTCACAAAAAAATTTTATTACAAGAACAAATTCCTTTTCAGAGATACAGCTAGCGCATATAGCCTAGCTTAAAAGTTCACTCAAACAATAAAATAGCGGAAAAAAATGCTTTTCAGCAGCAAATAAATACAAATTTGAATGCAAACCTTATTCACTCACTTGTTAGACGGAAACCCATGCACACAAATGGTTTAAACCTTCCTGCTTTTTCATTTACTAAAGTGAGCTAAGCTAACAATCTCAGGAGCGTTTACAGTCACTTCACCAGCTGTGTTGTGTGGCACTAACGAGCCACTAAAGGCCTCATTAAACCGCAGTGTCAGATTTATATAAGCACTAACATGTAGAACAATGTAAACACAGTAGTTCTGAGGCTGTTAAAAGGATTTCGCTAGTCATTTCCCCTGATTATATAGTATTTGTTTTATAGGCAATTGCCATAAATGGATGTTATTTTAAATGGTACGCCCATGCAGCAGAATATTTTTGAGGGTGCATATAAGTTTAGGTCATATTGCATAAAGGTTTTAAAATTACATGGTTTAAAAATGCACCCTTGCATGTTTTTATATATTTATGGGGGGAAATACTGAAATGGAGACCAGTTTGTGCACTGATTTGTTTCCTTTTTAGTTTAAAAAAGTGCAAATATGCATAAAATAACATATTTTAGTTATTTTATAGCATCAATTATGAGCAAATATCATCTCAAACATATTTAAATTAATATACACAAGTCACTTAAATGAAATATCTGAAATATAATCTTAAATATTTTTTTTTAAACCCCTATTTGAGGAATAGCTAAAATAAACATGATTTTTAGCGGGAAAGACTAGACTTAAATATTTGTAATTTTCCCTGCAAGCTAGCAATATATTTTTCTTTCCAGCTAATACATCTTAATAATCCAAATATTGTTTCAGGTTTCTTTTTTAAAATGACATCCAAAATTCTTCAGAATTACATAAAATTAGGATTCAGACCAGTTAGGAAGACAAATGAAGGCATTTCTCTGGAACCACTCGTGGCATTAGGATGATTAAAATATACCATAAAAAGCCAAGAACCTGAATAAGTGGTTTGGTCATTTTGACCACATTTAATGTAATTCTCAGTTTAATGTAATGAGTCACATATAATCATTTGCTCAATAATAAGACAGCCATGGATGTCTTACAATGCCAGTTCTGAGCTTCAGAATTCTGGCATTAAGACAAGGTTTCCTATATCTTCTCCAGGCACCTGGCCAGGCTCCCAACAGTCCACCATTCAGACACCATCCGCTACCGTTTAGCCCTGAGAGACAGAGCCTACAGTTTGGCCGGCCACGCTGCACATGCCAGCCTTTGCTTGGGGAGCGGGCGCGTTGGCGCGCAGACGAGGACATTGGTTGTGAATTTTAAGCAGTGGGAAGTGATTTATTCCTGACAATGAGTCGATGCTTGTTAACTTTGTGAATTAAACCTATATTTTTTATTGTAACTAAAAATTTGTTATTTTGACATACCAATATATCTAATATATTTATTCTCAATGTGAGGCGACAGACGCTCAAATTGAACTTTAAAAAAAAAAAAGAGGTTAATTTCTTTAGCTAAACTTGAGGGAAATAAAGACCCCCAGATTGTGACACATTAAAACAAACCCCATAAAATTTATTTTCTTTGTAGAAAATAAATAAATGACTCAGAGTAGAGAGTAGAACTGCAATGAACCCAGTTTAGCATGTTGATCGGTGAAGAACTGCAGACGGGCAGGAATCATCAGGATTTTTCCCTCCATGCCATTTCCCAATCAATGAATTATTCAAGAGAGAAGGAGGGAGGTTTTGTCCCCAATCAGAGGAACATTTTCATGACTCAGATCTAGTAACAAGAATAAAACAAAAAAAACTGTTTTTTTTTGGCAAAAGGTAAATTAATCAGGACTTGAGTCAAATTTAATACAATTTTTCTGCCTAAAACTCCCCAGTAATTCTTTGTTACTAATTGAAGCAAATAACAAGTAAGAAAAAGTGAATCTTAGAACATTTAGCGTAAAAATGCCAAAATTGGTGAGAAATTAGTTTAGTTTAGTTTAGTTCTTTGATAAATGTCATGTGTCCAGTGCCACTAACAAGTATACCCTCTAAACGCAAGTAGAGGTCATAGTGGGGAGATATTGGTGTGTGTGTGGGTGGAGTTTGTCTTAACTGTGACTGGCAAACATCTTGGTGTGGGTGGAGTTTGTCCTATCTGTGGTTGGCAAACATCTTGGTGTGGGCGGAGTTTGTCCTATCTGTGATTGGCAAACATCTTGGAGTGGGCGGAGTTTGTCCTATCTGTGATTGGCAAAGTTTTTGGTGTGGGCGGTGTTTGTCCAAACCATGATTGGTAGAGTTCTTTGGTGTGGGCGGAGTTTGTCCTAACTGTGATTGGTAGAGTTCTTTGGTGTGGGCGGAGTTTGTCCTAACTGTGGTTGGCAAAGTTCTTGGTGTGGGCGGTGTTTGTCCAAACCATGATTGGTAGAGTTCTTTGGTGTGGGCGGAGTTTGTCCTAACTGTGATTGG
>JARVJO010000180.1:11116425-11136183 GCA_031762555.1 Cynodonichthys magdalenae | reverse complement strand
AGTTGAGTAGAACCTGTTGACATAATATATTTAAGTAAATCCAAAGGAAACATTTTGAAAATCTTTTTTGAGTGTGTTTCACGTAAAATGGAAACAAAAACAAAATGCAAGTATCTCATAAACTCACAAATTATTCATGTAATGAATGCAGTATACAGTTTAGCATCATATTGTTGAAATATGCAAAACATTCCCTGAAAACAAAAAGAACTGGATATGAATATGTTGTCCTAAAACCTGCACTTGTCTTCACTGATGGTGTCTTTTCAGATGTAAGCTGCCTGAGACAATGGCACAAATGCACCTCCATACTATCAGAGAGGCAGGCTATTAAACTAATAACACAGATAACAGGCTTTTAGTATGGAGGACATGGCGTTTGTAGTTTCATGTAAAATATTTAAAGTTTAGATTTGTCTGATGACAGATTTGTTTAAATGGTGTTTGCGTATCGCTTTTTTTTTTTTTGCATGATAGACCTTTAACTTGCATACATGTACTGTTGAGAAAAAATTTCCCAGTTTTCCATAGAGGAACATTATTCTGAAATTGTTTCAGTATTTTGGTTGCCCTTGCTCCAACTTTTTTATGAGATTTGTTGTTGCCAAATTCAAAATTACTTTCTTGTCAAGATAAGCAATTCTTCACAAGCGTCACTGTGCAACAAAGTACTTTAATCTCTTAACATTTTCACAATGAGCAACGTCCCAAAAAAAATTCTCAGTATGTAACTGTGCAGGAATGTTAACAAGCATAAATTCTGTTGATGAAGTGAAGCTGACGTCCACACAGTGGTCACTCAACTGTAAATTGGCAAAGAGTTCATTTTTGACGGTTGTTTTTCTCTTTTTCTGAAGCCTGAGAGAAAACAAAATCGTTCAGCTCTTTTTTTCTTTAGTTTTGAGGGAACAAAGACAGAAATAAACACAGTCCGACCATGTGAATGTCAGAAGTGGCCTTCCTGCTGTGTGTGCAGCTGCTTCTTCTACGCCCTGACCCTTTCCCTTTTTTCTGACCAAAAGCTCCCCCGTCAAGCTGTACACACATGTTCTGGGACAAACAGTACAGCCCTGGAAATGTTTAGCCCTTAAACTGATTTACTTTGTAGCAAAAATCTGAGAAGAGAGGGGGGTGGCTTGGCTCTGTGCAGGCTGGGTGGACAGGAAAGAGCCAATGAGGGGAAAGAAATACAAATAAGTGAAAGGGGCGGAAAAAAAAAAAAAAGGAGAGTGGAAGAGAGAGACGAGCTGTAACCTGTGCTTTTTCTCCCCCAGTGCAGTTTGAGCCAAATTCTCTCTGTGTGAGTGGAAGCCACCGAGAAATGGAGAGGGCCCCGATAAAGACGGAGCAAGATAACAGGAAGACGGATGAGGGGGAGGAGGAGGTGGTGCACCTTCGGAAGGAGATTGGGCTGCTGCCTGCTGTGTCCTTCATCATTGGGACGGTGGTGGGCAGTGGGATCTTTATCGCTCCCAAGGGCGTCTTAATGAACAGTGGCAGCGTGGGGCTGTCTCTGCTGGTGTGGGCGCTGTGTGGCATCCTCTCCTTGTTTGGTACGGCGGCATCTTCTTCCCCGTATTTGTTGAAAATTATTATTTGTGTGTCAAAAATATCAAATCCAATGCAAAGTCTTTCAAACCTTTCGCAATGTTTGTTTATACATGGAGGGGTAGTCCAGATTTGATAAAAAAAAAAAGTAGTCCTCCATGTTTTTGTGACCTTAGGGGCCCTCTGCTACGCTGAACTGGGCACCAGTTTTACCAAATCTGGGGGTCACTATACTTACCTGCTGGAAACACTGGGGCCCCTTCCTGCTTTCCTCAGACTCTGGGCGGAGTTTATATTCATAAGGTATGGTTTTTAGGTGTCTCTACCCATTAAACTAAGTTAATTACAACCCCTAACCAGGCTTCTTTTTTTAAAATTTCAGACCAGCTGTTGCTTCTTATGTGTCCCTCGCATTTGGACGTTATGTTGTGGAGCCTTTCTTTGCACCTTGTGAAGCTCCCACAGCGCTAATTAAACTCATCAGTGTCATCGGAGTGAGTGAGTGGTTTTATACCACGGATAAAATGGGGCTTAATATCTCATGTGAGACAAGGTATGGAGTCATTTTGTTGTCTGTGTAGCGTTTGTCGTTGCAGTGAACTGCTGGAGTGTAAAGGTGGCCTCTCACACTCAAGTTACCCTGACCTTTATTAAAATGTTTGCGCTGATCCTTATAATCATCCCAGGGGTCATTGCATTGGCCAAAGGTAGGAAGGCTTATTTAGGAAGACCTTGATAGGTTTCTGACAAGCACCTTAACAACTTATCTTCTTTGCAGGGAAAAATGAAAATTTCCAGCATGGCTTTGAGGTAGACTCAATAACCCTGGATCGGCTGCCTTTGGCCTTTTATAATGGCCTATATGCGTATGGTGGCTGGTATGTAAACACAACCTAACATGCAAGATTTTACTGTAAAATGTACTTGTGTCAACATTTTTCTGTCCTTTTAGGTTTTATCTGAACTTTGTCACAGAGGAAGTCATAAACCCAAACAGGTATTTCCTTAATGCAACATTTGCTCCAAATCAGTAGATTTTACAAAGCTTTGTCCCTTTGTGTACATCTTGTCTTCCCAGGACCATTCCGTTAGCAATAACCTTCTCCATGGTGACAGTGACAGTCTTCTATGTGCTTGTAAACGTAGCCTACTACACCATGATGACACCTACTGAGCTGTTGTTGTCCGACGCGGTGGCTGTGGTTAGTGGTTCAGAATATTAGCTACTGTCCAGATGAAACAGTACAGCTTCAAACCAATCTGTTTGTTTGTGGACCTGCAGACATTTGCCAACCGAGCTCTTCGGGGTCTGGCCTCTGTGATTCCTATTCTTGTCGCCTTGTCTTGCCTCGGAGCACTTAACGGTGGCTTCTTTGGGTCACCCAGGTAATTTACGAGGAGAAAACATTATTGTCATTTTTCTTAGTACATAGTTGACTTGACTCTTTTTTTTTTATTCCTGTGGCAGGATGTTATTTGTGGGTGCCAGGGAGGGCCACTGGCCACCAATTTTTTCTATGATTCATATTCGAAGACAGACACCTTTACCTGCTGTGCTTTTCCTGGTAAGCTCTGTAGCAATACATAATACTGCATGGATTGGTCCAAACCAGGTACTCATGGGGGACTCACTACTCGGGCTAGGTCATACCAGGAACATGGGAGCATATTCATGTTCCCTGGTACCTATATTTCCCAGTACTTGAGGAACATAGGCACTATTTGACTAGCACTTCAAAATGTTTTTTTTAATGTAAATGGAAAAAGTATTGTACAGGCATTGTACCTGGGAACATAGGTAACCGGGTGCATGAGTATCTGGGAACATATAGGAACACAGGTACCAGTGGACATTTCATTTTAGAAGTTTAATTTCTTTTAAAAATAAAATACATTCTATATACAATAAAAATACAAATCACAAGTAAAATGAAAGGCAGCAGAAAGAAGACAAAAACTTATATCTGCCCTTTAGGTACCAGGAAACATATAGGCACAAGGGAACATACATACTGGAGGACATAGGTACCTGGGAACATAGGTACCGGGGAACTTTGGTACCAAAAAACATAGACACTCTGGACATAGGCAATAGGGATTGTAGGTACTGGGAAATTCGGTACATGGGAACATAAGCATCCAGGAACATAGGTATGGAAAACATACTAGGTACTAGGGAACATAAGTACTGGGGAACATAGGTACCTCAGAACTTAGATACTGGGGAACATAGAGGTGACCCCCAGGAAACGTAGCCTGTAAGTATAGTGAAAAAGTTCACTTCATAATGCACCACAATCTCCATTATTTTTCATAAAAGTACAGGTTTTAGAGAAGAACTTATGGCCGCAACACATAATACAGCCTGGTATTTACAGAGTACATATCTATTGTATACCAGTCTGTATTATGTAGTACTATTGTAAGTTTTACTTGGTACTTTTAAGGTTGAAGTTTTAAAGAGGCACACTGCTGCCACTTGTCTTTCCTTGAATCTGGGGATGTTGTTTACATGCCTGCTTCCTTGGAACATCTAGTAACCTTGGATACAGCTCTGAGGTTCATTGCAGACCTTGTGTTTGAACTTTTTTTTTTGTTTTCTGAAAGACCTACATCGTCAGAAAATATAAAAGCTGACGTTATTGTCTGACATGTGTTTCTTTAAACTGGACTGAGAACTCAGAAGAGTAATTGAGGCTGTATTGTGTGTTTCCAGTACCCCTTGGTGGTGTTAATGTTAATCACTGGGGAAATCTACCAACTCATCAACTTTGCCTCCTTCTCTCGCTGGTTCTTCATCGCCTTGGCAACGCTGGGCATGCTCATCCATCGATACCGTTTCCCTCATCACCCAAGGCCTTTCAAGGTTAACACACTTTTGTTGTGGTTGTCGTTTATCTTGAATTGCTAAGCAGATTGATTTGATTTCCATTTCATCACCCACCCAATAGGTTCCCTTGGTCATTGCAATCACCTTCACAGTGGTTTCCTTCTTCATCGTGGTTTTCTCACTTTACTCGGACCCCTGGAACACAGGACGAAGCTGTGCCCTCACTCTGACCGGGTTGCCAGTTTACTATGTGACCATCTACCGCTTTCGACTGCCCCGCAGGTTTAGGCACATTTTCAGTAAGTTGTGCAAACGAGAGATCGTTAAATGTTTTACTGTGTAGGAAAAAAAATCTGTGTTAAACTTAAAAGATTCAGGCTTTTTGTTAGAAAACCCCAAGTGCGACATTTGCAGTTTGTTCAGAACACTCGAATTGGAGTAAAATGAGTCAGTGAGAAAACTAAACAGCTAAGAATAAACTTAAGCTATTCTTTAAAATAAACTTAGCTTTTAAAGCTCAAGGTTTGAGTTTGATTGGTTTCAAGAAAGTTACATAAAAAACATTTCAATTTATGCAAATTCTCCAATTCTTTCAGACTATTGCAGCAAGCAGCTGCAGATCCTTCTAGAAGTGACGAGGCAGGAAGTCCAGACGTACTGAGGACTTTGAAGACATCAACAGACTTCATGTATATCAACTTGAAAAGTTTTGGGAAACTTTAAAATGAATTACTTGATAGTATTATATTTTTATACTAAACATTTAAGATCTTTGGTTTTTAGATAAACAGCAGAGGAATGCAACTAGGGAAATTTGGGAATTATTCCAAATCGGAAACTTTCTCAAGTAAAGTGAAACACTCCAACAAATCAGCACAGCTGAATCGTTTCTAATAAAACTAACATTTTATATGGAAACATAAATGTTGGGTTATGATTAAAGAAAGATTTCTGCCATTGGGTTGAAACAATATTTTGTGATTTTTACCGTTTAGTCTTTTATGTGCTTATATGTAATCAGGTTTGATCAAAGTTATCCTAAGATAGATTTTCACCAACTACATTTTAAATCCTTCAGGGCCAACCTTCAGTGATTTAAACTCCAGGTTTATTCCTATTAATAAAAAAGTTCCAACTTTGACAATTCC
This sequence comes from Cynodonichthys magdalenae, assembly GCA_031762555.1. Lineage (NCBI taxonomy): Eukaryota > Metazoa > Chordata > Actinopteri > Cyprinodontiformes > Rivulidae > Cynodonichthys > Cynodonichthys magdalenae. The sequence continues at coordinate 11,130,657 of JARVJO010000180.1, read as the reverse complement.
CAGTGTTTTCCAACCCTTAAAAAACGTTGCATGTTGTTTTTAAAGGGATTTTAAAAACCAAACTGAAGAATTTTATTTTTTTTTTAGATACATGTTTTAGTTTTTAGATACATGTACAAATAGCAGGGCTATTAAACTGGTGGCCCAGGGGCCAAATCTGTCTCGCAAAAGAGCTCAGTCCGGCCCACCATTGGCTTCTGAGCTGCTAGTTTGTGATCATATTTCTATTTATTTGTTTTTTTTGTGCATTTTGAAGTATCACATTAGAAAAGGTTGATGGAAATGATAAAATTCAAAAGACTTCAATTTCGAAAACTGCTTTTTACGCTTGCTTGAGTTGGGTTTTGGATTTTCTGAAAGAGTGTGAAAAAGGGGAGATTGAAACACATTTGCCCAATAAGTTCTGATGTAGCAAACATTTTCCTTACATGATTGATCAGCTGTTTCCGCTGTCGGTGTCTTCCCGTATGTTCCCATAATACAAAACAGAATTGCATTTCTTTCTCTATGACAGCGTGTAACATTGTCAATACTAGTTGATATGACAATCACAACTTCCCTGATAGCAACACATTCCAGATAACTTCTCTTCATTGTCCTGAGATGTGTAGTCCTTGCTAGTTTGCAACCTCTACTTCCTGTTTACAGCCATGCGTAGCCTGGTTGATTTGCTCCAAATCAGTAGATAGAAACACGATCAATTCACATTTGTTTTTTGCTACCTTTTAAAACTTTGCTTAAAATTCACATTACAATTGGAAACATGGCTAGTGTGTCCCGAGCAATTCAGTTGTATAGCCCTGATATACACTACTTGTTAAATGTTCAAAACAATCCAAATTTTTTATATTCTTCTATATGACCTAATAAAGACTTTGAAAATTGCAAAAATGTTTATAAATTATCTTTTATTTAGACAAAAATGTTCGCACAAGTGCTCACCTTATACATTACACCTCATTATTTACATCAATGAAAGGACTTGATACAGTCATGATGTTTTAAGAGGAACGAAGACATTTATTGCCATTTTAAAAACACCAAATTCAGGAAACAGACGAGCTGTTTTAAGACCTTTCTAAACAGCAGTGTCACTCATGTATTGCCATATAATCCTAAAGAGATGAACGTATTGCGTGTCTGAATAGTTCTGTTTGCCTTCAATGCTGCAAAAACTGAGTAAAAAGTCCATTTTCTGGATTTACTGCACTAAGATTTTAAATGTGAAGCAGATTTAAGGTCACTTCATACAAAATGTGTCCTGAAGTTGACACTCTAAAATACAATTACTGGGGAACATTTAGAAAAACGAGTGATGGTTTGACAATTAACAGACACAATCCTACTGCTGTTATTGCTACTTGTAATACTTTACTATTGCTAGTCTATGCTGGCCCGCTAAGCTGAACCAAACGACAACTCTTGCTCTATAATCAGAAAATTATTTCCCCACTTTTAGATGGAAACTGTAAATTATATATTAATATGTGCAAATCAACTTATGTACACGTTTAAATATTTCTCTTTTCATGCAATTCCTTAAAGCGGCCGGTATGCCTCGAGGATAAATGATCAAAAACAAACACACAAACAAATTCTTGTCCAGGTACAAATGCACAAATAAAGAATAACATGAAATAGTTAAGTAAACAGCCTTCTTATTTGTCCATTTAACAGCTAACAGAAAGCAAAGCAGATGCTAAACTGATCCCAAAAATGTGTCTAAAATCTACAGGCAGTATAAAGATTTATCAAATTCAAATTAGCCATTACAGTGGGACCATTTTTCTATTTTGATTTGTAAATTAAAGCTCAAATTACACTTTTATGTACTCAACATACCCACCAAAATTTAATATCTATTGCATCGTAAATCATTTCAGATTGTTACAAAGTACCAAATATAAAGAAGAAAAATTTAACTTTACATTAATCAATGATCCTTCTGAATTATCTACCCCAGACCTTCAGTAAGGATAGTATTGGTTTCTAAAAACCGTTTATTAGATCAGCATCTGCTTTGCGGATCCAGAGTGCATGAGGCCTTTCTTCTGTAGTGCTTTCTAAATCAGGCCCAACATCCCGCAGCTTAAATGTGACCGATGAACTCGGACCAGCTGATGTTAGCGGTGCCGAGGTCCTCGCCGTCCAGACCCGTGAAGCTAATGTCCACCAGAATCTTGCTCAGGCTGTCGTTGGTGGTGTCCAGGACGAGGCCCTCCGTGACCGAGCGGTTCGGCGGCGAGGCGCCCCCCGTCTGCAGCAGCCCCCTGGAGCAGCCGCCCCGCATGATTTCGACGGGCGACTCTCTTGGTCGCGGGGCTCCGGAGGGCGCGGTCGTGAGCAGCTCCCTGGGCGAGCTGAACAGAGGCAGCTCTTTGAACGGGGTGCTGCTGAAGCTGAAGGTGGTGTAGTCGTTCAGGGGGGTGGCTGCGGGACCGCCGGGCGTGCGGATGGGGCTGAAGTCCAGGACGTTTTGGCTCCGTTTGCCCACGGGGGTCACTTTCCACGGCTCGATCACAACATTTGGAGTGGGCTTGCTAGGCGTGGAAGAGGTTAAACGGTTGCTACTTTTTATGGGGGTCTTAAAAGAGAACGCCTGGTCGGGGCTGTCCAGTGTGCGGTGGTGCTGATTGAGCTCAGCGTCTCGCACATCCTGGAACGTGGAAGCATCGACGGCTATGCCCGAGTCAAAGAAGGTAGTATCGGGGCAGAGGAGAATGGGCTCCTCGTGCAGGGAGTTGAGGCGCTGTTTGCGACGAGACCTGCTGCCTTGTTTATTTGGAGGGGCTTTGGGAGTCTCACTTCTTACTGGAACCTCTATCAGTTCCTCCTTTACCTCCACATTTACGCTGTAGTTCCTCAGAGGAGAGTGACACACAGCTGGGAGGTTGCCTTGCATCACCTGTCAGACAAACAACCACTACCTTTAAAAACTTACCAGCTTCAAACTCAACTCTAAATACAGTAAGTTTGGCATTTCTATGGCAGGCCATTTTAACACACAATCTGTTTCACAACACCAGATATTTGAAATTGATTGATGACTAGACATACTACTGAAGATATTTCTAATTAAATTCTGATTGGTAGAAATGACATCATATTTCCCGTTAAGTTATACAGAGGCTTCAATTCAAGAAAATCTTAAAAGGAATTTAAGGAAGTTAATTTGCTGAATCATATTTTGCTTTCAAGATATCTACCTTTTAGTTCCCTAACCATAATTCTAATTAAATATATAAGATTTAAATGACATCTTTATTCAAGATATCTTAAATGTATTTTTAGATATCAGATATAAAAGATCTGACGAGTGCAAATTAAATTGCAAATATCTTCAAAGCAAATAATGACTAGGCAGAACTAACTTAATGTATCAAGAACTATAATATAAAACAATTGTACTTTGGTTAGAGGGATTGAAGATGGAATAATTGTGAATTAAAACTGTTTTTCACTCTTTTTTACATTTAAAACAATGCATAAAAATGATTTGCTACACAGATACAGCAAGGTTTGATTAGGATTGTTTGCTGTTGTTTGAGTTTGTTACAAATTTGGTTAGAATTTCACTGGAGAAAAATCTATAGGAAAGATGTTGCGGTTTTGATTTTGGGAATGTGAGTATAAGGAGTTTATGTTTCTACCTACACTTTTTTTTCGGCCTATACCTTGTGTTTTTGACATTGACAGGAATTCAAAGATTGTGTTTTCTTTATTTTCTGTATTATTCTCATTTGTTTTCATTGTTCTGTGCGGTCTTGTCAATAGAAAGGTTAAAAATAACCGGGAAAAAAAATGTATCTATTCAAAATTAGTTTTAAGATATCTTCCAATTAATTAAAGATATTTTGATGGCTTCCATCTAGACTGTTTTTCTATTTAGGATATCTTGAATTAACATTTTGACTAGTCAGAATGATATTCAAGATATCCTGAATAATTATTCTGTCTAGCCAAAATGTCACAGATTTTTGAAGCATTTTGTCAGAAAGTTTCTGAGGCATTTTAGCCTTACCTTAATTTGCTGTTCATTGGTCTGCAATGTCAGGTCAGTCAAACTAAAACTTTAACATGATTTTAGCACTACAGCTGAGCTTGTGCTTGACATGAATTAAGAAGCATATAATTTATTGTCTATTATTGGAGCCACCCAAAATTCTGCAGGCAACTGTTTGGACAGCTAAGTGGCAGCAGGGGGGGCTTACGCTCAATTTCTTAAAGCAGATATATAAAAATTTTATTTCGACTTGTCATAATTACATTTGAGATATCTTGAATTGTAATTACAGATATGTGACCCTTTAAAATGAGGAATCCGGTGACGTCATTTCAGATATCTTGAAAGGCGTTTTGACTTGTCAAAATTCTTTTTAAGATAGAATGTAATTACAGATATCCTAAATTACCATTCAGGATCAATATGTAGTTCTAGAATGTAATTACAGTCAGGCGAAATTGATTATATGTTAAAATGGCCTGCCACAGTATGGCAGCTAATACCAGACATGACACGACTCTGACCTGAAATAATGCTTCGCAAACAGTTCTGTACGATCAAGCTCTTACCTTCGGAGCTATACGCACTTCCTTGGCTGTTCGACAAAAGTTCTGTTTCCGCTTCGGCCCACTGGCGCCAAAGGAAGCAGACGAGGATGGCAGGTACACGGGGGAGGCGACTGGGAGCTGGATGGGAACCAAGTAGGATTCGGTGCGAGGTAGGAGAGGTTTTATCTTTCTCTCTGAACACAGAAAAGCATTGATGCAGCGTGGGACAATCACACAAACTAGGTTTCGAGTAATTACAATTCTGTTACTAACTGCTAACTTTAGGTCTTAACTCACCAGAGCATGTTGGTGTTTTTCTCACAGTGGGAGTCATCTTCTGTTGCAAATGCAAAAGAAAATAAATCTCTTTAGAATATAGTTTACTTGGCTTACATTCAAGTTTTGTTAGCACATTTAGCTTTTTTGTGTCATTTACTCCTCATGACTGTCCTTGATATAAATGAAGAAACAGATTTATTTAACAAGTAGATATAACCACTGCTGGACAAGACGCCCTCAGACCTCCAGGTGCAGCTACATTCTTTGGTTCCAAAAGAACAACGGTTATTGAGCAAGTGTGTGAAAAAGCTTCTCCCTTTCCTGCTTCCTGGCTGCAAACAGAAACAAAAGGTGCATCAGTCTTACTTGGAGGGGGCATGAAAGCATTGGCTCAGGACCAGCAGCATCCCCTGGGTCAGAAGATGGCTACAGAAAGGGATGCAGAGTAAAAAAATATATAAAGTAGCTTGATTGTAGCTGTTAAATGGTAATAAAGGTGTAAATAATGTTAAGGTAAGTATTAAACTGTGTAACAGAAAGCAAAAAACTTCTTATGTATTTCTGCTTACCTTGTACAACTGATCAAAAGTGAGGCAGCGGTTAACCTCAGGCCGGATGGTCCAGAAAGAAATTTTCCCATCAGGTGACGTCTCGCGGATGAACATGTCGTGCAGGGAGAGGTTGTGGCGTATGGAATTCTGCAAACGAGCAAAAACTTGTTCCGTCATTAATGTGATACAATGCGCTTACGGTCCGTCGTGTTGCACGAGTTGCGAGTCACCTTCCACCCTGGTTTGGCCACCTCTCGGTAATAAGGAAAATGATCCTCGATCCACATGTAGATTTCTCTCAGCGTCATCCTCCTGCTCGTATTGCTGTTGATAGCAAACTGGATCATGGCCATGTAGGAGTACGGAGGCCTCTCTGCCACGAGCCGACGGGAACTTTCTACATTAGATGTAGGACATTCCTGTAAAAACACACAGAAAAAAAAGATGTGTTTGAGTTGTGACAGCTATTTATGGAAACTAAATAATTATTGTTAATTATTTTGTCTAATTTAATAATAGATGCTAACAGGTTTCAATACAAAATTCTCTCATTGGGGTAAAAAAAATGCAGCCCAGTCAGTTATTTGCAAATCTAACAACAAAAAAATGTAATCTGATTACATAATCTGACTTTGTGTTGCTATGACATATTTAAGACCAAGTTTCTTATTACATGAGTATCTGTGAGGAATAAAATAATACAAAACAAACAAAAAAAAAACAAGGAAACAAGACAGACCTGTACTGTTTGATTCTGGGATGTAGGAATCTGGTTCTCCTCATCCTGCTGTACAGCATCCTGCTCCAAGGTACACGAGCTCATTTTGCCCAGCCACTGGATGTTGGTGAGGCTGTCATCTAAAGGCTTGCGACTTGCATCTTTATTCACTGGTGAGGAAATGCAAAAAACACCAGATTAAACATCAATTTAAAATCAAAACGCAGACAATTGCAGATGTTACTGTTAAATATGACATACTAGTTCCAGAGACAGGTTTGACGTCGAGATTTCTTGAGATGCTTTCTGCATTCGCTGGTTGTCCAACTGCAACTGATTCTTCTTTCACAGAGGCTTGACATAAAGATCCATTATCCTGGCTCTTGCTCAGAAGAATGAACTTGTTCGGACCCTGAATGCCACACTCTTTACCTTTAGCGCTGAGGGCTCCGATTACACTTTGAAGATCTGCCTCTTTGGGAATGACGACCACCTGGGTACCAGCCATGGAAGGGTGATCCATGACGCGGATACCATCAGGGAAGCACTGAGCCGCAGCTGGATTCGATGGTTCTTTGGAGCCATTGGATTGGGCATGTGCTGGTTCATTTTGCTGAAAAGGAAGTTTTCTTCTTTTTAGGATCAGGGGTCTTCTTGGACTCCGTCTCATGGTCAGATCACTGAGATGCCCATTGAAGTTCACTGGTGTGCTGTGTAAAAGTGACACAAACAATTAATGATTTAATCCAAACAAGCATTGTTTAACATTACAATGACAAACTATATTTTTAATTTTACCTTGTGTGTAGCATTGCAGCAATCCGATCTAACTATAGCTACCGGTAAATTAACGTTTATATACGACGGTAAATAAACAAAGAAAGAAAAGGGAGGCAATGCTGGATATATTCCGTTTCCTGTTAATTATTTCTGACACACAAAGAAGAAAACTACTTAAATCGCAAACAAAAACACTCTCTTCGGACGGACTAATAACTGTTCCGGTTCAGTAATTTTTCTGCTCATTATGTGTCGTTTCCTGGCAATATGCACATTCTGGAATATGCGTCAATCAGTTTCATACACAACGTTACGTTTTATAACGTTACTCAAGCAGGAATTTCTATTTAAGCAACTTCCGGTGCTGCTGCAGTTCTAAACAATCATCATTGGATATTGACATGTTTCACCTTAACATTGAGCTCTTAGTACAACATTGCAACGCACATACATATATATAATTTAACTTGTTAAGTTTGTGGAAATTGTAGTTTAATACTTGATTTAGAAAACCCATTTAGAACCTATAGGTTTCTAGTCGTCACGACAACTTGCTAGCTAGCTAACGATACAACGAACAACAAAGCTATCATGAAGTCAGACCATATTTCTGCTGTTTCAGACGGTCTTGCTTGTCTGGACTCCAACTTGATGCTGAACCCCTCGGCTCATGCTAAATATCTTATCCAAGACATGTGGTGCCTACGATTCTTTTTATTAGGTGTCATCTGATCGATTCAGAAACCGTTTTTGAATTTTGGCGCAGTGGGTGCAGCTTTCTGTCACTTTGGTCATGTGGTAAAAATTGTCCAATGGCAGATCGAGAACAGATGACCGGAGGTCCTTTAGATGGCAGTAGTGCGCCTGCATAAAAAACAAAGTGAAAGAAGAAGAAGACAAAAACGAAAACCGGGAACAAACTATCTTGTAGTGTATGCTGTATGAATGGAATAATACACTTTTGTTTATTTAAGAGTTGGTTTTAATGTTGGGAATATATTACTCAAAGAACAACAATAATGTAAGTATAAAATCAGACGAACTTTTACAGGCCAGGGGAAGAATTTAAATGTATACTGCTTGGTTCGTTGCGATAAAAAGTTAGATACTCAATTTTTAAAACATGTTAGCTGATTTATCCCTGTTTTTTTCCCACTAGATGCTCAGGTAATACTGAAATTAATGCCCCGTAAAGTTGCAAAAACAGAAAAGCCTGCCCTGCTATTCCGGGAGCGGCCAGTGCGTGGCGCCAGACTCCAAAATGTGCCTGCTGTTCGGGCTGCTATCAATCCCAAAGAGTTTTTCACAGAGACACAAATACACCACGGCTCAACTCTTAATTCCTGGGTAAGTTGTTCATTTCTTCAGAAGATCTTTAATCAATTGCCTTTAATTGTCTGAAATAAAAAAGTAATTCATTCATTCATTCAAAGATGGAGTAGGGTACCTTCTGTGGTTAATAAAATTACAATGTATTTGTCTGTGTGTGTCACTAGTTCTGTTTTTGGTCCAGTTAGAACAGTGGTCTCTAATTGTGCTTTTATTGTTTCAGGTAAATCCGCAATTTGAGTCTTTGGCTGCAGCTGCACCTCCAGTCAGACGAGGGAGGAGAAAATACCAGTCTGCCACAAGTGTCCTTGACAGATGCAGTCAGGTGTCCAGAAAAAACAGTGTCTGCAAGTTCCCCTCACTTCTTTTTCAAACTGGAACGAGAGACAAATTTCATAAGTCAAGGAGTACAAGCACAAAGAAAGGGGAAGAGTGCACCGTGTTGCCTAAAGTTGGAAATCAATCTTTGGGATCATGCCAAAGCAAAAGGACGGTCTTAAGTGGGCAATGCTCAGAAACTTCAAAGAGACAGTTGTTCACATTTCGAAAAAGAAATGCCAAAGCAATTTCAGAGTGTGCGGCATCGCTTGTCAAGTGTGTGGATGGATCTGGAGCACAATCGTCAGAACTTACCAACAGATGCCAAGTTCCAGCAGAGGGAGCTTCAACACCTGGCACCTCTGAGGTCAACAGTGTCAGCCCACCAACTGATGTGGACACTGCAGATGTAATGCAGCGAGGGGGAAGTTATCTTTCCTCTCCCGCTGCACATTTTCTACTGGCTCCTCCATGTACACCGCCATGTAACAGGCCTCCTATTCTGGTGGATGACACGCCGGAGAGGGATTATGGATTGAAGATGACATGGAGGAGGAGAAAGAATTTAATGTTGATGTTAAAAGACAGGGGACACCTTTCAGAGTCAGATGTACTGATTCAAAGCTGATCTCTCTTTGTTTTTTTACCAATCTGTTTTTTGTTTATGTACTGTCGTTACTCTAAACCTCATAATGACTGTTCTTATCAAATTTGTCATCAACTTACTCTGGACATTACTGGTGTTTATCACGACAATAATTAAAACATTACCATGGATTGCATTTTAATGTGTATATCATAATTATATTGTATTAGAAATTATGCATTTATTAGCATGATTATAGTTTTTTTGAGAATCTCTTTTGGGTGGACCTTGTAACTCAAGCGTTTTGTCCGTTAACTGCTGTGGTTTAGATGTAAAATATGTATGTACAAGTGGAAAACAAATATTTTCCTAATACAGTTATGTTAACAGAAGAGAAGGCATTATACTGTAGATAAATAAAACATTAGTTTATTTGAACAATAGAATCATGTAAAGCTTTATTAGTTCACTTAAACTGCCTCTTAAAAAATATAAAATGACATAATGCCGTCGTTTTTGCAACTTCGTGACGCATTTTTATCAAATATTTCACAATAAAATAAGTATCAATCAAGTTTTAGACTCCACCTTTCGCCAGAATATCCTCCAATCAAATTCAACCCAATGAACCAGCTGACCAATCACAACCCTCGTACTTGGTGCGCTTGGTAACCAAGGGCAGAGCACAAAGCTCTCCTCAAGCGCGTCCACAAAAAAGTGTTGTGCCTCGGGAGAGGTTTTTCCTTAGCAACTGCGGATAAACATGAGTTACTACAGCATAAGGTGAGAAGAATTTAAAACGCTGCTTGTTCTCCTTGCCCCTACGTGTGTTTTGTTTTCATTACGCTATAAGAAGCTGACCTGGCGTAGTTACCATTAAAAAAACTTCACTTTTTGTCACCCACAACTTTTATAAAGGCAGCATCGCATTCAATGGTGACTGGGCTGAGACCGCTAGCATTTTAGCTTGCAGCGGTTGTCGAGCTCCAACATCGCAGAAAATGACTGATATCATTTAGTTTTGCTTATTTTTGAGGATTTGTATGAGTGGCGAGCTTACTGACGGAGTAAAAAGTCGTAATTACGCCGTTAAATCGAGTCGAAACGAGAAAAAACATGGAGAAAATAGCGGTTTTGTTTAGCCTTGACATTTAGTTTAATATTTTTCGGATATATTTGAAGAAAAATCTGTGAAGGCAAACACGCCATATTCGTAGTTCGTTTTAACAAATTTATATTTTGACTTAACAGGGTAAACATAAACCACACGTTTTTATTCAACAATATATATTGTCACTTTGCTGCATTCTGTTACACAGCATCCTCAAAGCTAAAACTTGTATGGAGACAACAAAAAGAAGTGGCTAAGGCATTAGGGGGAAAGCCCTGACATGTCTGAACATGCTTGACTGTATTCTATATTCAAATAAGCAATTCTGCCTCAAACATAAAATATCAACCATGCAATTCTATGAGTTAAAAACATGTACTTTGCTCCAGACAGGATCTTAGCTTAATGCACAAAAATACCATTAAACAAGGCAGTTGTGCAAACAGAACACATGTATACAGATATAAACATTAAAGCCAAGACCTGGTTTAAAATTCCAGGCTGATGAAAATCAAAGTAACCTCCACCAATTCCTGTTGCAGAACCAGTCAGATGATTTGGTTATTTTGTTTATTAGGAGGGATACCGGTTAAGATAAGGATCTGCCATCTGTGGCTGTGGGTCCATATGGCTCATTTTTCATTTGTGCTAACGTGTATATATACCAATACCAGGCATTAGTTTAATATAGTTCTTTAAATACTTAATGTCACAAACTATAGTTGCTGTAACACTTCCTGAGTTGTGTTATCTTTATTTTAAAGGGGGGTATTGTGTATTTTACGTGGATAGAGTTCAAATCTATACCACAATTAAGTAACTATGTTACCTTCAGTTGATATGAAAAAGCTGTATATATAAAAAAAATAAGTCTTAATTTGCATCATATCTTATCTAAATGTTTAGAAATAGGCCTCTGTTGCTTTAAGATCTCCCTACCGTTTCTGACACTCCCACTTCAGCACTCTTTACAACAATGCTTTGGGGCATGGGTGCACTGAGGGATTTCTCAAACATGCATGAATGTGTCCAAGCAACGCTGAGGACATGTTTTTAATGACATAACATGATATAAAGCTAAAAAAATGTACATTTTGCAGCTGCAAATGTTTCTTTTAAACTTCCCTAATATATATTTGACAGTAACTCATGGATATTAGCTCATTCTTTTCATTTAACTGGTATCTTCTGAGTCACTTGGCAGCCTAATGCAGCTAGAATTTCCAGACTGTGGAGCCATGCTGGGATGAAACATGTGATGAGTGACAGTTTTCATAACAGCATCACCAATGTAGTGTTTGCAAGGGCTGCTTACACAAGTCAACTGTTAAAAGTAATGTAGTTTTTCAAAAATACTGGAAAAACAAAACATGTATTAGCTTGTGTGTCAATGTAGAATACTTTCAAGGCTATGCAAAGGCCTTCTAATGCAAACCATACTGGAGTTACTTTTTGTCAGAGTGTTTATCATTGTTTACTTCGTTTGTCCGCGCCGTTTAAAAGGCCGAGCAAGTTGGACGTTGCACCGCAATTACTCCAAATGAGAATCGCTACACGGACAGCGGTGTACCTCACCAGCTTCGAGTATGACTTGTGGGTAAATGATTTGTTTGTGGAACACAAATGGCCCAGCACAGCTCTCCATTTTTCCCCTCACAATGAAGAAATTCAAGGAAAAGTTTCTGGTTTATAGTTATGGTTTCTCTGTGTTTACTGCTAGAAAACTGTGTAAATATGAGCAACATTTTCTCACAGTGAATCGCAGTTCCAGATGTGGGTTTGCAATAAGCTTATACCGGCTTCAGTTTTCCCTCGACATAGCAAAGCGTCACATGCAGAGCGTCTCTTAAGGTCCTTGTGGGACATGATGGCATTATCAGCTCTTATTTCCATCATTTGTTTGGAGCTGAATAATTATTCCCTCTGGTATGGTTCTCTTGCTTATCATCAGTTGACTTATTTCCCATTTTACCATTACATCTCAGGACAAACATACGTAGTATAATTTTCCTTTTTGTTATTTGCTTATGCTTTTTCTTTGTCTCACTCTTGCAGATAGGTGCAAAAAAGAGAGCTTCTGGTCTCCTAGCAACTAGATAAGGGTCTTTTATTAGGTCTGTTTTTAGAAGAAGGCAATCTATACGTTTCTGCACATTTTGTTGTACAGTTACAGACAAGAAAATCGAAAACTATAGGGTCATCCTTTCATGTTGGCGTAATTTCTGTAAGATATTTAAAGCTCTGTGACCTCCCACTGTTGCATAAGTGAAATATGCATGACAGAGCTGTCCGTGGTTTGATATGTTCACTTGTGAGTCATTCAGAAAGTTGGGAAGTAGTTGGGCAATTACATGGGGGACCCTTGTGATGGCAATAATAGTCCAACTATTATTTTAAGATTTTTTTCCAGCCACGGGAGAAGAATGACCTCATTATAAAAAATAATAAAATAGACCATAACAGCTTACCTCTGATCTCATTCCAGTCCTGATTCTAGAAGACATTTTGTACCAAGCTTTGTTTTTCTGACTGGTACCTTTTTATACACCCGCTGACACTTTCATACCTATCCCTCGCTGGATTCTTGTGCGTAGTCTGAAGTGTGAAGTCATGGTAACAGCACAAGCCTCACAACCTCAGTCTGCCTCGGTGCTGAGTTGCTGTCACTCCCATGGGTGGGACATGGTAAAGCTAATCTTCCCCCGTTAACATTTACAAGAGATCTCAGAGCCTGTAGGCCTTTCTTTTGGGGTGGTGCTGAACAGGAACGTAAACCATAAAGGTGAAGGAAGAGTTCGGGCGTACTGTCCGAGGATTAGCATTCCTGCATGGACAGCATAAAGACTGAAGGATCTCAACCTGCCTACAGCCGCTGGTCATACAGGTAGCTACACAAACAGGCATATATGCATATGTTCAAACATCTGTTTTTCTATGTAGACAGAAGTTGAAAGAGCGTTATGACAAATTTATTTGTTAATTAAAAAAACTCTACTGAAATAACTATTATTCTAATGTTCTTCCAACAATTTTCTTAGAACTTCAACTGGCCGGTCAAATTGACTTGTAGTCAAATTGCGCCTCTTGCTCATGTTTCTATCACCATGTCGTTACTTATTCAGAGCATCAGGCTGTGACTGTGTATGTTGTAACCAGAGTTGGCAATGGTGTCAAGCCCTTGGTGTGCGTGTGTATTGTTGGCTGCTTGACTGAAACATCCATGTAACTAACAGTGTGCTGAGAGAAATCGTCCAGCTGGTTGATGAAATAGCCAAGATGACTGTTTTCTCTTAGCTTTTTCATGTTCTGTGAGGTGCAGTTAGGTGATGGTAGTGCTTTTAATGCACATTCAGATCTGTGAAGGTGCCCTTTCTGTTTAATGATACAGATTTTATGCTGCCATCTAGATTTTCTTTTTCAGGGAACAGCATCTATAGAGCAGAGGTGTCCAATCCTGGTCTTCAAGGGCCACTGTCCTACATGTTTTACGTCTTTCCCTGCTTTCACACACGTAACTTGAATGGATGGTAGTGATTGACGGGCTTCTGCATAACTTGAAGGTCTGCTGAAGGGTAGGACAGAGACCCTCAAAGACCAGGATTGGACACAGCTGCTTTAGAGGGAAAAAGCTAGTTAACAACCTGTGTTTACCAAACTACACAGTTTCTTTGGAAATAAACCGGATGCTAATCTGACCTGCTCTTAGTCATCTGTCAGGAAATATGACTGAAATAGGGGTGCACCAATAAATCAGCTGGTAGGGTAGGGTTGGGCGATATTGGCAAAAAAATTAATCACGATTAGTTGTGGTATTTAGCCGAGAATGGTTAATATGACTATTAATCGTCTGGATATATATACAGTATATAGCAATATTAAACTCCATTTTAAGTGATCGGTCAATACTTAGATAAGTTTGGTGGAAAAGATCTGGGGCCTCATGTACAAAGACTTGCGTGGATTTCTTACTAAAACTTGGCGTAAGTTCAAATCCAGAAAATGGCGTACG
>JARVJO010000180.1:11081136-11110814 GCA_031762555.1 Cynodonichthys magdalenae | reverse complement strand
CTACACTGAAATAAGGTTTAAACGGGTGTTTACAATTAATCGAATGGAAGAAATTTTAATCTAATAAACCATTATTCGACAATTAATTGTAAGTCGATTAATTGTTTGCATCCCTAGTTATAACTCTTAGTTTTCTGTGCAACATTTTGTGATTTATTAATTATTTAAGCTGTAACAACAAATAAAGTGTCATCATGTTGCTGATCTGATTTTGTTTTCCATGGATCCTGTTCTTCTGGCTCCGCCCTGAAGACCATCCAGCTCTGCCAGCTTCTCCCCAAATTCAACATCAAGGTATATGACAACACACCTCGTTTTATTAATTATGTTGTTCATTAGAATTGGGGTTTCACAAATTGACATAACATCTCATTACTCAGTTCACGTGCAGATCTTTTTCCCTTAGCTGATACCAACCTAGTTAACATTCTCACACATGTAAATAAGAACTTCTCTCCTGCCTTTCTTTTTGTCACCACCGCCTGATGTGAGGTGCCATGAAGACCTCCCAGGGGCCCCGTCTGTTTGAAGCACTCAGTGACGGATTTATTAGTCATATGACTTTCTGGTGCAAGATAACACATTTTTGACCAAGGGTAGCATAATAATGAGTCTTTGTGCTCCTGCAAGAGTAGCAAGCCATATCAAAGCAGTTGCTTGTTTTGTTTTTTTTGTTTTTGTTTTGAGATTCAGAATCATCATCTGCAATCTGCACATGAAAGTAAGACATGAGGCTGAGCAAAGATATGATGAGCTATTAAAGAGAAGGTCAGCCCAGTTTGAAGACTACTCATCCCTAGAGAAAAAGTCACCCCAGCGCAGTAAAACCCCGTGATATTTAAGGATTTACACAACAGGACGAGCTAAAAGAGAAACGAGAGTCGGCGACCCACACGTGGCCGCAGCCTGCGAGCGGTGACTCACTTGTGTGTGTGTGTGTGTGTGTTGGACAGGGAGATGGAAGCAGAGCAGGCCGTACGTTTCCCAACACGACACCGCTGACTCTGACTGTTGTTGTGCTCGCTCATCACCATAGCTTAGCAACGGGAGCTCAGGCCCTTCAGATAGGTGGCAAAGGGAAACGAGCAGAAGCGCCCAGAACGTTCTTTCTTGCAAAAGCAAAATTTTTTAAAAGATTCTGTCTAAACATTTTAGAAATAGTTTTGTCAGAGTGTAGATGTCTATGTAGTGCTGCTAATTACAGTAACACAAGTATGTTAAGGATTAGTAACAGTGCAGCAGCTGCCCTCTGCTGACGTAATAATGAAATTACACTGATTTGTTTTTTTGTGTTTTGTTTACTTCTGCAGCTGCATTGAAAGCGATGATGTCAATTTTATGCAACAGAAACTGGAAAAACAGGTGGGAAACAGACATCTATCTGCAAATAAGCAACATGATCTTTTGTCGTCTTCCAGCCTTTTTTTTATGCATCTGGTTAATTATACTGTATGTATGAAGCATCAGTATAATTAAGGTTTTTATTTCTTGCATTGCTGGAAACATATTCCTCTTCAGTCACACTCTTTATCCCAAACTTTGCCATATGCAGACAAATACACACGCTCAAACAGCACCAGATGCAGGCGTCAAAGGATTAACAAATAGGAGTGTACAAGTTAGATTGGTGGATTTGATGAAAAGTGTGAGGAGCTCTGGGATAATGGCCTTTTCCGAGCACACGTCCCATCACCCTCTCTCTCTCTCTCTCTCTCTCTTGCTCCAGTGTTAATGACTCGTTAGCAACATAAACGGCACATGCGCACGAAACTCTCACTCACTTTGGCGCTTGGTCTTTGGCTTAGAGATTGGCCTTTTTTTTTCCTCTCTGGACCACATATTGACGAGGAGGCATTTAGTTCTTAGATGTTCAAACTAAGCTGGAGAGCAGTCTGTTTTTTATTTGACCCCATGAAAATGGAATTTAGAATGTTTTTACTTTAAAGGAGCAAAAAGGGGGTTTATAGTCACAATGGAACGGGTTTGTACTCTTTAATTTTCTTTTTCTTTTAATCTATTCATGTCATAAATATGTTAAGATGTTAGGCTAATAGTTTTTCAAGCATTTCTTTCGTTCAGTGATGGGAAAAGAACACCAATACATTCCTTTCACCAGTGATTTTACTCTTCTTCTGTAGGTTTTGAACAACTTTCCTATTTATTTGGTACATATGAATTCAATTCTTTGAGTTAAAAACAAGAGAATCAAATCTACTATTTGCTTTTGTTCACATGCTTTGTTTTTGATATTTTGCCTTAAACAGGAAGGGTTCTGAACGCCTTCATGAAGTCACATCCTGATCCTTAAAA
Organism: Cynodonichthys magdalenae; assembly: GCA_031762555.1. Taxonomy (NCBI): domain Eukaryota; kingdom Metazoa; phylum Chordata; class Actinopteri; order Cyprinodontiformes; family Rivulidae; genus Cynodonichthys; species Cynodonichthys magdalenae. Next base: position 11,108,504 of record JARVJO010000180.1, on the reverse strand, counting down.
GTCAAGTTCTCAGTCCTAACAAAAGAAGTGAGCTTCACAATGGACTGGATTAAAATAGATTTTGCACAGAGCTGATAAAATGCCCATTTCTTCTGAAACTGTTCCACTTATTTGTGCTGCTGCTAAGCTGCTCAGGTTGCTGAGTTGTCTAGTTGTGGTGTTGTAACAAAATATTACATGAATCCCGTTTTTCGCACAATCGCAGGAGGAGCAGATGTTGCCGTCAAACAAAGATTCAAAAAACTGTGAAGCAGGTGTCCTGCAGTTTTCCCACCGTTAGCTGATGAATTCTGAAAGCTTCTGTCATATTTGTGATCGAGCTTTCTGCTCTCTTCCACTTCACTAAACCGCTTCACTAATACTACTTGTTTTTGTGCATTTGGCACACTAATTAATGTGTTTGCGTAATATCCATCTGCTGCTTTGAAAACCCCACGGTGATTTTTTTTTTTAGCACAATGCATTAAATCTTGCAAGGCTGATCTATGTTTTAATTAGAGTGGAATACCAGGTGCAGTGCAGGTCTTTGTGTGTTTTATTGTGCAGGCTGTTTGCAATATTTACCAAGAGGCACAGGCTACACCTCATCATGCATACTAATGTAATGCTTTCCACTCCGGTTCTGTTTTGCCTTTAAACCTAAATCCTATTTCCAGTCCCAGTTTTTGCGCACAGAACGAGGTTCAGTGAGCGCTTGTGTTTGCAGAGGGCGCTGCTGGAGCAGAAACAACGGAGGAAACGTCAAGAGCCCCTGATGGTCCAGCCCAACACGGAGGCCCGGCCCCGCCGCCCCAGAGTACGGCGCGGTGAGGAACAGGCCCCGCTGGTGGAGTCCCAACTCAGCAGCACCAACGATGCCGTCATCGATGGTAAAAAAGAAAAAAGGGGAAAACTTGTGCTTCTTTTTAGGTTAAACCAAGTAAAAACACTGGGAAATTTACATGAAACTGACCTACAGACTACTACAATGTAAAGAAGTTGTTTTAATGATTTTTTTTCAAATTCCAAACTTCTTTTTTCTCTCCTGTAGGTATTGATGGTCCCGCAGCTTTCCTAGGCTCAGAAGCCCCCGATCTGGGAATGAAAATCCAAATCATGTCAGTGAGCCGCTCCCAGACACAGTCCCCCCCGGCGCTCGGTCAGCCCCAGCCCCAGCCTCCATCCCTGGCCGCTGAAGAGACGGAGAGAGACGGAGACACCGAGACGCTGCTGGAGCCCAAGATGGATATCCACGAGATGCTGCAGAAACAAGGCGAGTGTCTTAATATTAGTCTAGTTTAACAAAATATTTTCTCCTTATTTTGAGCTTTCATGTTTCGTGTGATGTCGTCATTTTTAAGTGATATTTTGATTGAACCTCACCTTGCGTGTCAATCAAGAATTCCTCATCCTCTTTATATGAAGCTCTCCTAAATGCTTCCACATATTAGAAAGCGTTTCCTTTGATCAAGCAAGCCCTACAAACTTGTCACTATTATGGTTTCTCCCACTTTGCGTGAAGATTCAATTCCATTGGAATGCTCCTGTCTTCTGTTAGTAAATGGAAATTGATGCATAGCTGCAGCCAAGTGCTACACTTCAGTCCAGCGGATGAATCCAATTATCAACGAGGAGACAGATGTCTCAGGCAGTCCAAAATGTCTCCAGTCTGAGCTGATCATTTTCCATCGGCATGACTGCCTAACTGAGAAATGAGGTGAATAAAACCATGCACAAGCTGTTTATTGTTGACGTTTTATAGGATAAATACTAATTAGTGATGACTAATAATTCTGTTTTTGATTTGAGCTTGGACAAGAGCTAAATATCTCAACTTGTCTCTTTTTATTTTCTTTTTGATTAAAGAGCCGAACTCGACAAAACATTTCACACCACCTGGTATATTTCAGAGAAAATCCTTCAGTTATTTTCTAAATGTTGCATCATTTCTTATGAACATTTGTCACACGAGCCAAAAGAATTAGTAAATCTACATGAGGGATTGTTTTGTGCCAAAACTAAAAGACGACGCCGGAGAATTTACACTGAGCTCCTGGGCGTTTTTTTTTCTTTTGCTTCTTCAGTCCTGAGTGAATACCGGTAGGTTTCCCAGCAGGATGAATTGTAAATAAAAAAAAAAAATTGAAACGCTCTTCACCTCGTGTCTCCCACCAGGCCTGTGTGGCAGCATGAACTTTGACGAAGCCAGCGAGCACGAGGACAACGCGGAGGACGAGCGCACGCATTCTCTGTCCTGTCAAACTGACGCGAACAGGCCCGCCTCGGCTGCTAGTGGCAATAACGTTCCTGTGAGTTCTAAAGTCTTTTTATTGATGAATTTCTATACTTAAAAAAAATATCTAAAGGAAGCATCTTTTACATTTACCCAGGAGGATGCAATCCCGGGATCTCCCACAACAGAAAGTCTGCTAACAGACGTAGCCAATCTAGAGGAGTTTGTGTTTCGTCCGGCCTCTCGCGGGGTCACCGTTAAATGCAGAATCAGCCGGGACAAGAAGGGAATGGACCGTGGTCTCTACCCGACCTACTTCATGCACATGGAGCGAGATGATAACAGAAAGGTATCTTGTAATTGATTAAATATGGAGTGTGTGAGTGAAGTGTAAAGACACTTTAATCTCTCTTTCCAGGTGTTTTTGCTGGCAGGAAGAAAGAGGAAGAAGAGCAAAACATCCAACTACCTTATTTCAGTCGATGCCACTGACCTGTCGCGAGGGGGAGAGAGCTTCATAGGCAAACTGAGGTAAAACCACACCCTCTCTAGACCTGCCTACATTCTAGAGGCGTAGTGAGACGCTGCACAATTTTGACAAAATTCACAATAAAACATGACATTTTGATCACTTTTACACAGTGGTGGACACAATTTTGTTAAACTGCTAAGAGCAGACCTAGCTTCTCATTTAGCGGATCAGCTACTATTTTTTTGCTAACTTTGGAAACTGTTAGCAGAACAGTTAGCTTCCTTTAAATTAGGTTTTGCGAATTTTAAGTCCACTAAACAATTCACAAGTGTAAAACTTCTGTTCATAATGTATTTCATCTTGAATTACATAAAAACTGTTCCCCATTACAAGCAGTACTGGTCGAGTCAGGCACCGTGTGTAGCATGTAGCATCGTTAGCAGCTAAACTTCCAACTAAGAGTGTCAAAAACTTTGTATAAAATATGGTAGAGAAAGTATTTGCTGTTCATTGGTTGACTAACACTATTCATAAAAATAAAACCGTAATCAAAGTGGTTTTGATTGGCAGATTTACCAAATATGGTCCCACCCACCTTCAAATTGAACCAATAGAAACAAGGTTGCGCCAGTCCCAGTTGTTTTAGCGGTTAGCGTTAGCTCCCACTGATTTATCTATCTTTTTAGCAATTTAGTGTTAGCATAGCTAAGATTCTTGTTTAGGGGATTAGTGGTTAGCGACTTTTTTAGTAGTTTTGCCCACCACTGCTTTTACTGTTCATATAAATGTAATTTATGTTCAACTCAGTTGATGCTACACTAACTTACAAACTGTCTAAATTTTTTAATGCTTTGCAAACAAACTGTTCTTACTTCCTCCCATGTCACTAAAATTTTAAAAGAAGTGCTTACACATATAACTATAAAAAAAAGTTCAGCAATTGTGTTTTTTTAAATCAGGTCCAACCTTATGGGGACCAAATTTACAGTCTACGACAACGGCGGTAATCCCAGTAAAAACACAGGGACACTGTTGGAAGAAAGCGCCATGCGGCAGGAGCTGGCTGCCATCTGTTACGTGAGTGGGTTTTGTCATTTGTTCTTTTTTCTTTGGGTGAAATTGTCACTTTACTTTGTACCTTTTTTTTTTACAGGAAACCAACGTGCTAGGATTTAAAGGACCACGTAAAATGACTGTCGTCATCCCCGGCATGAATATGAACTATGAAAGAATTCCTGTAAGGCCTCAAAACGTGAGTCTGGTACTGAACGAGTCAAACTTTGAACATCTATGATTGTCAAGACAACCTTAACTGTGTTGTGTTACTCTTATATTAGTAGAATGATATCAAAGATGTAGCTGCCAGAAAAAAGACAAAGAGGAGACAATCAGGTAGTTGAAGTGAGGACAGAGTGAGATTAAGGATGACTCGTTGTAGCAACCTCTGATAAGGGAATAGATGAAAAAAAAAAAAAGTGAAAAATCTGAATACGTTTGTGCTTCAGGAACAGGAGAGCCTCGTGAACCGGTGGCAGAATAACACGATGGAAAACCTGATCGAGCTGCACAACAAGTCCCCCGTGTGGAACGACGATACCCAGTCCTACGTCCTCAATTTCCACGGCCGTGTGACGCAAGCTTCGGTGAAAAACTTTCAAATTGTTCACGACAACGACCGTAAGCACATTTTCTTTTCTAACATTTTCATCGTTCGTTCCGCTTCCTATTGACTTGTTTTCGTTTTTATTCCTCCAAACCCTAGCTGACTACATTGTCATGCAGTTCGGGCGGATCGCTGAAGACGTCTTCACCCTTGACTACAATTACCCCATGTGTGCTCTTCAAGCCTTCGCCATCGGTCTGTCAAGCTTCGATAGCAAGTTGGCCTGTGAGTAGAAGCCAGCGCGCCGTGTGCAAACCTCATCTGTTTTCTTTTCTCTCCTAATGGAATTTTCCTGGGGGGGGGTGTGTTTCCATCACTTGTGTGCAGTACATTTATAAGTGTGCATGAATGTTCGGGTTAAAAAAGGAACTCATTCCTCAGTGATGGGGGCTAATAGTGGATCATATGAGCTAACAAGTGCAAAAATAATCATGTTTTAAAATATGTGACGTGTGAATTTATTGTATTTTATGTTGCGTGTGATGCCTTCATATTTTGTTTTCCTTTCTCTATTTAGCTGTCAGCAATTATTTTTAAATCCATGACATGGCCTTCTATTTGGCTCCACCTTCAGGCCAAACTTTGTGTTCCAGTGACACAAGGAACAGAAAAATATACAGCTTTTTAACTCACCCAACCTGACTTAGTCCCAGTGCTTGAATGGGCACTTTGTGTTCTTATTTGTTTTACATCTTCAAACGTGTTTGTATTATAAAACAAATTTTAACATTAATTTTTCGTATTTGCGCTGTCTTCTCGTGTATTCTTGTGTCAAAGGCATATTTTGAAAAAACGTTTGTGTGTTTGTTTATGGCTGTGATCTTTTTTTTTATTTTGCAAGTTGAGTTATTACAAAAAAAACATGCAGAATTGCACATTTTAGGATGACAAATACACATTTTATTTAAATATGTTTTCTTGTCAATTGTGTCATTTAAGGCATTTTCAAATAATTGTTTTTGAGTTGGATTAAAACACTTTAATATACCAACACAAAAATCATCAAGGACTATTTATTTTAAAACAGTAAGTTAACCAGTCCTGTAATTATAAACTATCATTGTTTTGAAAGTTTCATTTATTAAACCCCCTGATGGATATTTTGTACTCAGTGAAATAATTGAATTGTGCAATTTAGTTTTGAAGAATGATGGTTTATAAAGAAATATTTTTAAATATATTCCTTTATTGTGAAAGGCTTTTGTCAAATATATCCAGTCTTAAAGTGTATTTAGTCAGTTATGTGGCTGGATATCAACTAATAAAAACAAAATATCCAACTTGTTTCATGTTTTATTATGATGAAAAAATGAATGTATTCAATGGAAATATTTTCAAAACTTTCAGCTCAATTTAAAACACGAGAACAAAATAATTACTTATTTTCCTTGGATGTCACTAGTTGAAATTAAAATAAAAGTCATTTTCATAAAAGAATCACAAGTTTCTTATGAATTTTTTTTACTGCCTGATTCATTTCCAAACACTACAAAGTGGAACTGTATTGCACTTTTTTGGAATTTTATGGAAACTGGAACACTTGCAGCAAACTCAAATAAAAAACATAATTTCTGCTCATAATCAGACAGCGTTGAACTCTCTTATTTGAACAATGAACTTAGAGTTTAGTTGTGAATACCAATCTTTCAGAAACGCTCTTTGTATTTAATGAGGTAGTAAGGGTAGCACTGACAGCTATCGAAAACTACAAACATCGTGGGATTTTCCTTCCTGTCGACGCAGGAATCGTAGAGAGCGTGCTGCTGAGTCTTGGAGTTGTACCGTGGCGGTCGGCGATAGTGCTGATTTCCCAGGCACACTCTTCCCACCAGGACTTTGGTCAGAAACATGTGGCGAACCCCAACTGGCCCCTGCACGCGTGCGTAAGTGTCGGACAGTTGTGAGGTGGTGGCAAAGTAGGTGCCATAACCGTAGGACTTTCCATTGACACTGTCCATGCGGGGGTCAAAGTTGTTACGGCAGATGCTTTCTGAGGCCTCCTTGGTCGTCCCGTGGAAAAGATGTTTCTCTAAAGGCTTCTTTGACTCATTGTGCTTTTGCATGTGTGCCTTTTGCCTGTAATGCCAATACAGATATACAGGTATTAGTACACTGTCCTACAGAATAATACAGGTAGGTAGCTAGTACTAAGAGTTAAATAGCACAACCTTTGGTATTTGTCCCAGTGAAACAGGTTCTGGACCTGCTGGATGCTGATGATGTCTACGCTGGTTTTTGTGAGGCTCTTATAAAAAAATTTTGTGATTGTCTGATAAGCTTGTGTTCCAATTTGAACGTCCACCAGGTTATAATCTTCTTGGGTCTGACACCAAACAGGAGGGTACCAAGAACTGAACTCCTTGAGAGGATCAACACTGAAGTTGGCTGCTGGAGGACCACTGTCTGGTTTGGATAAGTCAAACCGGATTCCTGTCCTGAAAGTAATAAGCAAAGGGGTAACAGTTGGCCAATATGGTTTTCGCAAAATCATTGAGAATTACAGATGGTTTTGATTGGACATGTCCGTAACTCATACTGGCCGCTAGTCTGTTTGATTACTGCCAGTGAAATGGATAGGGAGTGTGGTGCATCGTACACCCTAAACCTGCACCACACCTGCCCAGGAGGAGGTCATCGCAGATGAGGACGTTCTGGGAGCTTCTTGTGTGGAACGACAAAGGCTCAGCCCCCTCAGACCCTGCCTGCAGCTCGTTAGGCACACCTGTTGATGACTGCATAGTGGGTGGGACCTCCGTGTTTGGAAAGGTGCCAGACGGATTACCTTGCTGAGAAGAAGTGATGAGGAGAGGTAGTGACAGAGTGACAGAACAGACCACAGAAGGGTTTTGGAAGAAGGTAAGAAACATGCAGATGTTCTCTGAGGAGCCATGTTGCTGATTGACAGGTGGGTGAAGGGAAAGTGAAGGGGTCTGTGCCACACTGGATGTGGTTTCATCCGTGCTGTCATTCTGCTTCGGGGCGTCAGGCGTTAAATGGACACCGATGTTGTAGGGGTTGACCGTCCAGGTGACCCCAACCTTCTGGGCTCTCACAGCCTGCCACACCGGGAGGCTGGTGTTGATGTCAGCAGGGATTTCCAGCAAGAGCAGAGACGGGCTGAGCATGGTCACTCTGGAGGATTGGGACGGGGGCTCCGGAGCCACAGCATTAGCTGCAGGCGTCGTTTTTGTTCCTGTGCTGCGAACATCAGCCATCTTCAACTTCCTGTGTTAAAACCATTTAAACCATCTAATTTAATCAAACAACTTCAAAAACGGTAGGTAAAGTTAAGTTAATTATGTAAACAGGAAGTGAATCGTGAACTAGCACATACAGTTCGTAACATTAGTAAGTATTAATTAAATAGTTTAACAGGATATTTTTTTAAATATATATTTCACATTTTATTACATAAAGTTTATAGTGACAACTTCTGAATATATTTGATATGAATGTAGTTTTATGAACTCAACAAATCGACGACCTGATAGAAGGTAAGCTAACAGTTAGCTTCATTAGCTTTGCTTCTACGAATTGCTAATAAAGTAATGCAATTTATTAACATGTCATAACTAAAACTTACCGTCGGTCCTTGTAGGCCTGAGGTGTTTTTAGGTAAAATACAATTAAATAAAAATAATGAAGGCGCTGTTTAATGTTTCGTAGATGTGTTGGGGAAGGACGAGAAGCAGAAAAAAACCTTTAATGAGCCAATAGCGGCTGGGGGGAGTCGTGTTGTTTACAAATATAAACCATTAAAAAATAACCTTAGTGAAACAAGAAACTTCGCCGTTTTTTATAATTAAATTATACTTGAATTAATCTTCTTGTCACATTTCTTTAAGCTTTCTACAGAAATTTAAGGATGTCTAAAAAGAGCAAAAATAATTTAGTATAAAACTATAATCTTTACAAACTTAACACTTTTAACAGCTATTTTAAAAGTAAAATATGTGTATTTAGTTACTTATAACATCAATCAACAAATCTCGAATGAGCAGGTTTATAATCGGTCTTATGTTTATTCAGAATCAGTCAGCAAATCCAGCCAGACAAAAAACAAAGCATTAGTTTGTGCTGAAAACAAGAACAGAATCTTCAACATCAAACAAAATACATAAAAAATAACTATATCAGTTATTGTTTGTTTTTATTGATAATTCAGAAACTGAGCCCCAGCTTTGGATTAAACCATATATTGTGAAAAAAACTCAAGTTAAGCCTTCAAGCGGTGCAAACTTACTGGTTTACAAAACGAAACTAAAGCTTATTAAAAAAAGCTTGATCAAAACTGAGATTTGGATCTCTAACTTTCCGGGGGAATAAAAATGTGTGCAAAAAATAACTCCTGCTTAAAATTAGAGGCACTTTGACCAGGAGAGGTTACATTACACAAAACATTTAGTAATTTAACCATTTTCCATAACTGCTTATGAAAAACCATGCATGCTCACATGAAGTCAAATAAAATTTATTCAGACATTATGTTGTAAATGTGTAGACAAAGCCAGAGTTACCCAGAAAAAAAACACACAAACACTTGCACATTGATTATTTCACTCTTGGACATTTTTTATTGCGGCATGCTTTGTCACAATTCGTAAAAAGATTTTTGCCCAAACATGAACTGCATAAAAACACTTTGATAAAATCCAGTGACAATTTGCCCAAGAAAAGCCACAATACATTTTTTATTAATAACGGTATATTCTAACAGAGTGCAAAAGTGAGGATTTTTAGACATGTTTAGTGCACATGATTAAGTTTTAATGCTTTATTTTCAGACAAAAGTGCAACAGTACAGTTTAAAATACTGTTATTAGAATTGCTTGTTTGGAAATTCTGTTTGAACAGGTTGGGTTCAACAAAACTCTGCGACTTTCAAGGAAACTTCCACCGGTTCGACTGTCAAAGGACACGTCTGAGAGCCCACCCAGAGGTAAGGAAAGACCACCTCTGTGATGGGGTGTTTGAAGGTGTAGATGTGCGTGTTGGTACGCGGGTCATAAAACGACAACCTGCCCTTGTCACAATCCAGCATCACTTTGATCCTCTGCGGATTGTGCTTCAAGCTGAGTCGTGTCAAAGGAGAGGTGCCGGCGAAGTACATTTTGTGGTAAAAGTACACGCACAGGTAGCCGTTATTCAGGACCGAGTTGACTTTCACCTTCCTCTTGACGGATTCCTTGGCCACGCCAACGACCCAGGCCGCGTTGTCGCCCACGTTCACCTCCCAGGCGTGCTTGCCGGAGGCCAGGCCCTCCCAGCCCAGAACGGCCGTGTCCGGGTCGAACCTCTCCGGGTTGTTGGGCAGACTCTTCTTCTCGTTGCTGTCGCAGACGCCGGTGAGGTCATCTGACAGGACGAGCCAGGGGGCCGCCGTGTTGGGATCCAGAGTGACTGGAGCTGAACAAAAAACATGGAACACACACATTCGGAAATATATTCAAAGGAAGTTTTAGACAGTCGTTTTACTCGAACGTACTGTATTTGGCAATTTTATGCATCTTCTCCCACACTTGAAATGTTAAAGAGCCGACATATTTGGCCACATCTATAAGGGCCCCAGAAGCCATGACTGGACCTTCAACTGAATTATTTGCTCTGCAGAAATTAAAAATAAGCAGTTTCAGTTAAATGCTATGAAGAAAATAAAAAGTAAAGGTTATAAACAAAATACTTCATCCTACCTTGCCAGTGTTTTGCGGCATTTCTAAAAATAAAAGGGAAAAATCATTTAAAAATCAAAAGTTATGCCATTTATATTTTAACTTGATCAAACATACATGAAGTACAGAGATGTCCTCCAAAGCCATTTCCTCTTCCAAAACTTGGATGGTTTCAGACACTGATGATATATTTGTCTCGATTTCTTCAATCTTTTGCCTCATCTCTGCGGTTTTCTGCTCCGTCTCCCTCCTCAGCGCCTCCATCCTGGATTCTTCTTCCACGTTAAGAAAGTTGCGGAGTTTTTCAAACTCCTCCCGTGTTCGCCGTTCTACAAACTGGGCCTGGACCTAAATATGGTTTGAAGATGTTAGCTGTGATTTGAAATGTATATAAGGGAACCAAAAAAAAAATGGAAATTTCACCTGAATGTGTTCCACTGTGTCCTCGTAATTTTTCCTCACTTTTTCAAAGGAATCCCTTTTCTCTTGCAACAAGCTCAGAGCAGATTGTATTTTCTCCTGGACAAACAGATAAAATAGTATTAAGTATCACTTCGGAAAGCATCCAGTCTAACAGTAACTATTAAACATACGACAATTTCAAAAAGTTAGGACCGTGTGTAATATGGAAATTAAAAAACCCTAAATAACCATATTTTATTCACATATTGAATAAACATAGTAAACGCAACAAATGTTGAAATAAACAAATTGTTGAATTAAAAGGTTTTTTTTTTTTAATGACAGCAAGTAAGTAGCATGTAAAGGAAACAGCTAAAGGAGCATTTAGCAGATATTCAGGTTAACTCCCAACAAGTCATTACGCCTTTTCTTCGTACTAAGGACAGGGACTATCTACCTGTTTTTATCTCACACAATATGTATTATATTGACTAAAGGTGCTATCGTGACTTTTTATGGTCGGAGAGAGTGGTCATAGTGTCCAAATTCAGGGGCTGCATCCTTCAACGGCCAATTACAACACAGCAATGCACCGAAGGCTGTCCAAATTCGAAAACTCCTTCAATTGTGACCCAAAATATGTCCTCCTTCTCCCCCAATACGGATTTGAGGGACATGTCCAGTGTATCCTTCATAGCCCAACCTATCCCAAGATGCATTTTGAGCCAACTGGGAGATTTCTTTGCTTGTAATCGTGGACAAAGCGAGAGAAGGCATGAGACAGGGGTACAGTTTTAAATAAAAATCTGTCCTTCGAAGGACCCAGGCCTGCCCACGTTGACCAGGTAGGCCGGGCCCCTGAATTTGGACACAGCCATTGTTCGGGCCGAGGAGAAGCTGGTAACGCTGAATGTGGTAACCATGATGTTAAATTTAGGTCAGCACATCAATGAAACCATTATTTTGATTTGACAGAAATACTTATCAGTGCATATTATCATATCAGGCAAAAACATGTCAAGGTACACACTGCAATGAATTATATTTCTAATAGGCAAAAGCTAACCTATAAAAAACTCATAATTACATGAAATTCTATGCAGAAACCTAGCCACGATTAACTGTTTCTATTGACAGCCCACCCCCTTATGGGATCATAATCGTACCACAGTGGTCAATAGCTGTGTCCCAATTCAAAGGCTGGAGCCTACTTAGACCGCAACCTATTTAGGCCACAGCCTACACAGTCTGGTAAGCTGCATAAAACAGCTGTTAAATGAGACGTCTAGTCTATGGAGGATGTATGTTTGTGTGACCTTGGTAACAGGAATTGGGACAGCCTTCGGTGCAGGGCGGTGACATAAGTGTCTGACAAATGCGGACTTCAAAGGGTGCAACCTCTGAATAGAGACACAGCCAATCTTCTCTAGTCAATATTCCTCACTGATGTCACGGTTAAAAAAGCTTGCCTCTCTGATGATATGGGGGTGCATTAGAGCCTCTGGTGTAGGCAGCTTACATAAATGAAAAGGTGCAGTTAATGTAAAAAAAGGAAATGCAGGTTTTAGAACATGTGCTCCCATTCAGCAAAAAATCCTTCAAAGAATCTACGTTTGACAAGAATGGGACAATATTCACTCCCAAAAACTCCTGCAGCTGGTCTCTTTAGTTCCTAAATGTTACCTAACTAGTTAAATAAAGAGGAGATGCTTCACGTTAATAAACATGGCCCTTTCGCAGCTCTTTTTTTTTTTAGCAATATTGTTACCATCAAATTCAAACATATTTTTTTTTGAAGAATTGTACATAGTTTCTGTTTAAACATTTGATGTGTGTATTATGTTCTGCGGTTGATCAGATTAGCATTTTTGTTATTTACCTTCACATCCAGAAGTGCCTCACTTATAGGACAGCAGTCATGCTGCTTGTGCTTCCTCGAGGTGTGGCACACGACACAGATAGGCTCCTTGTCCAACAAGCAGTACAGCTTAAGCCTCTCCCCATGAAGAGGGCACATCTCCCCCCCTGCTTCCTCCACTTCCTGACTCTCCTCCTCCTCTTCCTCCTGCACACAGGATTCACACAGGTTCTTCAGGGTCAGGCTGGGCACCGGGTCTTCCACGCTCTGGGTCCTGCACAGGGGGCAGTCTCGTTTCCGTCCCTTCCCAGTCCAGTACTGCTTGAGACAGGGTCCGCAGAAGCTGTGGGTGCACTTGAGGACCACGGGGTCCCTGAAGATGTTGCAGCATATGAAACAGGTGAGGTCCTCCTCGGGCAGAGAGAGCCTTCCTGCCATACTGGCCCTTCACTTCTGTTTTCTCTTGAAAGTGAAAGTAGAGCAAAGGTGTAGAAGCTGATCAAACGCAAGAAAAGCCCCCCAAACACACACTAACACACACACTGGCTTTAACTTGATAACTGCCTGCAGTGAAAATAGTTTCAACTAAACAAGCTAGGCTATTTTAAGTAAAAGCCAGAGTAAACACACAGCTGTCAGACATACGAACTGAGCTCTGAGCACTTCCTGTTTTGCTGAGTCACACAGAGGAGGCGGAGCCAAGAAACAAGACATTTTAACCCTTTTACCCCTGAAGATGGCTAAAGTACAGGAAAAGAGCTTGAGCCAACAATAATTTACATATAAAATATAACTTTTAGGTTTATATTTTGTTTTTTAGCTTTACAAGCCATTTTTTGATTTTAAACTTTAAAAGTTAGAAAATTCATTTTACTTGCAGAAAACATTTTTACTACACAGTGAACATATAAAAGTACATTATCAATATTCAAGGTAATTGGTCTTTATTTCACCCTTAGATTAGTAATTTATCAGCAAACTATAAACATTTTTCATTATCCTTCTGATGAGTGATAGTTTTAGGATTAAAATGAAATCTATCAGGCCAGAAATGAATCTATTCATTTTTATTTTTATTTTTTCATTTGGAATGCAATTTTCCAACCAAAACCAAAAGTTGCAGATGTTTTCTTTTTGTTTTTTAAATGTCACCCTCTTTAAGCTGAGGTCTGGTGTTTGCTGTTCAGCTCCACAATCACTTGAGCTAAAGGCGGCAAATGCTTTGCAAAGCGAAACAAGGAACCGATTTCAGCAACATTTGCTGAAACGCAGAGGTGGTTTTTAAAGGAGCAGGTGGCAACTTTTGTCTGCCAGAAAACAGTTAAGTTGTTTTAATTAAATCCTCAATTCTTAATATCCTAATTTATGTTTATGTGGAAGCTTTGTATGTAAAAGTGTTTTCAAAACAACTAGCTGATGCATTTTTTATAACACTCAAAAGGCTTGAAATTGAACCCAGATGTGCAAAATTAGACCAAAAAAAATGCCATATTTTGTAAAAGGAGTCTTGTGATTGATGGAATACTTCCATTTTTACTTTCAAAATAAACTTAATACCTAAAGTTTACTTATCAAAAGTTCTACAAACTTTTTTTTTTCCTGGCTCAGTTGGAGCAGGAAATGTGTGTTTTCTGGACATGAAACAAGCCACACAGATGGCCTGTTTGTCATCATGAAGGAGAGTTTGTTTTTTTCAGCAGATGTTCTCTCCATATATAGCTGACAGATTGAGCTCTGCTTCTGCTGGCCACGACAACTTTTAGCTTTATTGGTTTTTAAATAAACACACTAACTATGACAAGTTCTGTTAGCGCGTGTCTCTTTAAAGAACAAGTTTGGTGTCATAATTTTATTGTAAAACTTTTTAGGCCCTTTAGCAGGTGCAACACATATAGTTTTGATAATATTTTTTTTATTATCACCTGCCGCCAAAATAGAAAGGCTGAGCAAAAATGTTTTGCCTATGTCTGTGTTTCTATTCTGTTAGCAAAATATCTCATGAATCACTGACCAGATTTTAATGAAACTTTCAGCATGTAAGCATTGGATAAACATTTACAAATGATTAAAGTTTGGAGTTAATGCACTGTAAAATGCCCTCCACAGTAGGAGTATCGTAGGAAATTGAAAAAAAGCTATAACTCAGTAAAATTTAAAGTTACTGAGCTCAAACTTAGTGTGGTAGTAGCTGAGAGTCAACCTCCAACTTTTACTTGAAGCGTTATCTGATCAGACAAGATCTGTGTTTAAAGATTTGCACTTAAGTATTAGAATAAACTCTGCCTGTCTGTTAGCAAAATATTTAATCAACCACTGGATAGATTTTGATGAAACTCTCAGAAAGTAATTATGGGGTGCACACCGACAACTGATAAAGTTTTGGATTGAACCCGAATTAAATTGGCTGCTACAGCTATATAACCTATGAAAACACAAATAAGGCTACAAGTCAGCCAGTTTTACAGATAAGGAGCCAACATTTGATAGTTGTAGCTGAGAGTAATTTGCAACACTTTCTTTGAGAACTACTCAGCTTTTAAGCAAAATATTAACATGAAAAGTTATTGCTATACCTGTCTGTGACTATTGCTGACCACTAGGTGTCAGGATGTTCCCACATGTGGCCAAGTCTGAGCGAGGCAGGAGTTATGTAGAGGAATTCACCCCAGTTTGAGCTAAGCGGATAAATATTGAGAGAGACGATCTTCAGCTCCGGTATGGAGTGTAAAAAACACACCTGCTTTCGCTCGGGATGAAGCAGTTAGGAGCTCACGCTCACCTGGATGTCAGCTCCTATAGGCCCCTCTGTAAATTGGCTGTCAGCCCATCTGACCCCGGGCTAATGGTGATTCATTATTGCTCACGCCCAGCCGCAGAGGTTCGTCTGAGTTGAGGGGGGGAGTGGGGTGGAGGAGAAGAGTTAAAAAAAAAAGAAGGGGGGGGGGGCTGTGTCTGCTTCTCAGCATCTAATGAGGACGGGCAGGAAAATAAACAAGACAGACAACCTGAGTCTTCTTCGGCTGATAGTTCACAGAAAAGCAGCAGGACGATTTCACCTGTAGCTGGACCTCGTCCTCTTTATTTCCTCTGAGGACCACAAAACATTTTTTAGTACAATTTAAACAACATGCAAACCAACACATACACATTGCAAATAATAATAAAACTCTAGCAAATGCTGAAAAGGAGTGGAACATTTAACAGCAAAAGCAGCATCTGAGTCAGACTGTACAGAGAAACCATCATATGGTTCATCATAGAGTTTACTTTCTAATGTAATCGCTATCAAAGAGAGGAGAGGGGAAAAAAAGGACAAAGAAATCAGAACAGAATTACACTTACTGCTATTTCAGTGTTTGATCTCCTCAGATTAAAACGGGGACACATTTCTAAGACATTCTCATGCGCTTCGCATCGTGACTCACGCAGCGCCGGCGTCACTGTCAAAGAGAAATCCTGTCGCTCATTCATTTCATCCGAGGATGATTTTATTTCATGTCTTCCTTCACAGCTGAGTTGAGTGCTCAGTACAAATTGGATTAAATGCACAATTTCACAAGCTCGCAAAGCCCTCCCAAAGACCAGGTACCATTTTTATGTTTTGGGGTTAAATATTAATTTTTCATCCTCATTTGTGGCTCTAAAGGGATAGTCTGGTGATTCTTGAAGAGATAGTTTATTAGTTCTTAGTAGGGCCCAAGGTTTATCTTTAAAAAAAAAAACAAAATTTACGTAGTACATCAAACTTTGACCCCATAATAAAACAATTACAACAAAATTTAACGTGGCTGATGAGAGACCTGTCATTAAATGGAAGGGTATTGCTATCAAAAGCTGAGGGGATCTCCAGGGGCCTCATGTACAAAGACTTGCATGGATTACTTACTGAAACGTGGTGTACGGTCAAATCCAGAAAACGGGGTACGCACCAAAAAATCCAGATGTATCAAACCGTGCGTACGCCGGAATCCACCCACGTTTCTTTTGTACATCATACTCTATGAATGAAATGTTGGATTTACTTAACCATGTTATGTCAACTGGTTCCACTTAACTGAGTTAAGTAAATTCAAAGCAACATACTCATGTTCTTTGGTTAAAAAACTGGTATATTGCTTTGAATTAACTTAACTCAGTTAAGTGGAAGTTGACATAACATGGTTAAGTAAATCCAACATTTTATTTTTTAGAGTGCAAGAGGCAAAAAAATAAATTAAAAATTACAAATAATCAATGTTTTGTACACGTGTTATTATATATATAAACCTGAAGCTAAATTTTAAAAAAGTGATATTCAGTGATGCTCTGTAACCTGAGATTACACCGAAATGAATGTTAAAATATGTACATTGCTCTAAATATTCACCCAGTGTGCCCTGGTTACAGTTACTTCTTATTTCAGCCCCGCTCTCCTTCATGGTTTAATTTGGCATCTGCTCTCATTTTCAGTGCAAACAAAAAAAAGGAGAAGAAAAAATGAATGAAGAAGAAGAGAAAGAAGAAAGCGCAAAATGGGGGATTGCTGTAAGCTAACTTTTCTTGTCTTTGGAGTAGAGCTTTGATGTCGTCGTTGTTGAATGACGTTTGATTTAAAAAGTGCAGAGAAAGTCTCGTCGACACGCTTGCCTTAAAATTGGCCAGGAATAGTTTCCAAGCTCTTAAGGAAAAAGAAATCTGCACAGTTTACTATCTCATCACTGATAAAATATTGCAACATATTGCATTTAAATAATATATTGTTATTATTCCTACAGCTGTGATTATTCAGGATAAAATCAGATTAAATTAGTTTGGTAATTTGCAATGCCTGTAAATATTGAAGCAGAAAAAGAAAAATCTGAGATATAATTTGCTGTAGGGGGTGGGGAAAAAAAGCTTATTTTCCATCTGCAGCTTGGTCTATTAAATGATGTATGTGAAAATACTGTACTTTCTTAATAATTAATATGGTCAAACAAATTACTGATAGAGCCTCAAATGTATTCACTCTCTGATTCAAAATGGAAGAAAATCAGAGTATGTGAGCAGAGCAATAAATAATAGCTAATGTTTGTAGAGTCTCTAATAGATCCCATCAAAATGCAAATGAAATATTCCTTTAATGAGTCACACTTTATTTAGATTGTCCAGAGGTGACTAATGTGTCGCTCAAATGCCTTGGGTGTTTCTAAAGCTTCTCATAATTGTGTGAAAAGTAGTCAATATATCTCTGGGACACAGTTAAACCTATGCTCGGGGTTACTTCAGTGGCACAGTGGCAGCCTCAAAGCATTAATGCGGGAGAAAAGGAGGAGGAATCCATGAGTAGTCTCTTGCAGCGCTCTGTTTGGCTTTGCACTGGCCTGATTAGTATTCTGTCTGCAGCAGAGGACATTGGTCTAAATTTAACCAGCAGCAAATAAGGAGGTGGCCTCACCATCTTCGAGTGAATAGATCTGAGCAGACCTGAGGTGATTCTACACCTGCTCAAGCATCAGTGTTTGTGCATTTTTGCCTGTGGCCATGATTCCAGCTCTTGAGCAACAGTTTTCTGCCCAGGCTAGATTGGGTGCTTTTAATGACATGCCTTGGTGCTGTTGGCAGGATGCTTCAGGCCCTCAGCACAGCCCTGCTGCTGTACTGCAGGAATTTAGTTCACAGATATCTTATTAATAAATACTTACTTTATGTATGGCATTGTGGAAGCACTTTAATCAGCGCTTAAAATAAACATATATCTTAACCTCATATATGCAAATCTGGCGTGATCCTACTTTAATCTGTAGCTCAAAATATGACTAGTGATAAGGGATTAAGAAATAAAAACAAAAACAATCAAAACACATTTTTTTTCACATTTTTTAAATCATTTAGAGAGAGAGAAAAAAAAAACTAATTATCATCATCTTCATGGTTTTACACAAACCAACTCTATTGGTCATCATTTATATCTATCATTGGTTTTAAGGTTGGCTAACTTATGAAAAGAGTCAAACCAGCTTGCATTCTTGCAATCACACAGTTTTACATATTAATAAAAAGAAAGTCTTTTTTTTCTTTTACTTCCTGAAAAGTTTTTTTTAACAATATGTAATTCAATTGTTCATTTGTGGTTCAATTGCCTTATCTTTCTTTTTTCCATTTTGGTTCTGCCACAACTGTTTTAAAGTGATAGGTTATAGCACCTAAAAAGAGTTCTATGGAAAGCTTATGAACTATTTGCATCTACTATATGTAGTTGTTTAGAAAAAAAAAACATAGCTAAAAAACATAGCTATATTTTGAACAGATTTACAAGCAAGCCGGGCCTAACCAAAGCTTCTGTCATTTTAATTTATTTCCTGTCTCCTAAATTTCACAGCAGCTTTGTAAAGTTCCAATCTATAAAGCTTTACATCACTGTAAGTTTCACATTACATAATTATTCCAAAAAATATCATAATCCCATGCAAAGCCGATTCTTCCTTAATGACGATAGTTCACTCAGAGTATTACTCTTCAGATGTCCAGCCCTGATCTGAAAACCCACCATTCTGCTACGAGTAATGAAAGGGGCAATAAATAGGTAGCTTTGTGGGGAACAGGGGAGAGCGAAAACAGAAAGAGTTTCCATCTATCAATTAAACGACAGAGGCTAGAGTGTGCAAGCAGTGAATTAGGAGAATCCAATGCCCTATTTTTCTTTTCATTGGAAATCATCAACACTAAATACAGCAATAATAGATAAAGAAAGAAAATCCAATAAAGTATAAAATGGATGGATAATAACATCCATTCTCTGTCACAAAACTTTATAGCTGGTTTGGCTTGGGGAAAACATCTTCGCTGCTTTAAATTGAAGTCTCAAGATATGGAGTTGCCTAGGCTTGCCACCAAGCACCTTTCATCGAATAAATGATATTTCTAAATTGAACTGCTATTCCAGATAGTTTTATTGTGATACTGTTAGTGCGCAGCACCTCCCGCAAAGGCCAGCATTTTCTCCAAAAGTTCAGAGGCATGAAGCACGTCTGACAGCTATTTTGACAATGTGATGTCAAAGAAGGGTAAGAAGTGGGTGGGTGGACTGAGTGACGATGTTGTTAGCTGTGCCAGCACTCCTTTTTACTCCTTTCCTTGAAGCCTGTTTTTGCCTTTAATGGCTCAATGCCCCTCGGAAAGATAAGACCAAAGGCAGCCTCTGATTTTTTTATTTATTTTATTATTTTGTTTTATTTCTTTTCATTTCCCATTTTCTTAAAAAAGTGTCACCCTTTATCTGCTGCTGCATTAGAAGCCTATCAAAGATAAATGACATGCTGACACGCACATTGACAGATGTACTGTACATGAACAGAAATAAAATCTAATTTATGCATCTTCTTGGATCAGAGGTTTTATTATCTGGGGCAATAGATGCCAGTCATTCAAAGACAACGTGCTGCAGATTTAGTCCTGCACATCTCATTAGAATGCAGACGTGATGACAGTGCAGTGCTTGAATATTATTCATTTAATTATCATTTTGTTCGACGAGGAAGTGTAAAGTTTGAGATGCTAATTTCAACATATCATTATTTCCAAAGATCCAAAACTTAGTCTGGGCTTTACAACAAAATGCTTTTTGTTTTTATCCTCAAAGATATTATCTTGTGTTTAAGAGTTAAAGATCAATAATGTGTCCTCTGCCTCTAAGTCCACTGATAAAAAAGACACAATTTGTTTGTGAAGTGAAAGTAACACTTATTGATCTTTGCTATCCCATTCTCAGTGTGTAAGTGCAAGAAAACTGGTTTTCATTGTACAAACTCCAGTAGTACAACAGCTTTTCCTCTTTTTCGTGCATTGGTTGCATCTTATAGCTGCAAAAATGGTGTCCTTGTTCAGTCGTTACAATAATTATCAGGTAATTCCCAAACACACACCAAACAGAGATGTCTTAGAGCTACATCAATGTGTGCTCACACACTGAGCCATAATCTACAAAATGACAATAGTCTTGGCTAGAGCAATGTACCTAATGTGCCTTTTTTTTTCATTTCAAGCATAAATGTCAGTTCAGCTCTTTGACAACCTGCATTGATGGCTCAGAGGTGTATTAATGTTTGCCTCTTTAGTTTCATACACGATACACATGTACAACAAAGTCACATCAAGCCCTCATTGAATCAATGGGGCTTTTGGCACCTTTATTTATTTTGAATTAATGAATTGGTTGAATAGAACCAAAACACGGAAAAAAAACACTACTGTTCCTCACATATTAAAGACCAGCCAAAGTTCATCAATTAAGGTCTTTCCACTGGATTGACAAGTCACAAAAAATAAAGAATAAGGGGGGGGGGCTGTTGTTGAGTGATTCCTGATTTTAGTTTTCACCCTGAGTTTGGATGTATACATATGTATAGGGCTGAGATAGGCAGACAAGAGTGGGCTGAGAAAAGTATCAAGCTGCATGGCTGCATGTTGCTCTGTGTATGTCTAACTGCATGACCACCAACTGTTATGGCCATTTCCAAATCGAAAACTAAATATCTTCAAAGTTGTTTTCCGCTTTTCTCAGGCCTAAAGCCAACATCCCTGGGGTCCGACGGACGTCACACAAACAGGCCACTCTATCTGCAGCAGGCAGAGATCACAGTCAACATTTAGCTATCTGTCAATCAAACAGGAACTGTCAGAAAGTATTTGGGAGCTTTGGAGACCTATTACCTTTCCTGCAGAATTCGCCTTCAGAGCTGTTTCCCAAGTATGTTATTTCAATTACACTAAAGGGGGCTGTGAAGGTGTCAGCCTCCTCTAGATGTCTAGTTATGGTGCATTTTGTCAGATAGGGATGAAAAATGTGGAGGGGGTGTTTGAAGGGTTCTTAGCAGTTTATGTAAAGGCTAACACATACACAATCAATTCTCATAGTTTTTGCAATTGACCATTGGTCCCCAACCCTGGTTCTCAAGGGTCACTGTTTTCAATGTCAGTTGTGTTGGAGCACAAAAGCATTTTAATAAATTATTAGGTATGATCCATGTAAAACATGTTTTGAAAAATACAATCTTCATGTGCACCTGGTCAAAGTAAATGTTAGAGTAATGGGGCTTGAATTGCTATTGAATTCTTGGTACCACTTTACAATGAGGCTCCCCTTATAAATGGCCTACAAATAGTTTATAAATAGGTTATGAATTCATTTGTAAACACTTTATAAATCATTAATAAGTGCTTTTTATAAATCAATTAAGAAAGAGAATGAGACAAAACTGTCCGGCTTCTTGCCAAACATTATTGTGCTTACAAGGTAGTAATCTAGTCTGAAATGATTATTACAGCACCTTTAGATGTAATATGTTCATGAACAGATTTGACTCACTATTTGACAAGAAACCGGACAGTTTTGTCTTTTTCTCATCCTTAAGTAATGCATAATAGGCACCTATTAATGATTTATAAAGTGTTTACAGATGAATTAATAACCTATAAACTATATCTATAAACTATTTATAAGCCATCCATAAGGGGAGACTTTTTGTAAAGTGGTACTGAATTCTTAAATTTTTTTTGTCTTACATTCTACCTTTCCCTGAATAAACATTTTATTTTTCATCACATTCAAAAATTGCAGAACAACACGGTTTTCACTGTAAATAACCACTGACCTTTAAAATAACTACCTATTCAAAAAGTGATAGTGAAATTTAAGTTTATAAAATAACATTTGCTATAAAAATTTTTTTTAAAATAAAGGAATAAAAAAATAGTTGTTTAAATGACAGAAATTCACTTTGGAATTGGCCCCACTTTGACTTGCTGTTAGCTCAACTTTCCTGGGAAAAACTCTCTGATTCTCTAAATTGAAACAATGTCAACTATAGGTGGTATTTACTGCAGGTAAGATATTGATTGCTTATAATATACTACACCACTTTATGAATTCTACTTTAAAACATTTGAAATATATCTTTAGATCTCAAAAATTAGAACAAAGTGTCACATATTGTTTACTTAGTAAATTTCTATTGATCTCACAAGTTCTGTTTCCTTGGAACAAATTTTAGTAAGAAATTAACATTTGATTGGAAGCCATTCTTGTTTTAGGCAAATCATCAAAGGGCTGCGGTGGCAAACCAGCATAACACCCTAAGCCCTGGGACTTGATTCAAGTTGAAAGACATGGAGCAGTAATCTGAATAAAAGTAGAAATATAGGTTTAACAGATATTGTGTATTCAATTAAGAAATAAAACAGACCCCTCAATATGTATAATTTCTATATAAGTATAAACAGTTATTAAATACTTTTCATATTATAGGTTTCCTCACTGCCCTTGCTTGTCTTCAACTTCAAATGAACTTAAAACACAGATTACTTCAAAAGTGTGTGCCACCACAAATTTAGCTTCTGGCAGCCCATTTATTATTTTTTCTCCATTTAGGTCATAGCAGATGTCATTGACTAAATGTAGACCAAAGTTATTTTTGGTTGTTACAAATGACTCCGCGAAGCGATGGTGACGCAAAACAGATGGATCTGATGCGTCTTCAGGGCAAGAGATTTAAACGTGAAGTTTTATTAAAATTATATATATATAAATATATATATATACAAGACAAACAGAGGAGAGAGATAAATCTTTCTTTCTCATGTTTGAACTTTTTCAAATATTCTTTGAAAAGCAGCCTCTGAGCAAAGTACAGATGCAGGTGCTTTAATAGCTAGGCGTATTTTTTATTTCTTTTTTCTTCTTTTATGCGTCTGCTTGCAGCCGTAGCATTACGGGATGAGCTGCTGACCCTCTTTGGCTTATGCACCCTGAAGATGAACACACTTAGCCCCCGGCCCTGTGTGCACAGCTCCAACTCTGAAAAAGAAACTGTTGTCTGCAGGCCAAGAGATAAGCCCTCTCACAGTCTTTCTTTCCTTTTTGTCTGGCTCTCTCCAGTCTCACCTCTCTTTCACACACCCTACATCCCAACTTCATCTCTTGATTTGTCCTCTTTAAGTATTTTACACACAGACACATACAGAGACTGCAATAGATATAACACGCCCTGCTGTACTTGTTTTTTTTTTTTTTTAATGCTGACAAAAGTGTCCCCATTTAAACCTGACAATGGATGGCCTGTGCACCTTCACCCTCACCTGACTCTGAAAGTACTGACTGTGGGCAAACCACTCCATCAAGCTGCCCTCCTTGCCAACATGAACAGCTGATTTTAGAAGTTATCATTTCAGCCATGACCTTGACAGGGACTTTGGACACTATTATTGTAGCTCTGCTCTATCCCATCATTCCATTCTACCTTCTTTTAATCCCCACCGATGGCTCTGAATCCAAACAAGAACAAGCTATAAAACATTGGATCAATTAGTCACGTAGTTTGCCTTCAGATGCACACGGAATTTGTAATAAACCTCAAACTGCAGACTGGGCTCTATGATTTATGTGCTAGAGTGCCAGAAAATTCAGCTGTATGAGGGTCAGTGGAGGCACGATTAAACTTTAGTCCTTGGTCTTACAAGAAATAAAAATATACTACACATATTTCTTCACATTGGACCATATATTTATTGACACAATAACTTTCACACATTCAGCAGTTTTTTTTCACATTTAACACTAATACAGATGGTGCCAAAATAGAATTTACATTTTATTATATTTTATTCTCACCACAGTTTTTGCTGTTTCTTTCCATATTTGAGACTAAATGGAAAAAAAAAATGTAATTCTTAGTATCTTTACCAAGCATCTCCTTCCTTGTGAATAACCTGTGCTGCTCCCTGAGAGCCTCAGCACTCTGAGTCATAGTTGAACTGAGGACACTGGAGAAGTTTTTACTCGTCAGACTCCTCTGCTTTGCCATGCTTTTCTTTCGGAAATTATTTCTACTGTGTGGAGGTGAATGTATTTTATGCAAATGTGTTACCTGCAACTTTACATATGAGTCAATACAAGGACAAGGTGAACCACAATATCTGCATACTTTGATAATATATTGCCTACACTCAGTGGGAGCAGAGATGCAAAACACATAAAATCAGTCATTTTATCCACATTCATTATAGTCAACCTTTATCGAAAGGTATGAAGTTGACCATAGTGATGTGCGGATTGATACTAAAATAATAGTACCAATACCAGAACTTTATTCTCAAATATCAATTCTAGAATGACAATATTGATACTTTGATTATTCAGTCATGTATGTATCAGACATGTATCAAACTATTGAAATCTTGTCTAAATCATATGCGGTTGGTAGGAACTACTTTTCTTTTGTCTGGGTGATGATAAAACAGTTTGTAAATGTTACATGTTTAGTTTTTTGCTTTTTAATATGTTAACAACAATGGTTTTTATGTTTTACGTTTTTACGTAAAACAGCATTTTCACATGTTTTGTATGATTGTGTGTTTGATTTTTCTGTTGCTATTTGCTCGACTATAATATAAATGAGGATGCTTCATTAATATACTTCTGGGTTTTAAATAAATAACCAAATTACTCTGAAGTCTTGTATTCTAAGGCATTTTTGAAGTACACTACTTTTTTTTTTTACCAGAAACATCGAGTGTGTTTGCACAAAGTATCAGTATCGGGTCAGTATGTCTGATACCAGCCGAGTTTTACTCAGTATCAGAATCAGAAAAGAATTTGGTGCAAATGAAACATCACTATTAACCAATATGAATATAGTTTTCAATCACGGTAATTGTTTTGAGTTGATTTTTAACTTTAGAGTCAAATTATAATAAAGGTAAATTTATTACAAGTGTGATTACAGCTTGTTATTTTTAAGATATAAATCAGAAACCAAAAGTTAACGGCAACAATTACCAAACTGTTTTGCTTGAAAAAAAACAGATAAAGTAAAAATGAAATAATATTAATTACTGATTTAGTCAAATTTCTAAATGGTTTTCCACTGCATAACAAAACACTCAGGATTCCATTTCTATATGCAAGAGAAATTAGGTTTGATTGAATCACACACAGTACAAATTAAAAATGTAAGAATAATCAGATTGCCAAAGATTTGTTTCCAAATAATCTCCCCTCCGTCTCAGTACCCATCTCTGTGATCATTATATTCAAATATATCTTATCAGACAGTAACTGTGTTATCTTTGACTTCTCCTTTTTTTGTCTGTTGTCAAACATCTCTGCTCATAAGATAGATATTAAAGCTGGCTGAAGAGACTAATAGTAATTCCAAGGCTCTTAGCGTTTGAAGACCCTTGATCAGATCATTCTTTTCATAATCATACAGCTATTTGACAAAATAGCTGCTTCCCACAGGCCTCCCACTTGTGATCACTGTCAATTGTGTTCACTGGAGCAAAACGATAAGCAAGTGGCCACGAGTCGGCATGAAACACTACGAGCAATCGCCCACAACAGCTATCAAATACTTCACATGAAAATGAAGTGGACCCTTTTGAACATTATGGCAATACTAATAAAGAAGATGTGTTCCACGTAAAAGGCAAGATTTAAAAAAAAGTTGAAATCCAGAATCTATCAGATACTATAACTTGGAATATGTGTATGCCAAAGCATTACCCTAATCTGAAATTTTAATGAAGGATTGGAGGAGCACGGCTGCCAAAAAATGATGAAACGTGAGACCAAAGTGCTTGTTTATCTTTTCAATTTTTTCAATCTGCTTAATTTTGTAATCTGCTGTAATTTTCTTTTAACTTTCTGTCTTATCAGAACCTTGCAAGACACAGTTGACTTCAGCCCACATCAGCCCATGACTAGTTAATGCAACAGCAGATCAAAAAAGTATAATTACACATTTTATGCAGGTGACTGCACGGATGACAAAAAATGTTAATCACCCCCAAAAACTCTGTTGACACATCCTGCCCCCTTCTGCTCTTAGCTGCGTGTCTGAATAATTAGGCTGTCTTCTGCTGTGCCTCTTTTCTTTCGCCCTGCCCTGCATTAGGTGCTGTGTTGTCATGCTGTTGACAACGACAGCGGTGGCAACCATCCATGCTGAGCCACTGGCAGAGTCTGAGCTGCCAGGGATAAAACAATGACAGAAAGAGAGACGAGGGGAGATTCCAGAAATACGGAAAGCTGCTTTTTGAAGACACACAATGTGGCTTAATTTTGTTGGGTTTTCCTATTATTTTAAAGGTGCTGCTGTTTCTAGAGAAACAGGGTGATGTTGAAGAAACATGTTTGAACTTGTCTTTGTTGGAAAAGAGCTTCTTCTAAATTAGCTTAAAAACAATTCTCACAAATGAGCCAATTTTATTTTGGATGTATCAGCGCCAACGTTTTTTTTTTTTACCTGCAGCTTGTGCACCTGTTACACCAACACAAACTGTCCTCACTTCATGCAGGATAGATGGTTTTCCCTCAGATAACATATCCAGGAAATTCTAACTCAAACTCCATAAGCCAGCAAGCCACTGATCCAAAAACGAGTAAAGACAAAAACCAAGATTTCCAAAGTTGAAACACAAAAGGAGCCAGTAATCATTGGCAACAATCCCCTCCTTTCCGTTTAAAGACCCAGCTCCCAGCATGCAAAGGGCCGAGTGAACAGGTGTTACGCTGCGATGCAGCTCTGTGTGGCGTGCTGTTTTATTTGGCTCATTTTCTATGTGAATGCATAAATTTGGTGATTCATAGGTTTGGTGTGGCTGTACATGGGCCATCTTTGCAGGATTCACTGTTTTTATGATGTTCAAAATGTGACTGCCCAGCTTTCCCTCGGCAGTTGGTAAAGCTGCTAAAAGTGATGAAATCCATTAAAAAAACTTACATTGTCTTTGGGTGATATGGCTCTATGAAGGTGACTCTTTTATTCAGTTTAAATCTATATTTCCGTACCAAATAAAAAATTAATAAATAAATAAATTGTTGATTTAATTGAATAGAATAGATGCCACTTTATTTCACTACACACAAATTAGCTATGGCACATTAGGCCAAATTCAGACTCACTAGCTTAGATATTAAGACAAAAATCATTGTAATTGACATTTAAATGTTATGAATCTTGGTCTTGTTGGCATTAATTAGAAGGATTAAAAATAAATCCCAGTAAAAGAATCAAATGTTTTGGCATTTCTAAAGTTGTTGCTCCTATCAAGGTGCCTTACCTCTGTCTGGGGGG
>JARVJO010000180.1:11044800-11066184 GCA_031762555.1 Cynodonichthys magdalenae | reverse complement strand
CCCCAGGGCAGCTGTGGCTACAATGTAGTTTGCCATCATCAGTGTGTGAATGTGCGTGTGAATGGGTGAGTGACTGTGAGTGTAAAGCGCTTTGGGGTCCGGAGGGACTTGATAAAGCGCTATATAAGTTCAGGCCATTTACCATTTACCAAAAATCTTCGCAATTATCTTGCTGTGTTAACCCAGCATTAGACATTGATCATCCACCCATTCATCCATTTTCTTACACTGATCTAAAGTAGGGCTGTGGTGGTAACAGGTCCAGGAGAGAAACCCAGATGTTCCTCTCTCCAACAACACTTTCCAACCATTTTTTGGTGGATCGCATGACATTCTCAGGCCAGAGGGGATATGGGAGTAGCCTATATTAAATCTCTCTAGAAGTAACCTTCAGAGAGAGGTGTCCAAAAGGCATTTTTATCAAACCACCTCAGCTGACTCTTGGCAATGCAGAGTACAACTTGGTTCTTAGCTGAGTTCTCATTTTGTTCATGATCAAGTCTCATGACTATCGGTGAAGGCTGGATAAATTTCCAGCTAAATATGAGACCGCTCCATCCTCACCTTGATTGACTGGAGCAACATCTTTTTTGTAACCTAAGCCCTGATGTGGGGCCTCATTTATAAAGGATTGCGTAGAATTCATTCTAAAATTGAACATACGGCCAAAAGGCGAAAATGGCGTACGCCAAAAAAATCAGAATTATAAAACCATGTGCACACACCTTTTAAGCAATTTTGCTTTATAGATCACAGCTGCACCTCAGTTTGTGCACAAGGACCCGCCTCATGTTCTGCCCTCTACACACCCACACTCAGCCAATGCAAAGTTCTTCATGAATGTTAAGGTGTATTTAAATGAATCAGTTGATCAATGCCAACAAAAGTGACTGGCACGCGCTCTGTCTTGTGTCTGGTGGAGTACAGGTGCTGACGACTGCTCACATGAACAGATTGTCTGTACTTTTACAGATTTTCCCTCATTTTGCAGGTATACAGACGTTTAGAGCAATCTCAGATTTTTTTCAAAAACTCAGCTTCATATTTATTTTCTGTCAGTCTGCAGGGTGTTAAAAAATATTAAATAAAATTAAATAACTCAACCATTGCCCCAACCGCTTTGATGCTAGAAATAAGTTCACCACTCTTCTCCCCCGTCCTTTCCTCCTGCTTTGCCCTCTGTTTGCGCAGCCTGCCCTGTTATCTGCGTCTGACAGACCACCCCCGCGTGAAGAATACGTCTTTTAAAAAGTGAACCTTATACCTCGTTGCTGTCGTGCTCTGTGTTGAAATTTCTCTTTTTGGGGAGGGGTCTGTGGGGGTCACCTGAGGAGGAGGGAGGCCAGGAGAGAAATGGATGGAGATGTATGAACTTTTATTTAAGATTTATGTTGGCTTAAAAGTTTTTTTTTTATTTGAAAAGTCGTTATGGCTCACCAGCAGAAGCATAAATAGTACTGTTAAGACAGCTGATGATAAAGTTGATTTAAAATCTAAGTTTGATTATGAAGTGAAATTAAATTTCTGGTTGTGTGGCTATAATTCCTCACTTCACCTTTGTGTCGCCACCTTCCCACCTCCAAAATTAACATATGTATGAGTCAGAGCCAGCATGAGAGACCACACATTTTCACGCCAAGTTTGTTTTTTATAAATCAGAAGCTTTTGCGTGAAAATTGGCGTACGCAAGTTTCTGGACCCATTTTGTGCATAAGCAAGCTTTTTAAATGCGACCCCTGGGGCCGCATTTAAATGGCATTTGGTACGCAATAGTCTTTTGTCAGAATGTATTTTGTTTTTTTAATCTTTTTTGGATGAAAATTTTTGATTATAATGTTACAAATAAATCCATGCTGCTCAGAATTTCATAAGGTCATTTAGCACTTGTATTGTTTATAAAAAATTGGCCAAACTCAGTTTTTTTAATTCCCTTACTCTGGAGAGAGTTGTGAGAGTTTCCAGTATGTTGATTACTAAATGTCTTCTGAGAGAATATTGTGAGCTATAACTTCTTTTTCAATTTATCTCGAGGTCATAAATCCAATCTTTGTTTTAGCCATACATGTTACATAAATTTCATTATTTTTTTAAGTTATCAAATAACTTTTTGGACCATTTCTTGGCACGCTCATCAGGACTGTGTTTTTGATGAAGAGAAAAAGAGCCGTCGCAGCTGTGGCTGGAACGCAATGGATGACTTTGACGGGCCGATTTCATTTCGTTTCATCAGACTTCTACCAAAGAGAGGCCCAGTCACTGCCACTTTCTTGTCGGACTGCCGGCGGACATGCTGAAAAGGGTAAGCGGAGCTCAACGGAGCTTTTGTCCACCGACAGTCTTCCGACTCATGATGACAGCAGCCAGTTTAGATCAAGCAAAAATAATGAGGGGAGCTGCCGAACTTGATACAAAGATTGTATTTCACTCAAACCCTCTTTTTATCTTTGCGAAGAAACTCTGCTCTTGGGAAATTGTTTGTCATCTCAAATAACCAAAATGAAGAGAAGGATATTATTGAAGCCTAATGTAGATGGTGCTAAAGCATATGCGGGGAGGGCTGAAGGGTGGTTTCAAAGGGATGATATTTATTATGCATGAGCTGAATGTGAGACAGGAACAGTGGAATAGTATAGGTATTATCAGCGGGTGTGTATGAGTCATACTAATTACTGACCATTTCTGGCTGATGCTCGAATCCCCAACAGAGCAACATGATTCTGCACTTGTGCAGCAGAACACAATGTTTCTAGGGCCAGGATAAAATGAATGAATGTGTGGAATGCCTTATTTAGGTCTGATGATTAAGGTGCAATAATTTCAATAACAGGTCAGTTAGAAACTGGATTCTGCAATAATGCATTTAAGGAAAAGACAACATTCTTCACTATTCACCATGTTCCTAAAAAAAGAGAACAATACCTTTTTATAATGAGCTTCTGCCTTCGTTTCATCTTTTGATGATCGTCCTCGGGCAGGTGTACCATCTTACCAACTTGTTCATTATGCTGCCCACCGATTTCAGCATTCAAATCAAAATTGCATGTCCTTTCTCTCTTTTTCCCGACTGAAAGTTTGTTTTGAAAAAAATAAGTCATTCAAAGATCGAGACAGAGTCCTTTTTTTTAGATTCTCGTGTTCAGAAACTTGTGAATGAGTGCAATCTCTGAGAGTATTTAGCATCACCTCTTACCTCTTTATTCATTTTTTTATGTCGTACTGAAAGAAGTTCCAACTGCGAGGCAGAAAATCTCATTTTCTGACTTCAAACTTAGTAAATTGGAAAGTTATTTCACTTCTGTGAGACTCCCTCTGGTGTCAATTTGACAGGCACAGAAAGTCACACTAGAGAAAATAAACATAAAGTAAGAAATACATTTAATTGATCTGGGTGATCATTATGGTAAAGCTCAAAAAAGCTTTTGATCCCTCTGTGGCGAGCTTCATTGGCGCCTTGCTGTGAGATTCTTCACTCAGCTACAGTTTTTAGAGGTCGAATGTCTTACCTTCAGTTTAGAACAATGAGATGAATTTGCTGTTTTAACTTAGAAAAACAGTAAAATCTTTTACAAAAGTTAAAAAAGAATAATAGGAATGTTATGAATGACTGAATAGCATCTAAAAAGCAGCCTCTGTCAATAAGAGTTCTTTAATACCCAAAGAGGTGTGTTTTTAGGCGCTAAGAGGTGTTTTAATCTAGTACAAAATTAAACCATCTCAGGTACTCAATCAATAACCCGAGCCTAGAAAGACAGTCGTATGAATCCATATACAAGGCTATTTCTCTTTGTGTGGACTTCAGAGAGTTGATAAAGGCGGTCTGACATCACTATACACCCCTTTGTGGACAGAACTAATGGCACACTTTATTGATTGTGTGTGCAGTAATCTGTCAATCATGGCTTTCACATCTGTGGAAAAGTGCTCTACAGGGTCATCTCCAGCCATCTGGCTTTCCAAACACACAGAGTGTATCCTGTACTTATAACCACTCTAAAACCGATCCGTGGCAAGGAATATGAAAGAAGAACCAGACAAGGAAAGAAAGACAGTGACGTAGATTAGCTGCCAAATGGTTTGATCTGGTTTCATTATTGATTCTTTTAACTTTTAAAGTCACATGTTGATATGCTAATGTTAGCATTTATCTCAAAGTGCCACTAATTACAGCCTTAAACAGCTACAGACACAATTTAGCACCTCAGATCTCTTGGTGTAACATTTGTTTCGAGTTCCTGTTGAATACTAGCTTTTGAATTGGCTCCTGTGATGTTCTGTCTGAAATGTATTTATTTATTTTACACTTTTTGCTATTTTACATACTGATGTTATCGTGAGATGTGGTTGGGAAAAGCCCAAACAAAACCACTTTTGAGGAATAAACAAACAAATCGAAACAAAACTTAAGTTACAAACACAGCTAAAGAAGGAAGTCGACAGTAGAATAAACTTAACTGATGATTAAAAAAATCAAAGGACAACCGAAAACCAGCATTTGGAGAAAACAAAATGTGGACGTACAATTGATTAGACTCAGAGCAGGTGTGTTAATTAGCAAATTAGGGTCAGCCTCGATGAAGAGTATTGTATGTATGCTTCATATACGTATACACAGTATTTGAAGCTTCAAAACCTCCAAGGCAGACCCTAGTAGAGACATCTAGTGGTCAGGTGCACTTATAGCAGCCACAAACATCCTTTATACCAAAATAAATAACAAACTGATGATACCTGCTTTATCTGATTGAAACAGGCTTCAAAGCCTCAATGTTAAACATCCCATTATAGCAGAAATGAAGGCTACAGTTTTTACCAGACTTTAAAAAAAATATTGTATTTTCTTCCATGCCACTACATGTTGATGTCCACATTAGTGACTTATAAAAAAAGCACTTTCTTAGCTTTACCAAAGGTGTTCCCCAGTTGTAGCTTTTATTGTTTTTTGATAGGGTAGTTTCTTCTTAGTTACAAACTATTTCCCCACACTCTCAAAGTTTATTGGCAACATAACTGAAATGAAGCAAGACAAATTCAGAACCTCCAATGTTCCAGGGCACCTTCCTAAAATGATCAAAAATGTCAGGAATCTCAAAAACAGGCTGATGGCCACCTGTCCTGAGCCCGGCTCTGCTGGAGGTTTCTTCCTGTTAAAAGAGAGTTTTCCTCTCCACTGTCGCCAATGTGCTGCTCAGAATGGGAGACTGGGATGAAGTGATTCAACACAATCTGCTGTTTTTTTAGATTGTTTTTTGTGTACAGTGCCCTGAGACAACGTATGTTGTGACTTGGCACTATATAAATAAACTGAATTGAATTGAATTATGGTACATTTTTGGTAAACATTTTTGGTTTCTGAAAAACTTGGAAAAAAATGACCTAGGCAATTATTTTCGAAAGGCGTGACGATATGTCAGTGTTTCTGGAAGACTCCATATTCCCTGTTTCTATAGGTTCATCAGAAAAGAAATATATTGATTTGAAATTTATGAGAAAAAACACAAATATAAGGAAAAAAGTTAGTAGTTTAAATGGCAAGTATCTGTATAGAGGTTACTTCTTTTTCAAGTTTATTGTGAGTTTAATAGAATTCAATGTATTTAAATTTTTTTTCTTTGTTTTTGATGTTCCAACTGGAGAAAAGGATTTTTTACAGATTTTATCAAGCAGTTTTGTGATGAAATACTATGTATTACCATATTGAAAGACCAGTTTTGTGTTTGCATTTTACGTTCATTCTCTTATACACGTCAGATTGTTTTTAAAAGGCACATCAAAAACAAAAACAGCAGTAAAATCCAACCTCCCCCTCCCCTCCTTTAGCCGTGCGTCATTGTCCAAAAGACAAAGTGAGTTCTGAAACGTGTCATGGAAAGAAATGCACAAACATGTCAGAAGTAATTATAGAAACACAGCTTTTCTTTGTAGTTTCACACCTCAGGTGACCAGAAGGTGCGAAATGAAACACGAATGCTAATTTAAATCACCGCGAAAGTCATGCACATGATGACAAAGTAGTTTCTTTGTGGCAGGCCATACACGAAGCTGAAAACAAATCAAAAGCTTTGTTTTTTTTTAATCAATACCCTATTGATTGGTTTGCACTCACATTTCCATGGATCAACACAATATTTTATGTAACAGTGTGCTTTGACAGGTCTGTTCGCTCTGGGTTCTTGCAGCATTCTGTTGCTCCCTCCATTTAAATATCAGCCTCTCGTTTGGATCGCTGTTGCTCATTGCCTCACTTCTTCCTCTGTTTATCTGTGGGTCTCTCCTCTGCCAACTCTTCCTCTTGGTCCCCATGGATTTCCTCTGCGCTTGGGCACTTGAATGCCCTCTTCTTTTGTTTAGTTTTTTTTCCTCTCTCACACTCTCATCCTCCCATCTCCTCTCTGGTGTCTCGGTGAGTGCCAGGCAGGGCGTCCCTGGAGTGACCTTCGGGGGTAATGTGCTCTTGATCACGAGTCAGGAAACCCGAAGTTGAACACCCCACCCTGTTACCCTCCCCTCTGTCCATGCAGCACACACACATCCACACACACACACCCATGCACACTCAGAGAAAAAGGAAAAAAAAAGTCTACACAGCTATCGTGTGCACAGCTCACAAAGAGAAATAGTATTGGAGAGGCAGGGCAGCAGGGCAGAAGTGCAGATAAAAAGAGCCTAGAGAAACTATTGCTCTAAGCCCTGACATACAACTACAAGACCTCCAGAGTAAAGTAAGTGGATTCTTTCTTACTAGTTGCACACTGAAAACTTTCTTTTTTTTTATGAGTGATGTGCTGATGAGATGGCTATTTGAGCAGCCAGACAAGCAAAAAAAAAGTTCTGTGTGCAGCTGTACTTCTGCCAGACTTCATTGTACAAACGGTTTTAAGGCTATTTTGTGAATGTGTGTGTGTGTGCATCCCTTGGGAGTGCAAACTTTGGGATTTTTGATGTTTCCACGAGTGTGTGGGATTCACAAGTTCCAGACTCCTGTTTGTTCATTCACACAAAGAAAACTTTTGATGAAGTTGTGCACTTAGCTTCTCTTGTAGTAGTGGTAATGTTTTGCATTTTGCGGATCCGTTCGGGTACTCATGCCTTTTGGACAAACATGGTACTTTTGTAGACATGGTCCTAATTGCTTTTGTTGTTTGCTCCATTTAAAGTTGTATTCTTTTCTCAAGGCTGTTGATACAAGATGATAAAACACGTGGAAATATTCAAGATTATTAAGCTTAAAAGCTGAGAATTAGAATCGCAGATGGGAGAGTAGCTTGTAGGCAAACTGGGTAAACAATTGGAGAGACAATAATCCAGCAGCCATGGGCCATGGCGTGTAGAGTTAAATCATTAAGGGAGCTGTTTCGTCAGTGATTAGACTTCAAACATCCATATGTTTTGTTTCTTTTTGCTATTAGCCAAAAAAAAAGTGCAAACCCAATTAAGTCTGTCTGCACATGTAAGCTGGTTGATGTCAACCACTTTTTTCCCAGGATGTTGTAATTTGGGTCAGGCCTGACTAGAATGACAAATCCCGCACTGCTGAATTGTATCACCACTATGTGATCCACCGGACCTTCTTGCGTTGCCATGGCTTTCTACAGCCCCAGTATAGCAACCCAAGTCAGACCAAACAGTGTTCCTCTCTGTCTTATGAGCATTCCTTCAGTGGACAAAAGCTTCTTCCAGCTCATTCTTGCTCGAAATGAGGTGTTTGCTTCATTTCTTTAGAATCAACACACGGTGTGGTCCTAATGAAAGAGCAGGGAGAGATTAGACATGAAGTGGAGATGAGCTTGAGAAACTTGCTTTGGTCCGTAGGAAGTCAGAGCACAATGTGGATTAAGCTGGATGACAGCCAGCAGGGTCAAACTCATAAAACGGCTTCGTTTCTAAGTAGGTCCTGGCATTTTCCCTCCAAGATGGCCTCTTGGAGCCCTTTAAGAGACATTATACACATTCTGCCCTTTTCTCTTGTTAAATGCTTGCCCCGCATTCGTCACCACATGATCTCACCTATATGTCAACGTGTGTAAGCAGAAAAGCCAGCTCCTTCCTTTCTGTGTCCTCACAAACGCTTTGATGAGACTGCGCTCCACGGAGGAGCTGGTAGCAATAAGGCATAGCATTGCGCCGTTAGGGGCCAGAGAAGTTCACTCCGGGGGTGGGAGGAAGGGAGGCACTGTGAAAGGAGCCGGTCCTTGTCTATAGGGCACAAGTAAGTGAGAGAAAGAAAGAGGAAAAGAGGATGAGGGGGGGTGCAGATGTACACAAAGGTCCTCACATTGAGAGACTGGTTTACTTTCGAGGGGTAAGCGCTGACCCTTCACATGGGGAGATGAACAAAATGGGCCTTGATGGGGTCTAGAGGGCCTCAGTAGAAAGGGAGGACAGGCTAAAGAGAGAAATGGAAGAGAAAAAGGGGGAAGGATCTCAGAGAGACCTGTCAATGAAACATCCTTCAAACATCTTATTCTCTTATTCCTTTGACCCTTAGGGAATTTACCTGATTTCTTACTACTTCTGTCTTATTTGTATCCATTTGGCTTTACTGCATTTAAATCCTTTACGTTAATTACTGAGATCAGTGAATATGGGAAGGCTAAGCTGTAAACAAAATGGAAATCAGTAATAAAGGTTTTAAATAGTGCACATATATATACAGATTTAAAAGGCAAATAACAAAAAATGCTGGGATTAAAAATGAATGTTTTCACATACAATTAAAGTTAATACAAAAGTTACATAAAAGTAGTTCCATGAATTATTGGGCATAAGGTAGTCGATGTATGGAAAAGAAAACATTCTCACACAGTCATAAAGCTGCAGATAACTAGAAATCAAGCTGTCAACAGAGCCTCTAAGGTTGTGTAGCACTGGTGACCATTGTCTGAAGATGCTCATTCAATTCTTTTGTGAAAAAATTCAAATGGGATTTGTGTTTGTGCGCAAGTGTTGAAGCATGTTGTCAGGGTCATTCCTGTTTATAAAACCTGCACAGATTATCTAGTGCTTGACCTTTGGAATCTAAATGATAACATGAGCTTTTCTTCTTCTTCTTTGGGATTATCATCCTTCTACTCTTTTTTTGCGATGGGTTACAACAAGCTGAGATGATATCAGATGCCAGATTTTTAGCATATACTGTGATTGCAAAGTCCAGAAGGGGAATAGTAACATTAGCATTAATCATGATGCACAGACCAAACCACCACAAAATTCTTAGCTGCGTAGGATTGGCCACAGAGGAACCTTGGCGGACTACAACAGGTCACACAACTTAGGAGTCAAGTGAACCACAAAACCATAAATTTCTTATAGTATTTCTATTCCCTGACTCCCCAATTGTTGTCTCAGAGGTTTAACAACATCAGCACCCCCAATGTCCATCAAAACTCCAAACAACAAAGACACTTCTCTGCCTTTTACCCATTGTGAATTATAAACATTGGAAACATGTAGGTCTACTGGTAGAGCTTGAACCTGCATTCTGTTTAATACCCAGAAGGGGGCAACTCGGACTCAATTTGCTTGTTTACAAATATGATTCTCTTATACTGTATAGTCAACCAATGTAAAAAAAAAAAAAAACAGTTGATGACAGCTGGTCCCCCTGCTGTCTGTCCTCCCATCACCAGCTTTTTTGGACAAAAATAACAACTTCAAACTGCCAACTTTCATGTTCAATCTACCTCTGTCCAAAAGAAAATCTTTGCACTGCTGTGACAAATGGAGCAAAAGTTGATGCACCATTAAGTAATGTATCGAATGAAAACAGTGTTTATGTAAAATTAGATCATTTTTAGCTCAGAATTATTAGCCAGCATTGGTCTAGCCCAATTTGGCGTGTCTCAACGTGTAGAGTCAAAAATATGAACATGAAACATGAATCATTTTATCGCCTACACGAATGCTTTTATTAAGATTTTAGGCTCATTTTCAGATTTCTCTTTCTCTCTGATCAGCTCAACTCAACGGGTCCACCAGAGACACCAGTGTGAAAAGATCAAATGTTTACTGATTCTTCCCAATTTCCAGCAACTGAATGTCAGCTCGGTGTCAAACAAGCCCATGTTTTATCTCAGCATCTCAGCTGTTTGGATACAGCATAATCTCTATTTTTTGTCTTATTTAGAGGGAAATTAACAATGAAGCAGGAAAGACATGAATAAAATGTATCGTTTTTAGTTGCAATAATACAGAGTTTTCACTTCTCTATCATGTTTGGTTTAGACAATGTAGCTTGTAGTTGCTTTTTGTTGAACAAGAACCTGTTACTGCTGAAAATAATCCTGATGAAATCAAGGAGAACAATGAGTTTAGAGTGAAATTGAAGAAAACAGCAGAGCCACTTGGCCTCATTTGTGCTACATTATGCAAGATTAAACAGCCGAACATCAACATAAGAAATAAACACTACTTTTGTTTGTTTGCCTTCAAATTAGGGACCAAGCTGCTTAAATATCTTCTTAAAACCATCTTTGAACAAGACTTCCTCCACAAAAAGCAGTTTGTGTATTTTTAGCAAAGATACAATCCAGGTCTTGAGGATGTTTCTCTATAGCTCTTGTTTGCAAAAAAAAAATACAAGGTTCACTATGTGAATCTCAACTTAGATTTGGAATATAGTTGGATCCAAACTTGTACCTACCAGAATTACCAGATTGGGAAACAGAATTATTTTAGTGATGAATATCTGATATTTCCTCCGCCGATACATTCCTACTTAAAAAGCAGCAAAAAAAAAAGTTTGTCACATTATTGACTTGGACTGCTTTCCCCCTCAGTGCCGAACCTTACTAAATTGCTTAGAAGTAAACCCTGAGGGGACTATTAAATAACACAAAGCCAATACACTGCCAGAGCGCCACAAAAAAAGCTGTAATCTATCGGCTCAATCGATGCAATCACGCATTTAGAGCCACTCTTTTTTTTTTTTGTTGCTTCGGAGGTGGGGGTGAATTGCACCCCACCAAGCCGAGTTTTTAGTGATATTATCATAATTGTTCCTACAGAGAGAATTTTATTATGAAGGCGTTAATGCATGTGAGGTATAAAAGGAAGGCGGGAAAAAGAAAGTATTCACAGATCAGATGCACTTTAAGTCACTCCTACTTGGATGCAGGGATATGTGCCACATCTTGTTTAGTCTTTGTTTCTCCATTTCACTGCTAGTTGGTTTTCTTATGCTGCACAGCAGCTTGAAATGTCTGATTAGAAGATTTTGCAATATTTAATGTCAGAGGTGGGTAGAGGACCCAAAAGTTGTACTCAAGTATGAGTAGCACCGCCAAAATGCGAAGGTGGAACAATAATGTTTTTGCCCATGTGCATGTTTTTTGTGTTTGTCCTTTAGCAAACCACTGAATGGATTTTAATGATTGCAGTTCCATTATGCCTCAACTTAAGATGGTCTTAGTCTAAAACTTTGGTATGAAAGCTGGTGGGCAACATGCTTGCTTTCAAGGAATCATTGGTCTTTTTAACATCAACTCAAGACTTAAAAAGACCTGACTATTCAACAAAAATATTTGCATATGATTAAAAGAAGTCCTTAAATTAGCCCAGACAGCTGTTTTAGTGAGCCAAATCTATACTTATAACCTAAAAACAGTTTAAACAGTTTATACAGCCTCCATATGCCAGAAGGGGGTGTCTAATCCTTGGTTAAATCGCAGCAGGTTTTAATCAGGACCATTGTAGAGTTCCTTTTGCTCTGGGATGCCTTCTCTATCCTGCAGGGCAGCAAATTCTGTAGGAAATTATTTGGATAAGTAAACACCCGGATGATGGATGCAGAGAGGATTATATAGGCCCATAGTTACAAACTGGAAAGAAGGCTTCATGTCCACCCACCGATGAGCGATTAGAGACCAGGATCAACGAGGATGAAGGGTGTTTCTGCACAATCTAAATACCCTTAAATATGTGTACTTGTCACATATTGTAGTCACATTAGTCACAGGTGAATCATGCATTTTGTATCATTCACTTGAGAGGTAAACATTTCATCCATAAAGCCGCCAAAATAACAAACAAGGAGTTTGAGAGGAGCGGCAAATAGGAAGGGATCTGGAGAAATGGAGAGAGAATCATTAGTCATAACTATTAGTATTCCATCCACAGCTTGTGCTGTGAGACAGCCGGTCTGTCCAAATAAACAACAAACAGAGGGGGGATGCCTCATTATAACTTTCCCCCTTTTGTCTCAGCCGGAGTTCACATTCCATCGGACCATAAACACCAGGCCGGGGCTGCGACCTTGCCCTCTGCCTGAGCTGGAGTTTAGAGTTGTTAGTGGGGCTAGTAAAGCAGCGATTCACATGCTGTTCAGTACATGCTGATGACAGCACAACACGAGGCGGCTTTCTGGAAGACGGGGGTGGGGGTGGGGGGGTGCAAAAACATATGAACTATTATTGTGGAGTCCTTGGCACCTTTTAGGTTTACACCCGAGCGGAAAGTGAAAGGGATGAAAAATGAAGCTGGTGATAAAATAGTCAAACACTCTAGTCTCCTAAATGTCATTTCTGTTTACTTCATAGCAAAGTTATGGGAGCACTCATTGAAATCAAAGGGGTTAAAGGTCAGTGACATTTGCAGGCTTGGCCATTTTTCAAAGTAGTGAAAATAGTAAAAAGGTCAAATGTGAACTGCTATAATGAAAGCCACTTTCAAGACTTTTTATTCCATTTATGAATGAAGTAGATTAATTAAAAAAAAAATCTGCTCCTTACAACTAGAAATACACCTCTGCTGTGATTTGAGACAATACATTTAGATGCCAGCTCATTGTTAAAAAATGCTGAATTGAGAGACATTTTTCCTCCTTTTTAAAGCATAAATCCCAAGTCTTTTTCTGCCATTACAACCCCTGAACTCACGTACGTAATATTTAAAACTGAAGGCCCACTTTGTAGCAGATGTCTTTATTTTTGGCATCCATGATGTGTCAATAACTCAGTTTTAATCTTGTTAAGACTCCTTACTAAAATATTGGTTTTCATTGATATACTTAACTTTATTTTGTTTTCTTTTGACGACCAGATGAAAGGGTCTAATGGTTGCTTTTGGCCCTCAGGCTGATTGGTAACACTTAAAAGCAGAATCAGGGGCCATCAAAGTCAGAGAACTTGTTTTCTTACTTACAGTCAATACTCCCATTGGGGTCACAATGTGACCAAAACAAGACAAATAAGCAGAATAAGCAGCCTGATTAAACAATTAGTGACATTTGTAGGTCATAAAGGCAACAAAGTTTGAACTTAAACATGTTGATTAATAAGCACAACTGCATTATTAATCACTAAATTTGTATTTATTAATATCTAAACCTAACTATAAATTGACTTTTCAAGTTCTAACCAACTGCAAGTGTCAGCTAAGCTGTCAAAATAAAATGTTTGGCAGTCAGTGAATAATCTCAGGCAACCCTATTTAATTTTTTTACATACCATATCACGGTACAAGATCAGTTTTGTGACATTTTTCAAAATTGCAAAACGTGCATGTTACAAATTTTAAAGGAAAAGCTAAAGTGTTTATAGATTTTTCAAAATGTATTTTTGATTATGTATGCGCAACATAGAGCAGTTTTATAAGGCAATGCTAGGCATGCGCAAATTTGGAACCAATGAAATGTAAAATTAGGAAAGTGACACCTTTGACCAAATTTAGAGTTTCAAATAAACATTTCAAACTTAAGCTGAGATTCAAAAATACAAACAGGAAAGACCAGACCTCACTAAATCAATCAAGATATTTCCACTATGACAAAGACGCCTCAAGTTCTTAACAAAAATGACCTCCTGAACACAGAACAGCTGCAAGAAGACACTAAAGAAATTAAATCTGAGATGGCATTTGTGTTTGTCAGTGAATAAATTTGTCACTTTAATGCTTTAAAAGTTTATATTTAAAGAGGGTGACAAGTGACAAGATTTCCCCTCCCTGCTGCCATTTTGTTCCGCGCAGACTGAACCCAAAACAGGTGGGGGAAAAAAAATAAAATGTACCAAACCTGACCTTCTCGGTGCTCTGAGTCACAGCGTGGAGCAGCGCTGCTGTGGGGGCACGAGAAACTTCAAACGGTTTTACGCAAACACAGCAACGCAAATAAACAGGATTATGTAAGGTTGCAGAAAATTGGCCAAAAGCGATTGCGTGAGATGATTGAGTTGACAAGATAAGCTACCGCTGCCACTTTAAATATGATTTTAAATTTAATTAAAAAATGATTTTAAAAATATTTTTTCTAGCTGCTGACAAGGCCTGTGAGTTTTGACCAATAACTGCATTTTATTACAAAATGTACTTGTTGAGTTTTTTATTAACAAATTGCTGCCTAAAGGTAAAAGCAGGCATGAAGTTTGATGGGTGATATTCATTCCTTCAAAGAATTAGAGGTTTTTTTTTATATTTGTGAAGTTATCTTCAGCTAATACAAATCAAGGGGTGTTTTTTTTACATTTTATTTTTGATGTCCAATGATTCATTCGTAGGTTTAAAGAAAAACTGCTTGACATTACAAGATAAATTGTCCTGAAAACGTGTGAAGACCTTACAAGCACATGATTGCACGATTTCCTGAAAGTCAGCTTCTAAACCGCCATCATTTGTACAATGAAAAGTTCAATTATGTACTAAAGTGACCTTATCATCTGAAAATATGGAGAGAGGGGAAAAAAAGAAAAAAAAATCACAGTGCAGACTTCATTTGAATGTTTCCCAAGCCTGCAGTCCTTCTATCTTTCATGTTTGGCTCGGGGAGGCGATGAACTGACCAACCAGAAGAACACGTCAGAGCTGTGACAAGGACATAAATGCTCGCCAGCTACCAGTATGCAAACAGCAGCGCTGCAGGGAATTGAACCTTCTGCTGCGTGGTTGGCTGTATTTAAACCCCTTCTTGTAAAATCCAGATGCATAAATCAGAGCTTTAAAGGGCATATTTGCCTGTTGACTGGGCTAAATTAGCCATTTCTTTCTTGCGTTTCGGCTCAAAATTGGTTTAACTAGCAGCCTTATCTGTAGCACTGGTGTCAACAGAGAACCACGTGAGCATTATGGTGGCCTTCAAAGGGCCAGTTGTAATTAACATTTAATGTCGACCAAACACAAACGTCCCATTTTTTGTCTTATTGTTACGGCTGACCAGCGCTAAAAACTTTGAGTGAGCTCTACATAGTATTTTCTGCATAGAAACAGCATTTAACACATCCTCTTATAAACACCAAAAAGTACTACGTGTCCAACTGACTAAATGTGAAATAAATGTTACAGAAATGCTAATAAAAGTAAAAGTAAGCGAGTTTTACTCATTGTTGGGTTGTGGTGAGAAGCTGCCCTCTTGAATTTTGAACTCTCCCACCTTCTGACAGGGAATCCCCACTGGGGGAGAGTTCAAGTTTAAATTTACGACTTGTAAGTAAGAAAAAAAAACACTTTTAGTATAACAGGGCCACTGGCCTGCAAGTTGCCGTCATTTTGTGGGTAAAATAATCAGCATGCATTATGGGAGATGTAGTTTATGATCAATGCTGGCTTTAAAGCAGTTTATTTCAAATCATGAATGCTACATTCTCTAATAAAGAGAATGACCATTCAGTTAATCAGCTCACCGTTCAAAAGCCCGCTTCTCTAATGGTATGGGGGTGTATTGGTGTGTTGTGCATGGGCAGTTTGCACTAGAAATGCAGAAAGGCCTGCAAAGGTCCCCTTGTTTATGATGTGTTGCTGCAATTTTTAATTTTTTTTTGCAAAAGTGGTCCAGCTTTTTAGTTTCATCATATGTTTTCTATGTACCACTGTAAATAAAACATGGGTTTGTGATATTTGTAAACCATTGCATTTTGTTTACATTTTAGACAAGGTCTCAACTTTTTTATTTGGAATTGGGGTTGCACCTTTATAAATTTTTTATTGTCCAACATCGCCTCGGTAGAGAGAGAGGCAGGTCTGCACTTAAATCAGCAGTGTGTCCAGTTTGGAAACTCGTCACAGTCCAGAGTGAAACTACCTTAACTGCAATAGCTTGTTTGACACGCAGTGAAGTAAAAGAAGCTGTCAGCGCAGGCAGCAGTTCTGCCACACTCTGTGGAGCACACAGACACGAGGACATTGTGTCTCCTCTGACTGTTGTAATGCCCAGTGGCAAGTTGAAAGGTTACGTTTCATGCCCCGAGGCTGAGGCTGCGGGCAAAAGCCACTTCCCCTAATCGTACACACTCCTCCTTCCACAACCCTACAGCAACCCCCCACAGCTGAGCACGGCTCGGGTCACAGAAGAGCTGCTGGCATTTGCACAGTAACTCTGAGTTGTTGTTTTTTTTTTTTTTCCTCATTTTGAGTGGAAATGATTAGATCTGTCCATGCGACAAAATGGGCTCCCTTATTTATTTGTATATTGTGTCACAGCACATTGTTGGTGAGATAAATAAAGCTGCTGCAATTTTATTTCTTTTTTCTCATACAGATAGACAGTGGCAGCAGTGTGCATAAACAAAATCTGGCTGTTAGTGCGCCTTATGGATGGAAATGGCTTATTCCAGAGGCGAATGTGTTTTTGTGGGGCATTTTCAGAAAGCAAAGCAATGCAAAGACTAGAATGGTAGCTGGGTATTGTATTATAAAAGCATGGTGTTTTTACCACCTTTAGCTCCTTTCAGTCTATCAGGTTCTTTAATTTGATATCCTGGTA
The DNA here is from genome assembly GCA_031762555.1 of Cynodonichthys magdalenae. Taxonomy (NCBI): domain Eukaryota; kingdom Metazoa; phylum Chordata; class Actinopteri; order Cyprinodontiformes; family Rivulidae; genus Cynodonichthys; species Cynodonichthys magdalenae. The sequence goes on along the minus strand of JARVJO010000180.1, from coordinate 11,049,497 downwards.
TATTAAACATAAGCTAACAGAATATTCAACTAAACTACAGAAATCTCCTTAACAAAAAAAAAATTCATTCATTCATTGGCCTGAGCTATTAGTGTAATGGCAGGCAAACAAGCAACAGCCAATTTCATAGCAGGATATATTATGTAGTGTGGAGGCTGAGTATTGAATACCCATCATTCTCCGGCTGACGTCAGAGGACCTCAGGCCATAGATCTCTGCTTCTGCATGTGCTCTTCTGGGTGACTGCAGAAACATACAGATAATTGCTTTTTTTATGCCTGTTGCTCACATTTTTGGGGGCCAATGAAGGCCCACTGAGTGCATAATTATATAGTAAACTGCACATTCTAATTCATGTTAGCTGCTTCTTTTCAATGCGGTTTTATTCCCAATTCTATACATTGTAAAGAGGACTACGTTACGACTCCAAAGCTGAAGATAAAGCAAATTAAAAGCAGCGCTCTCTCTGAGTTTGAGATAACCATTGGAAGACATGTTTGATTCAGTGCAGGTTGTGAAGAGGCTGTCGGCGTGGAAAGTGAGTGACACTATCATTGCAGGCTGGAGTAAACAAGTTCAAAATAGCTTGTCTTTTGTTGCTGAGTTTTTACAAACAAATACTTTAATTGTGCCATCATCATGGACAAGAATATCATTAATTTGGTATATATGACATACAACTTCATTGAGTGCCAAAAACAAGAATTGGGTGAACAAGTTTGAGTTTAGTGTGGAGATTTTTTTTTTTTTTTTTTTTTTTTAATACAAGTTCCAGTGTGTGTGTATACATATATGCTGTATCTAAATATACATAGATACATGGGGCAGCTGTTGCGGAGTGGTCAGGGCGAGTTGATCCCCCATTCTAGCAGTTTCAGTCGTGAGTTAGATATAAGGTATACTTGCTGGGTTAGGTACCTGTGGTGTACTTGTTTTGAGACTGATATACTAAGCAAAAGAAGAATGTGTTAGATTATTAATCTTGTAAGCCTGAAAAATCTTTCCTTATTTCAAAAAGTCTTACGAAGTGTAATTGTCTTACTGCACTGACAGATTATTTTATTTAATTTGAAAAGATTCACAATATAATCTAATATTTCTAAAATTTAAACTTATTTTTAGATGGCTAATGTTTGACTTTTTCTATGCATGAAAAAACAAGGAATAAATAATTTAAACTCGGAAGTGATTGTGATGTATGTTTGGATAGAAGCAGGAGTTTGTGATAGTGATTCATCTCTGAGGAGGAAAATAAAGTGGAAAAATGGCTTCCTCTGCAAGAATCTGTTTTGGCTTTATTCTTTTAAAAAGCATAATAACATGTTGGCATGTTGCAGAGATTCTTGCAGTTGATTCAGACGAGCTGCTGTGGCCCAGATGTCTTTAACATTCCCAACAAGCCTTTGTTCTTCCTCTGTTTCCAGGTCTGATACCCAACAACCAGACTGTTGGGGATCAAACCTGGCTGTCTGCTGCTCTCTGGGTAAAAAAAAGAAGAGAAAAATCCTTTCTGTTTGATCAACTTCTTATGTATTTGAGCAATTTAGGCAGGGCTGAGTGCAGATAATTCAAAGCCAGCCATAAAAGTGTTTTGAGGAAGATGAGAAGGTTTCCCCAGGAGAGTTTTCTCATTTCTGTGCAGACGCACACCTCGAAACTAACCCATCAACATGGATTATATTTTCAAACGAACTCCTTCTATAGCTGCCATCTTCCATCTACAAGGTCCATTTTGAAATTATCCCATCGCTACATGCTCTCTGCCCTTCCTTTTCCCTTCAGACAACAGCTTATATCACCCAGTGTAGCTGATGAGGTCATCCAGTGTTGGTGACAGCCACACAACAACAAACATTTTAAACACCTTCACACGGTGGTAATGGTGAAGATTTACGATGTAGCTGAAAATCGCAGGGAGGAAATCAATGGGACATCAAGCAAAAAGCAAACAGAAGCCCGCGAGAGGCCGGCACGTGATTTGCTGGGCTCCGTCGCCATTTGACGTGATAAAAACAAGAGTGAGTAGGTGTGAAAAGCTCTGTTCAATAATGTCATGGAAGCACGCTGGTGGGTGTTATTAAATACTCTCACCACAGCAGAGGTCAGGGCCGCTCCAGATAGATCATGAGAGCCCTCTACTGACAGTTAAACCAAAAGAAAGCAATATAATCCCCATCAAAATCAACTCCCCTGTTTGCAATTATTATCGCACATTAAAGAGAAAAATAGTTCCTACGGAATGTGTGATGAGTGGACCATCGGAAATGTTCTGTTTTGTTTTTCATCGTTCATGGGGAGCATTAAAGGTGCGATGGGGATATTTTGATTTTCACTCAGCCCTATAATCTTTATTTAAAACCCCCACCTGCTGCTGGAAAAAAATGAGGCAATGATGTTGCATTTTTAAACACTAATCTGTTTCTTACAACTTTGTTGTTGCTTTTTATTGGTGTTGAAGATATTTTACTAACATGACAAATCAACAAACACAGGCTAAAACATTAATGCCTGCCACCAAAAGTCAGGCAATAATTCTTAGAAGTTTCATATTAAAAATTATTCTTTTTTTTTTCGTTTGTTAACATAATGGAGTTTATTGGTTCCGTAAAAACAAACTTTGGTGCAATTTGTTGGTCAAAACAAAACATTTGTGAAACTTTTGGTCTGAACTAAAAGTTTTGAGAGTTTTGACTTTCAAACGCTGGTGAAGTTTGATTAAAAGCTGAATGCTGACCTAAGCTAAGGAATTCAAATGGGCAACATTGAACATATGCTGTTTTATTGAAACAGGAGACACACTTTTTCAACAAAATGCAAACTAAAATAATTTCTGAATTAAAAAAAAATTGACAAATGAACGTCAGCCAGTAACCAAATAAACCATCATTTGTGTGCAAAATGCTACACACAAAACAGGTGTGGTAATTGCAAACAACCAGGTGTGAGGGGAAGGCTAATGAGGCAAACTCATACAAACCAGTGAAAACACTAACAAAAAAATATTACACATAAATATATAATTTATGTACTATTTATAAACTATAAATAAACTTAGACCTATTCGAACCCCCATTTTTGAACCCCTGCATTTTTTACCCAGTGTACAGCAGTACTAATTTTTGAATATAATTATTGGAAACCAAGCCAGTGTCAACTGCAAAGTGGACTAAACATATCTGTGTCACGACTAAAATACTATAATGCAAGTTATGGTTAGATTAGTTTAATCATTTAATATAAATTAAAAAATATAAATTGAATATTTTAGGCCCAGGTTTGGCAGCTGGTGTCTTGGAACAGAACAATGTTATTTGAGCAGAAAATAGTTTGACAGTCTTGTTAATGTCTGAGGCTTAATCTGAAAATTGATTTGTCTAAATGAAAGCTTATGTTGCTTCAGAGCATCAATGTATTTTTTAGCATTAGAGGTAAGTCAATAGAGGCACAGTAAAGTTATCCATTCTGTGTGCATTAAAGCAAAGGCCATGTGTGCTGTCTCTAGCATTAGCAAAATATCTACTGAACCAGTAGGCAAACCCTCACTAACATAATCCTTAACACAAGCTCAACAAATTGTGCAGTTTGCTTAAAACTTTGGAATTAATCCTGTTTGTGTTTGCAAAATTTTCATGAACCACTTTGAAACTTCTAAAAAGTAATTACTAGGTGTACATCTATAGATCTTTTGGAGTCAATTCAAGATCGCTGCCATAGCATATTGACCTTAACCAACACAAAAATGACTATAACTCGGTCAATTTTACTGATAGTAAGTTGAAATTTTCTGCGGTAATAGGTGAGGGTCATCCCCAACACATACTTCAAGCACAAATAAACCACGCTAAAGTTTGCAATATCACAAGATCAAAGGGTATTTGACCCAAACAGTTTTTACTCTGTCCCTTCACTTTTTAGGATAATCCTAGTTTAAAACTCAGGCATGAGAAATAAAGTATCTTTACATATTTGTAGCTTTAGTCTTTTACATTCTGTTTTTTATATAACGCAGCACCTGAACATCTGCAGGTCATCCTCCTGTAAGCAGCAGGTTAGTAAATACAAATCAAGCGAGCCACTTCAGACAGGGGCTGGAAATCGAACATAGCACTTGGATACACGTCGGCTAATTACCAGAGAATGCACACCTGCTTCCAGCCCAATGGGCATAAGAGGCGCAAATTGAAGGGTCATTGACAGTTGTCTTTGGGAGAAATCTGTTGAAAGTAACCACTGATGACCGTCTCCTTCCAAATCACACGAGTTAATAAAACACCTCTGCAGTCATCCCTGAAATTGGGACGGATATTCAGGTAACACCACTCCCTTAGCGTGGTGCAGAGAAGGGTTTAAAATCAATAGAGTTTTCAGGCTCCACTTGTTGGCGCTTGACTGGTCAGGGATGTGTGTCTCATAGATGTCAAACTGTAACTTTTTCTCTCTCTCTCTCTGCCGGCACTGTGTGATCTGAGTTGAGCCTCAGCCTGGAGGGGAATTTTCTCCTGTTTGCCTCTGTGAAGGTTTCGTAATCTTGCAGTGAGGCTTTGCTCTGCTGCCACACAGGCTTCAAGAGGACCGACAGGGTGGCTCTGAGAAAGAATAAAAAACTATACTGTATCTTTGTTAGTCATCACCGGAGACCATATAGATCTGCCTGGGCATATATGCAAGAGAGTGTGAGAGGAATACACAAAAAGGCT
>JARVJO010000180.1:11023462-11043988 GCA_031762555.1 Cynodonichthys magdalenae | reverse complement strand
ATACACAAAAAGGCTCCGTTAGAGTGCATCCAAGGAGAGGAGCAGTCTAATGCTCGTGGCTAAATATAAAGCACATATCGAATATATTCTCCAAAGATTTCCTCTGCGATGTGACACGGATATTGTAAACATTTCATTGTCTCAAAGCGGCTGGAAAAAACTGTCAAAACTGTCAACCTCAATTTGTTTTGCTAAACTGAACGAACACGTTACACCCCCACATTGACGTTTATTGCCTTCCGTCGATGTCAAGACATACAAAGAACATCTCAACATCTCAAGGACAGCAAGACGTTTTGTTTTTATTTGTTTATTTATTTTTTTCCTGCGAGCAAATACCTCCTTGGCTTCAATGGAAGTGCAGGACAAAACGCGAGATGAACTTTGATGAATTCTTTGACAGTTTCCCGTCAAATTTTTTTTTTTTTTTTTTTTTACAAAAGAGCAGCATTCTCTAAATGTGTCACTCAGTATTAACAAGTTCACGTGGGCACTGTGTTGGTAAGTATCTTGTTAAAATATCCAACAAAGGTTATGTTCTGTATTTACCATATATAGACCACATACTCAACGTTCTTTGGCATTTCCAAACATCCTGCTGTGGCCTTCAGGCTCCATTGCACTCTCAGCTCAAGTTCTGTCTGCCTTCACTTATCACACATCCAGAAACCAGGTTGGGGTCTTTCTAGTTTTTTCCACTTTACAGGTACATCTCAATAAATTAGATTATCATCATAAAGGTCATTTGTTTCAAAAAGTGAAAATCATTGGAGATTTTTAACATACGGTGATGTATTTCATGTGTTATTTTGATGACTTACAGACACAACCAAAGTTTTTTTTGCTCGTACATTTAAATGTTTTTTTCTTTAACAGAAACGAAAGATGGGAATAGTTGTGTTGTACCCACATTTATCCAAAATCAATATCAGTATCGGTACTGCAAAGGTTCTGCTAGACTTTTGACTGACATTGGGACACCGATAGATGGGAAGATTTTCTTTTATTTTTTGGACTTTGACTTGGTAGGCTCATGTACGTTAACATACTGAGGTTTTTCAGTATAGGACAAAGTTGCAATCTCTTCAACGTCTAATATTTTGTAGTAAAACCATCAAGACTCTTGGTGAATCAAATACTAAATGTATGATAAACTTAAATCAGCGTTGTGATATTTAACATAAAAATATAATGCAATTTTCTTCCCTGTTATATCAACATCACATTAAGAAAATCACAATATTCAGAAATGAAATATTTCTCAAACATAATTATAGGTTGTAATTCGTGTAAATAAACCTCCCACCCAGTAGCTCAGAGAAACTTTATTGAGCTTAACAGTAGTCTTTTGTTCCTGCAGATGTTGTTGGACATTTGGAAACAATCGGAACAATTTTCTGGTGTTTCGTGTAAATGAACAATGCCAATGGGAGAGGAAGCCCTGCAGCAAGCCAGATGTTTGGAGAAAGTTTAGCGTTTCCATATAAGGCAAACAGTAGTGGTATTGTAGAAAAGCAGTTTGTAGCACTTAATATTAACAGTTTTCCTGTATGTGGTCCTGATGTGGTGTTTGTCCCAGCTCCTCTTTGTTGTTGAGCATGCTGTGATCATCCATCATGGGGTGTTGGTGGGTGACGGGGAGTTACAGGTAACCACAGGATTTCAGCTGCAGCATGCTTTCTCTCAGCTTTGGAATGGGACAGATAGTTTATCATTTGTTTCAGAAAGTTGTATGATAAATGGCCGAGCTAAAAGGCAGTGTTCTGAAATGTGAACGTCTCATGCAAACCTGTTGTCGTGGTATTGGGGTCTTTATGTTGAGTTTTGATTTGATTCCAGTGGTTACTGGGTATTTTAAGTTTTGTTGCGCTAGCTTCTAGCTCCACTTACACCTGTCTTTCATTAAAAAGAAGCACACCTGCCTTCATTCTCTAATCACCAAACCAGGGAGTTTTGTCTTTGGACACCAAAACTTAAATCCTAAACCAAATCTTGAAAAATTATTTAAAGTAAAAAAACAAAAACAATACGACATCTATAGTCAAATATAAATCATTTAATCTACTCTCAGTTTTCTGCTCCTCAGTGTTTTTTACCAGTAAGCCTGCCACTCACACCTGTTCTCAATCAGCAATCAACTGAGGTGCCTCCAGTTTTCTAATTACTTCTGCTCCTATGTTTTTTTTTTCATCTTTCATGGCCTTCCGGGTTGCCACAAGTCTAGTTTTCCTTGTATTCCTCAATGTAGTTCTAGAGTTTCTTATGTTAGCCTTTTGTTTTTAAAGTATTTTTAGTTGTTTTTTTCTCTAGCTCCTCACGTCGTCTTCATCAATGATGGTTTTGTTTTGAATGTAACAAAGAAATACATATTACATTTTTACAGGCAATAGAAATAAAGTGGTTTATCTTCAGCTGCCCCTGCTTCTTATATGCGTTGATTTGGACCAAGTTTTTATATTTGGATAAAGCTATTGAGTCTGTTTTGAAACCATTGAATACCCATGTGGGCGATGCTATATTGAGGCTTTGAGCAACCTTCATTCATGCATTTTATTTTTATCTTTGCTCACTGACAACTTCATGGAAAATGTGTTTTTTTTTTCTTCTCCAAGTCAAGTTCAGAGGAAGTTCATTTTATTTTACTTTTAAAAGACTTGACCGGTGTTCCTGCATCTCAAGCTGTTAGTTATTTAAGTTCTTTGCATGAGTTCATTCAAAGGCATCAATTTAAAGTGTTCAAGGGCTTTAATGAGTAAAATAATGACCCACTGTGAGAGGTAGTTTTGTTTCAGCTGCCACTGCTGAATTTCATTTAGGCTAGGTTGAAAACTGGCTATGGAAAAAAAAAAGGTACAAAAAAATAAAAGCTCAATTGCTTTCTAGTGGAGGACGGTAGCCTGCTGTGACACAAACAGGAGGTAAACACGTAAACATGCATCCTCCTGAATGCGTAGGAGAGCACATCGGGTCTGGGATGGCAGCCGTGCATCAAACCGTAAACATGACTGTGACTGTTTCCAATCCAGCTTTTATTTCCCGAAAAGTGGAGCGGTTTCATTTATGAAAATTAATTTTATGCAAATCATAAAACTCAACTGAAAGGGATGATGGGGAAATTAAATGAATTAAAGGGTAAGAGTTCACTGACCTGCTTATAATAAAAAGAATTCATGAATATGCTGTTTTTAGATTTTTCACTTCTCACTTCTGGGCTTACTGACAGGCTCAGCTGTCTGCTCTGACACTTTAAATAAAACTATGGATTAGGATATTATTAAATGACAAAGTTGGGTAATAATATATAATAAAGCTCAGTATTACCTGGTAGCCATGGAAACCTGTTTCATATAGTTTTATGGTTCTAAACACAGTGAAATACACACTGACAGTCTGTTGTTCTTATGTATTATGGATAATAAAAATAAGCTTTATATTCTTGATTTATAAAACTGCAGTCATGATGTAATGCTTTGTGATTTGCTGACTTTTTGTGAGTTTTTAGTGATTGTGAAATTGAAGTGGATAAGCGACTAAAAAACAACAGTACTGCATAATACACTAAAAGTATCAAATATTTATAGAACTGAAGCTAATTTAGTACTAATTTATTTTTATAAGCTTATAAGGTCATAATCAGTATTTAAACATGCTTGTCCTCCTGTATCAGTCATGGGGGGCTACAGCATCCTGTGTATCCCTACTTCCCATAGCCTTGCAGCTACTATATTTTTTGTAAATAACTGGTTCTACCAAATATGTATGAGGTACCTACCAGGTATGTACTGGTGTACTGGGTAGATAACACATTTTGGGTACATAACTGGTACTACCAGATATGTACGAGGTATTTACCTGGTATGTACTGGGTACTTACTTGATATGTACTGGGTATGCATATGGTACGTACTTAGTATGTACCAAATACATACCAGATATTTACTAGTAAGTAGTAAATACCAACTAGGTATGTATTTGGTAGATATCTGGTAAGTATAAGATGTTTTCCAGGTACATACACTGTACATACCCGAGTACGTTTTACATACAAGGTAATAGGTATGCACTATTTACGTACTCTGTACCCAGTATACACCCAGTACACATTTAGTAATTACCACATTCAGAGTAAGTTTAGGGTAAAGTGTCATTTTATAATACAGCTTGGCTCCTGTAGGTACCAGGTACATAACCAGTATGTAACAGTTAAGTTAACTACTAGGTAAGTACCCAATACATACAGTGCATAAAACCCAAGGTTCTGTAGATAATTAATATTTTATCTGCAAAAATCAAAAGGTAAATCATGCCCAGCGCTAGCAGTCTTCTTTTTGATTGCTGTTTTCCAGTTTGTTTACTCTCAGGCTCTAAATCTAACATTTCAGAGATTCTTTTTTTTTTTTTACAAGTAAAATTGGTTTCCAAATAAATCTGCATGCCACCGCTGCATTCTCTCAGCTAAATATGTTCAACTAGATTTGAGGAAAAGGAAGCGATGGAAGCCTGGAGAGAGGGAGGCAGACATGTGAAACGGGAGGGAGGATGGCTTAATCAAAAGGCGGACAAGACTGCCCACGCTGTGCGCAAAAGCTTTCTCATCCAGCATTCTTTAATGAACAAGTGACTCAAGGTGCTTTCATTCGGTTCCTGGGAAGAACACACGCTCACATACACACACTTAAAGATAAATGTTACCCACTCAATTAAACAGACACCTCTAAATTGGTGCCTTTGGAGAATAGGCAGCAGAAAGCGTCTGAGAGAGTGAGGAGAGACGGGGGTGGTGACTGCTGATGCTAACAGCGTGGGGCTTTGAGGAGGGGAGTGGGATGGAGTTCTGCTTCTGGGCTGTCAGTGGCTGCCAGGGGAGAGAGGGAGAGAGAGAGGTGGGGGGTAAATCAAGGCTGCACAGGTCTCCCATCCAGCTTGCCAGCATCTTAAGGGAAGAAGCCCAGCTATTTCAAGCAAACAAAAAGCACCCAAATGGTGAAAAAAAAAGGACACAGAGTAGTGATAAGATGTCCCCTGAAGCCAGGTTGCGTACAGATGTCTCTGCAGGCTGTCTTCCCCGAGACATGTTGAGATTAATGAACAGGATAAAAATAGATGTACAGAAATCAGCACAAACGCATCAAAGTGATCTGAAATATTCAATACTGAAAATTAAAGAAAGGAATGCATATCACCCTCTGCCTCTCATGCTGAAGTTGAAGATCAAACATTATTATGCAATCATGCAATCATGTCACGCTCAGAGTATGCATTAGGGTGTCTCTCAGCTTCTACCTCAACCAAATTTAACTCTATAACTGTAGAATTGTCTGCGTTACAACCACTTTTGTGCAATAAGAAGCCTTTTATTTATTGTTTTTGAGTGGGCATTTACAGAGCCCATATTGTGACACTGGATAAAAAATATAATAATATTGTTTGGCCACAAGATAATTATTGCAGCTATATCCAAGCAGAGACTGATGATTGTTAACATGCACAACTTTAAATAAATGTCTTTCATTTTAAAATAGGAATGAATGACAAACTTTAGCCACTTGTGGTTAGGCATGAAATAATTCTTTGCATTATAAGTTGGAACTATAAGACACAGGTAATGATAATGGTAAATGGGGATGGGTAAAAACTCAGGTGATGACTTGAGTTGTGTTTGTCCAAAAATCTTTTTTTTTTAAAGCTCAAACCCTATGTCTTTGCTGCAGGAGTCTTAGTTATGTCACGTTCAGGAACACTAAAAAAAATCTGTTTCTTGACATTCACCTAAGGCGTCATCTCATAAATATTAGTACTATGAAAAAGAAACTGTTTAGATTGAACCATGGAGGTATACTCTTTAGATTAAACATACACCTATTAAAATAAATAAATAATAATAGGTGTGGGGTGCCTTTAAACAGTTAAAAACAAAAAACAGCATATTATCTGACTCCAACAATATTTGTAACTCTCACAGAGTGACACTGCTGAAATCTTGTGGCCACAAGTTATCTCATGGCCATAATGCTCAATATAATTATGTGTGACCATGCATTATTATCGTGAAGCCAACCTTTAACTAACACATGGCCACACGTTTTTATCACATGGCCACAAATAACCTACCTGGTGGCCATGAGTTAATTCTTTCTTATCCAATGTCACTGGACGTAGGCATCAAAAGTATTTAATTAGACTTGGTAAAATCAAGTGGTAGAAAATAATAGTTTTTTTTGTATTTGTTTTTCATTTATTAGGTCACCAGCAGATAAAAAAATCTCACTTTTTGTAAAATGAAATATCTACAAAAAGAGCAAGTTTTGTATCAACAATGTTAATTATGTTACTGTTTTTCAACAATGTGAAGGATAATTTGTGTATTTTTTAGCCTGGTTTAGATATCTTTGAAGAAAATTAATAATTTCCTGACTACAGAGCTTCTGACTGAAGTGTGATGATGCAGAAAGACAGATGTAATGTTCATCCCCCTGCAAACTGATGACAAAACCTCTGCCGTTTATTTGCAATGCCACACTGGTGTAAATTTAATTAGAATTTCTCAATGGCACAAGTGTTAAAAAAAGTTTTCAAGTATGTTTTGTTGCAATCTTGGGCTTTTTGAGTATTCAAACTTGAATTCATAGAGTGGATCACGTAAAATATTAAAGAGGCCTAACTGAGGGGCTGCACAGAGAGCCAGTGGAAGTTATTCGAAGAGTAAATGTTGCGAATGCAGAAGACGCTCCACAATGAAAAATATTGACTTTTAATTGGCCCCTGATTTGCAGAAATATGAAACGAGTTCAACTGAGCAAAAGCGGTGTTTATTCAAACTTTTGTACCTTTATGTGCAGTTTCCAAATTTTAAAAATTCTCTAACATTTGTTTGAAATGTTTACCGTCTGAGGCATTACTAAAAAAAAGTGCGTTGTTAAAAGTTTTACCACTTAAAGTTTACCTACCTTGGCCCTGTGGCTTTCTTTGTGCATGACAAAAAGAAACTTGAACAGTGTGAAACTGCAGTTTTATGATCCCTAACAAGGAGGACATTTTGTGAGAGGATGGTTTGGAACGGACCAATGCAGGGTAATGTTCAGATGCAGGCAGGTGAAGGTAAAAATACATTTTATTGTAATGAGAACAGAAGGTGCTGCAGAGGCAAAATCCCTGACTCCAAAAAGTAAAGTTGAGCACAAAATAAGTTGGTCAAAAGAACCAAAATGGGAAAAAGTAAGAAAAGATAAGAATCTGACAGGAAGTAGCTAAAACTGAAGGCTTATGTGATGATGAGGTAAAGACTTGTAAAGGGGTCAAGTGTGCTCAGGGTCCTAACTAACTGAAATAATCTGCAGGTTTTGATAAGAGCTGTTTAAATTCTATAAATGTTGCGGAAAGAAGCTTAGCGGCTTATTTTATCTTCTCCTTTGGCGTGGCAAACAATGAATCTCTATTATGAAAAAAAAACTTTGTATTTCATGCTCATTGTAATTTACTAATAAGGATTTATGTAAATAAGGCAGCATAGGTGAGCAAACTTTTCTTCTGTTTGGGGATTTCAAACTTTATGATATGATATTACATTGGTTTCTGATGAGAAGATATGAAAACATTTTTGCCAAACCTTGCAAATGATAGTCTTAAAGGGTAGGGTGACTCTCAGCAACTACCACTCCAAATTGAACTAGTTAAAATCCTTCTTGTGTAGGTTAAGGTAGATTATCCAAGGTGATCATCTTGAATTATGGAGACTTCAAAAGTTAATCAAGTGTACATGTAAATCCAAAGTTTCTTTACTGAAAGTTTCATCAAAATCCATCAAATAACCCATGAAATATTTTGCTAACAGACAAATAGGGTTGACACGAACAGTTAATGCCAAAGATTTAACTAAATTTGTTTGCCGAATGTCTGGTGCTCTAAGTATATGTTGTGGATGATATTCAGCTACCACTACACCAAATTTTAGCTTAATATCTGTAAAATAGCTTGAGCTTTAGCTGTTTTTGTGTTTGCTAAGTGAACTAGCTATGGTGGCTATCTTAAATTGAATTGACTCCAAAGATTAATGAGTTGTAAATGCACATCCACATATTACTTCCTGGGGGTTTTATTAAAATCCATCCAGTGGTTCATGAAATATTTTGCTAACAGACCGAAAAAGTCGATTGTAATAGGTATTTGCAGAGTTTTATAGCAAGTTTAGTGTAATCACTTTTAGTGCTCAGACTATGTGTGGGGACTGACTCAGCTATTACTGTATCAAATCCTATCATAATATGTGTAAAATTGACTGAATTTGAACCCTTTTTGTTTTTTCTAAAGCTCTTTAGCTGTGGCAGACATTTGGAAATGGATTGTAAATACAGTAAATCCAGTCAGTAATTAAAATCCATCAAATGTTCTGTGAGATACTTAATATTACAGCCATCGTATTTTAACAACGAAGAGTCTGTCGCATCTCAAACTTGGCTCTGTTTTCAGAACTTAGCCTCACACACACACACACATGCGGAAAAACACACACTGCGTTTTTGTTCCGACAATGTGGCTCCCTGGGGGCTCCTCAGGGACTGTTCTGCGAGATAGCAGGGACCCTCTCCACGCACGCTCTTCCCCCTCACCGTCTGACCTTTACAAAACACAAGTCAGAAATGTGTGGCCTTTTCCTCTAATCATCTGCACCTCAGCACATGAGAAACAGTGCCGCTGCGCCTCAATTAGGGAATCCCAGAATCCCACGGGAAAAAACGTTTTCTTCAATGACCGTCACTACAAAATCCGGGGCTGTTATTGTTTTTTCAGCAGCATGTTCTGTACTTACATTCTCATGATTATCTGTATAGTTATTCATTTTTCTGCATGATCGTTTACATTTTTTTTTACTTACACCTGGCTTTGTGTCTGCCTCTATCAAAAGCCTTTAACTCTTCTCCTGTAAATCTTCTTCTCATTCCTACTGAGCTAGAATTGCCCAAAGGCTCAGCTAAAAGACAAAAACAAAAAAGAAAAAAAAAAGAAAAACAGAAACAGATGAGCAGGACAAACTCCTGAATAAATCCTTTCAATATGCCTCTTGTCTCTTTGAGGCATTCTGAATCACAGCTCCTGAGATGGGAAAGCCGCACACAAGCAGATTTTTCTTGCTGACTTTTCCCAAGAACCTAATGTTGTCTTCTCTGTTACTAAAGATAAACAAACAATAAACCACGCAAAGACATCCATCAGTGTAATGGATTTTTGTTGTTTTTTTCTCCCCCCTCTTCCGTCTGAAGTGACTTAGCAGGACGGTGCATGGGAACAGCAAATCGATGACCAAGAAAAGACACATTTTTCGAATGTTTTATGGTAAACTTTTATATTATTTTAATCATTACTCCAAAGGTTGGCAGATTTTTCGTGAGAGATGACAAATTCTGGTCCAATCGACATTTTTGAGGGAGCCTAATGAGCAGCAGGAACAACACACCTTGTTACGAAAAGTAGCACAAGCAAAGTGTGTGGAAACAATTATCACATCTAGCTGTCAACATCCGGACACAATAACCATCTCAAATGCCACCCACCATTGTGCTACAAATTACATCAATATTGTTCGGCTAAATTACCCGTCAAGGAGAAAACAATCAACTCTTGCATCAATATAGAGACCTTTGTTCTTATTTAGTGATTTTTATCAAAGCTACATTGAAGTTTAGTCTGTTTGCTGTTCTCAAACTCCTCTTAATGTGTTTGTTTCAACGACAAGACGGATTTACGTGGTTGGGGTTGAACTTCTCTCCATGTCCATTCTTCTGCCATTATCCGTGGTTGCGGAGGCAACAGGTCTTGGAAAAAAACCCAGACATCCCTCTCATCAGCGACATTTCCCACCTCATCGTGAGGGACCACAGGCCAGAGAGGATACATAATCCCTCCAACAAGCCCTGGGTCTTCCCCCGGGGCCTCCTACCAGAGGGACGTGCCTAGAACACCTCTAAAGGGAGGTGTCAAGGAGGCGTCCCAATCAGTTACCCAAACCACCTCAACTAATTCCTTTCGATAAGGAGAAGCAGCGGCTCTACTCCAAACTCCCCTATCTCTAAGGCTGAGCAATGCCACCCTACAAAAACATCTCAGCCGCTTGTATCCCGGATCTCGTTCTTTCAGTCATGATCCATGTCTCATGACCTCAGGTGAGGGTTGAAGCTTAGACAGACCAGTAAATCGAGAGCTTTGCCTTTCGACTCAGCTCTTTCGTTACCACAACAGACTGAAACAACACCCTGATCCTACCGTCACTCGTGAACAAGACACTTAAATACTTAAACTTCTCCAGTTGCGGTGAAGACTTTGGTTGAATTTAGATTTCAGTCTTAAAGTTCCACCTTTTGGAAATTTGGACCAACACAAAAGTAATGTCCACAGAAACTAGTATTGTTTTAATGCTTTTGGTTTTACACAAAGTTTTTCATCCATGTATTCATTTTCTTCCACTTGTTGGGTTGTTAACAGGTCCATGAGAAAAACCCAGACATCCCTCTTCCTGGTGACATGCTCCATCACCTCCTGGAGGGGATTTCAATGTGTTCCCAGGACAAAAGCGATAGATAATGTCTCCAACGTGTTTTGGGCTAGCATATGTTTAAAACCCTTTGGACATTTACCTGTATACTGACCTTTAGAAATCCTTAAATTTCACAAAATATTCATAGTACTTTAGCAAAATACAAAGGGGTGGATGGGGTCTGCAGTGGAGCAGGTACAGTCTAGTGGGAGGAGGACATGGAGGCGAACCTAGCATTTCCTTACAGGCCGGCTCTGAGACTTAAAATAAATTTGAAGCTGAGTTTTTAAAAAAAATCATTAGGTTTTCTCTGTTCTTCTGTACACATGCACAGTAAGGAAAATCCATGTAAATTATGAAGTATCAGTACAACTTGACATGTATGGGTTAGACCTTTAGGGTCTTGTCTCAGCTGGACGGGTCCAAGGCAGGCACCGTAAGCAGATAAAACAAAAGAATAAGCCTCTTTACATTATCTCTAAGGCTGAGCTCGACAACTTTACAGAAAAAGCTTAGTTTAGC
The DNA here is from genome assembly GCA_031762555.1 of Cynodonichthys magdalenae. Taxonomy (NCBI): domain Eukaryota; kingdom Metazoa; phylum Chordata; class Actinopteri; order Cyprinodontiformes; family Rivulidae; genus Cynodonichthys; species Cynodonichthys magdalenae. The sequence continues at coordinate 11,032,938 of JARVJO010000180.1, read as the reverse complement.
CATTGTCAAGCATTTCTACTCAATTTTTATGTGCATCATGGAAGTAGGCTTTTTACCAGATCAAAGCAGACTTAATCAAAACGGTGCTGAGAATAACTTTATTTTTCTTATTTTGGACACCTAATTTCCCATCAGATGAGGCCTCTTAATGTTCCACAGAGATCCAACCAACAAAACCCAACACTAATGTAACCACCGTCAAAAGAGACCTATCAGAGGAGGGAGCTTTGCCCTAATCTTCAAGTGAACTACTATTGAAGAAAAAGCAACCAAGAATAATAAAATGAAAACTAAGTACTGCCAATATCAAATATTTTGTTGTTCTCGATGGACTGTGTAATGTTAGTTCACAAAGTAATAGCACCAATATTTTGGACTAGCAATTAAGACACCAAAAATACACATCTGAATCAAAAAATCAAATGGAAAATATGTTTATTGATCATTGAAATTAGTTATTAAAAGACAGTAACTGTCACCATCCCATGAAAACTCAAAGCCTGCATCAGATTCATAGGGAAAGTTGGCAGTTGTTGATAATTAGTTGCAAAACATCTAATATTTTTAAATGCATAACAGTCCAGTGAGCACATCAATTACCCAACAAAATATAGCTTTTGTTTTTTGGCCAGTTGGTGTTTTTGTTCTTTTTTTTATATATAAGCTGATGGATTCAAAACCATTAGCTATTCTGTTTTACCATTGCCCCCAATTACACAAGCTTTTTTTGGGAAAAAAAAAACAAAAACAGAGCAATGTAACAGAACAAAATAGAGAAAATAGTCAAATGTATGTATTTCCTTTCAAGTTAAAGCTTTAAGTAACTGCTTGTTTTTTAAAAATATTAAAATATCATGCTTTGAGCTGATTGTGGGCTAAGCAGCTCAAACAAAACCTTAATTAAAAGAAAGAAAAAAGTTAGATGAGTGAAACCATTTACTAATAGGCCACCAGTCGTATGGGCACCTTGCTCCACATTCATCCTAACTTTACCTTTTTGCAAGACAAATGAATCATAAGCTCCCTACGGCCAGCATGCAGAAACATTAATCATGTTGCATTTGCAATCGGACGAGATTCGGACATTGATGGAGTGATTCTGCTTGCAAATAAGGGAGTGAAATGGGCCTGTGTTTCCTACAGTATAAGTGTATTTTTTATTGCTCCCATGATGTTCTGCAGACCTTGTTCGTCGGGGCTAATGAGTCGCGTTTCTGGCAGCTTGCGTGATTTCCTTACGGACTGATCAAGCAAACCCAAAGGAGCCGGGAAGTCATTGTGCTCTGTGTAATTATGATCATTGCTGGACTTCTATTGTAATTTTGTTCAGACTTTTTTTTTATTATGGTTAACTTTGCTTTCAAGAGGGCGGCAATTAAGTTGAATTTTTTGCAAGGCTGGGATAGGATAAGGTTGATAATCACTGGATGTGCACTTCCAGCTGATTAACTGGCATTTATGTGTTTATATGTAACCTAGATGTGCAATGAAATGCTCCTCAGTTGAGTAAGAAACTTTTTAACAAGTAATGAATCTGTGCTTTTATTCAATTGCAGCTCTAATGTTATTTGGCCCATTTTCTATAATTTATCTGAAAAAATACAGGTCCAACTTCTTTGTCATGCTGCTGAAAGTGAAAAAGGCAAGAGATCATCACTTTTGACTGCACAAAGAGGCACCGCCTTCACACAAAACTGTCAAACTTATCAGAAATTCCTCGTGTCATAAATCATCAAGAAGATAAATGGACCCTAAAGACAAAACATAAACCACCAATCACCTGCGGTTCGGGGCAGAGATTGGAGTTTGTCTGAATCAGCAGATTCAGAAACTTTATTTGAAGTTTTTTTGACTACACTGATGTGTGGCATCGACTCGAGCAGACAGGTGACTGAGGTGTCTCTCGTGCTGCTTGATCTGAGATGAGAATTTGACAAATGGGCTGACTGATCTCCTGTTCGTACGTGATGACTCAGCAGAACTGCTGCTCTGTTTAGTAATCGTGCAGACGCCATACTGTAGGGTGTTTACATTAGGATAAGAATTACTGCACTGAACTTGTTTTTTAGAATCTTGACTGACTTGAGTGACTTTTGCTTTATTAAACCCATCATTTCCAGCTGAGGGGCTAAAACTAAATTAGATTGTGTGTGTTTCTGCGTTACGAAAACATCTCACAAACCACTGGACAAGTTTTAATGAAAATTGCAGAAAGTAATTATTGGATGTACAGCTACAACTGATTCACTTTTGGAGTCAACAAAATTAAAGGCTGCCACAGCCAACCGAGCTTAAAAAAAATGGCTGCAACTCAATTTTACAGAAATTAGTCCATTTTTTAAAACTCACTCACGTTTCGAGATACTGAGCTCAAATTTGGTGCGAGTCAGGACACCTGCACCAAGTGCAGCTATTACATAAGATAGGTGACAATGTTTGTTTTTATTTTTATCACGGAGAAAGGATTTCTTATTTACTTGCCTCTCCACCACACGTATATTAGGATGTATCAACAGTGGATAAGTTTTCAAGTTGAACAGATTCAATTAAAAAAAACCAAATCTGTTCAGCCCAGTGTAAAGACAATGGAAACTTGTGTGCTCAGTCAGTGCAGCTAACAATCCAAACAGCCTCCTTTTTATTGGCCCATATAACTGATTCATTAAAGAGGACATAAAGTTCCTCATTTACAGCTTTACATTTTTATCCCAAGACTGTAATAAAGCAGCTTTACATTATTCACAGTTCAATAAAGTCCAAGTTTTACAGTTTCTTTGTGCAGCCCCACCATGACGCTGTCTCAGTTCTTTTCTTTTTTTTAAGGTCCTGAATCCTGAAAGGTTTCCTTTCTTCGGATTGCTTGACTTGGTTGAAGATGTCGTGCTCAGACTATGAGCTATAAATGCCTCTCAGCTACTATCTCGGTAAAGTTTAGCACAGCAACTGTAAAATTGACTGAATTATTGCCATTATTGTGTTTTATAGGTCAGTTAGCTGCGGCAGCCTTCTTAAATAAAGCTGAATCCAAACATTATTGATACTTTGCGAACAGACACATGCAGAAAAAATAAGTTTACATTGAACACAAAGATCAGGTAAACTTAATGTCTTATAGGTACTCTTCAGGGAAAATATAAATCTTTACTCACTGGAGTACTTTAGATTGATAAAATGTCTCAGGTAGATTTGTTCAAGCACACAGAGTCACTGCAAGTTTATTGATTTGTGGTCAGTATTGGACTGTGTCTAAATCAGTTGGTCTGGACGGGGCTAATTCTTTAACTCTTGCCACTGAATGGTACAACCCCAATTTCAAAACAGTTTGGATGTTGTATAAATATGTAAATAAAACCAGAAATCATAATCATACGGTCAAGACAGATGGCCGCTTGTCCTGAGTCTGGTTCAGCTGGAGGTTTCTTCCTGTTAAGGGGGAGTTTTTCCTCTCCACTGTCGCCACTGCACTGCTCAGGATGGAACACTGTGACGAAGCAAAGATTTGGCTCAGTCTGCTGGCTTCATCTTTAGCTTTTATTGTTTTTTGTGTACAGAGCCCTGAGACAACAATTGTTGTGACATGGCGCTATATAATTAAACTGAATTTAATTTAATTGAATATAAACTCAAATTTTATTCACAATAGAACATAGTAAAAATAAATGCTTAAACAAAGAAATTGTACAATTTTGGGAAGACATCAGGTCATTTTGAATTACATGGCAGAACACGTCTCGTAAAAAAATCAAGCAGGTATACCAAAAGGTTGCTAACGTAAACAGTACAAGTAGAAAACAGTAAGACATAGCAACTGGACATCTGTAGCTGTAGCCACTAAATTTAAACTGCATGACTCATATGTATCCGATTTAGTACCACATACTGAAAAGGCCTGAGTCGGATTAGAAAAAAATCAGATTTGTTACGTTTAGACTGTCAGGAAAAAAATCTGATATGGGTCGAATTTACCTGCAATGTGAACATAGCCTAAAAGGCCTGTTATCAGTCACAGTTCAAAAGACTGCCTCTCTGATGGTATGGGTATGCATTACCGCCTATCACATCAGCAGCTTACACATCTGGAAAGGCACCATCAATGCAGAGAATTATATACATTCAGGGAATGTCTTGCATATTTTAGGGAAACAATGGTAAACTACATTCAGATTAGAAGATTAGTTAAAACATGTTTATTTTCCATTGTGAATAAAATACTGTATGTGATTATAAATTTGCAAATTATCACATTCTGTTTTTATTATTTTAAATTATTTGAATATTGCTGGAATCTGGGTTGTACATACGTTGCTCCAGTTTTATGTGAGACTTTAAAATTTGTTTTTTTTTCATTAACAAAATATGTGACATTTAGTTTACAAGTTTAGGAGGGAGTAAAAAACCTGAAAGTCTTCCTGTGCTTTTTTCTTACCAAGCCTAGTTGACCTGCCATCACACAAAACTAATGTTTCAGCCTTGGGTCTGAGGTAAACACTATCTATTTGATTCACACTCTGGCTTTTAGTTTTGGAATTTACACAACAACAACAAAAAAACATTTTATTTTGTTTTTCAGTTTTAGTCGTTTGTTTTGCAATTGATTGTGATCAGAACAGAGCCCACAGTCAGATTATCAATGGTTTTTATAATGAGTTGTCTGTGTTTTTGCTAGAAATCGCCCTAAGACCAACCTAATGTGTAATATATATACCAAACATCTTATCTCCTTCAGACCGGGGAAAAAAAAAGTCTCACTCCGAACTTGCTCAAGAAAAATTATGAACTTGTCACAAAGTTTTTCCAAAGCTTTTCGTCTCAGCGCATCCTTCGGGTCAGTGAGTGACACTCGGTTATACTCGAGGCTTTACTCGGATAAACCTTCAGGTGTAGCAATTTCCTGCTTTTCTTGGTATCTGAGGAAAGTTGAGCAATGATTGATTACTTTATTAAGTTTAGATTCAGGCTGCACATGTAGCAACTCGGGCTGCACATTAAATACATGTGTTTAAAGAGATTAGGGGTTTGTTAAAACTTAAAGGGATAAACTGTTTTTGTGAAAACGTGAACTGAATGAGTTTTCGTCTGTTAACAAAATATCTTTACTGTATGGGATGCTATTCTCATTTCTTAATTTCCTGACCTTTACAGCAAACTTTGTTGACGTTTACTTTCTGTTAACCTCCAGCGTTTATTCAAAGTTATCATCCCCGTGGCCTATTATGCCTGCACTTCATTCTATGCTTTGGACTAACTGAGGGAAAGGTTTCCCTTATCTTTCAAAAGACCGCAATTTCTTTTTCATAGAAAACGATTTTTATCAGGAGGCTTTTATTGGATTTTCTCCGTTAAACTCTTAAAAGTCATTGTAAATACTATTTACAGTTGGGATTTAATGATGCTTTTTCATTCATTTCTTTTCTTTTTTTTTGTTTTATTTTTTAAGGAGAGTGTTACAAAGCTGGAAGAGTTCGGAGTTCGTTACAGCTAATATTAAACACAAAACTTGGAGACGGAGTCTGAAGTATTTAATCAAAGCTGGATTTGGCTGTGAGCTGCCACAAATAGAAAAATAGAGTTTCTATCATGGGAAAGATTCAAATAACTTCCAGGCAGGGGTAAAAAGAAAAACTGCAGACGTCACCTTATAGCTCATTATTATTAGTTCCTGAGTTCTGAAAGGCTTTAACTTTAAAATTAAATGTACTTTTAGAACAGCTAATAAGCAGATATATACTTGAAACATTTCTGAGTTAACAGTCACTGAAACTTATTTGAAATTGAAATGAACGTGCAGGTTAATTGTACAAAGCAATCCAACACTGAAAGTAGGTTTTTGATTGATTAAAAATGGCAAATGCATATTATTTCTCTGCGAGGTTTGACTGTTCTACAGGAATCTGGGCACAGAGGAGCATCTTTGGTGTCAGACATTTGGTAATTGCTGGAATTCGCTGCTGTCTTCCCTCTCAGCGAGAATTGTCTGCAGCAGGAAAGTACTTAAAAAAGAAATAAATAAAATAGGGAAAGGGCAGCATTGCCTCAGACAGCAGTAAGTTTTGTGGCAGTACAATTTAACAGCTCTCTGTTGATGCAGAAAAAAGCAGGTGAATCAAATAAAATGGGGAATTTAATGCATGACAACTTTGTTTTGTTGCTTGAACTTTAAATAATGTGCTGTCAGTTTGGATGGCTAGCTGCTCTAAAAAGGATTAATAAAAGACATATACCCAAATGCACTCAACATTTTCTTGACATTTCACATTCACACAGGTATTTCTTCTCTACCTGAATATTATTGTCTTCTTCGCCTTTTTATAATCTCTATCCAGATTATTCCTTGGATTGAAATAAATCTGTTCTTCAAGTTTGTTCGAATTTTAGGTTTTACAAACATCTCAAGTCCCTTAAGATTATAACAACTATCCCTCTTAAAGCTTAATTGAATGTTCAAAGGGAATACATTTTTATGAGCCTTAAACATAACATGTTATATATTGTAGTCAACCAACTCATAAAATTTTAATAATATCAATTGATGAAATAATTTGATGGGTGGTTTTAATGTTTTCTGGTGATAATTCTTACAGCTCTTTTTTGCAAAATAAAAATAGTAATTGTTTTACATGCTTTCCCCAGACTGCTATACAATAAATCAAATGTGGAACAATTATTGAATTTTATAATATAAACAGTGCTTTATCATTAAATAACTCCTTTACTTTATGCAGTACTGCAATAGATTTAACTATTTTGTTTTTAAGCAAATTATGAGGTTTCCATGTCAGTTTTTTGTCAATGATGACACCCAAAAACTTAACTAACTACAAATCTCAACATTTTCTGAAACATTGACATGTTTCTTACTATCACTGAATATCATATAACTAGTTTTGTCCAAATTTAATGATAATTTATTAACCAGAGTCATGCAAAATATTTATATGAATAGCAATTGATTATTATGCACATTATGTGTCATTTACAGCATTATATTTAAAGAAATGTAAATATAAACATGTTATTATTATCAAACTCTAAGCATTTACCAATTTCCTTAAATACTTTGTGATATAAGGCCATTTAACCTGTTTTCAATAAATAAATAGTTCAGAAAACAGCTGTTCAAAAACAAACTGAAAAAATGGAAACCAGGACTATACTATAACTACATAAACACTATATGTTTTATTTCTGTTTTATGTTTTATATTTCTTATTTCATCCATAATTCTTATGGTTAGGTCAAAAGTGCCAATAAATAGTTTGATAATATATTTGTGTCAGCTTTTAAATTAATAATGTTAATTTATTATAGACCCACTAATAGCCTATATAAGGTGCTAAAGTTCAATAAACAGGCCAAATGAAGCAGCTACAGTCTGTCTCTGTCACGAGGCGCCTTTCACTTAAGGGGGTAGTGTGAGTATGCCAGTCATTTCAATGCATTCACTGTTTCGTATGGTTGTTGCATTTAGCCAGTTTAGTACCATCCCTTTGGGCCCACTTCAGCTTGGGGCCCTAGGTACATGCCTACTTTGCCTACTGTATCATGACGGCTCTGCTCACTCTGATAGCCACTGCAGTGAAATATGGAAGTTTTTAAAAAAAGGTATTTGTCTAAATTTGCGCACTACTTCTGTCACCATTGGTCTGTTACTGGCTGTGTCTCAATTCATGGGTTGCAACCAATGTAGACCACAGTGGCCACAGTCTAGGTGGTCCGTAGGCTGCTCGTGTTTAAACGGCTGTGAAATGAGACGTCTCCCATAGCCGTATGTTCGCGTGACCACGCGCTGCCTCGTTACCATGGTGATAAGTTTTATATCACATCGCTTCAGTTATTTTTTCGAGGTATAACTTCACAAAATAAAATTTTTATTAATAAAAAGCATTAATATTTTGACTTTAGCTCCAGAATATATTTACTTGTAACTGCATTTTATTTAACATTCATACCAGCAAAAGTTTCTTCAGCTAAGTTTCTAAACCTACATTTTTTGATCCATGAGGAATTTTCAAACTCTGCCAAAAACAAAATAAAAACTCTGTCATTGTTTTTCTGTTTAATTTGCTGATGGCACAATTAATTCTGGGATAGTGTCGGCTGCATAAGATACTCAGATGCAGCCTACGAACTGGGACAGACTACGGCACGGGGCAGTGACATAATGGGCTGTCAGCTGTAACCCATGAATTGAGACACAGCCATTCTATATATGGCCCCCTACTGACTAATAGGTTTAAGCTGAAACAAATGTTGGGACCACTCAAATAAGCTGGAATGGCCTCTGATGGCTCTTGTCATGGACACCACCTTGCTAGGTGCTATGTGTGTCACTCTTTAATGTCAAAGCCATATTTTCTCCTTCTGTGTGCTGTACGCTATATTAGTCCAAAAGCACTAAATAAACGGACAGATGGACGGATATTGCTTATTTTACTTGAATAAAAATATTGTGCATGTTGGGAAAATGGGGAAAGTGGATGCTGTAATGGGCCTCCCACTAAGCGTGTTCAGGCATTATTGGGGGCAAAGTGCTAACTCAGTGAGCTATTGCTAATGTGATAAATTACTAAGTGTTGTAATCCTTTTAGCTATAGACCAATGAATAACAGCACTTTAGGTAATTAAGTACTTTACATGTTTATTTAGTCTAACCAGAGTTCTGCTACCAGTGTCTATAGTTAACTCCATTCACTTAAGCTTAAACTAAGTCAATTTTCTCATAATCCTGACAATATTTAGGCATTACATGCACTTCAGTGTTTAGACATGTACAACTCAAGTTTGCCTAGCTTAGACTTTATCTCACTTTATAAAGATTGTACTCAGGTTTATAAACTAATGGTTGTTTTTCAAGAAAATACAGTACATGACTTAGTAAATTCAGTTAGCTAGTACAGGCCTTACCTTAATATCATGCTTTACAGTATTTGTTGCAGTCTAAAGAATGCGATGAACCTTAACATAATAAAACCGATAAACAACATTTGTGGGGTACGTATGTGTTTCTAAACCTTGGTTTGCTTTGAACTATGGTTTTAGCCACTATTTTTTATGCTTATTCAACTTTTATTTTGTGACCTACTTATCTACAGAATCTACAGGTTCTAATAATTATACAAATTATTGACGAAACATTGAGCATCTTTGTTGAGTTTAGATTTTTTCTCCTTCAGATATTCATAGTTTGCTGCCATGCTTGCAGTACCTAAGAAACACTGTGTAGCACCTACCAAGATGTCGGCTCAAACTTTTGCCTCACATTCACTGCACTGTGGTTGATTATTCCATTGTAATTCTATTTCAGATTATTTTAGACTTGTAAAGCCAGTTTAGCTTAAATAAATGTTTGCTTATTGAAAGTGTTTTGACATGTTACAGGTATTGACCACATCCTCCACTCAGGGTTCGACAAATCCCATTGCCCGATTGCCCGGGGCAGGTAAAACCCCTAGTCGGGCAGGTGGGTGTGTCCCGAT